>OY757918.1:52821276-53421276 GCA_963585895.1 Sepioteuthis lessoniana | reverse complement strand
AAACAGACGACAATCTTAATTTTCAAAATTTTTTTTTTAATAAGTACTTTTAAAAATGCTCGCACCAAATTGGAAAGTGTTATTTAAGTTGCTGAGATGGTTTGATCTCTTTGTTTAATGGCATATTGACCTTTGTGGATTATTTAATACCAAAACCATTCTAGCAAAACAGCAGTGGTACTATTTAACTTATAGCTGGGAGATAAGAGGTTCATACCTTCCCCAAAGGTATTAAACAAAAAGTGAATGTAATAGTGCGACTGCAGTTCAAACTTATTTATCTTAATGTTGCAGTCCAGCCTATTAAACACTACATTATGAGACTATGCCCTTGTTGACATGGAACATCACACAAGAAGTACTGCTTTGGGAAGGATTAACAATAACAATTTCAGAGACAATTATCATGTTCCTAAATTTTTTTCATAAAATTCAAATTTTTTTTCCAAATAGCTATTTGATGAAGCATGTACAGAATGAAATGTCATAATACATAAACACTCCACCAAAATGATATTCAGGTCATTTTTCTCTTCCATACAAATAATCTATCAGGTTTTATGACACTTAAAGTTCAATTTACAACATCCATATTGTAAACAGAACACCCAATTTATGGTCAACTAACTTTTAAAAATGATTTTTGTAAAAATGAAAAAAGGTTTCAGCGAAAAGTGAAAGTTATTATTAAACATAGCTGATTTAAATACATGAAAAAACAAAACAAAAAACAACAAACTATTTTCTAATAAAATGGACATAATATCAAGTTCTAGTTTACATGAAATATACATTGTAAAGTGAACATTAGGGGTGTCATTAGATTGAACAGATATTCAAGATCGAATCAAGCATTATACATTTATTGTAAACTGAGCTCACAATTTATAGTTCATTCAACTTTTAAAGTTAATTTTTCTCATAAATGAAATTTTTTTGAAAGAATTGACCTAAATTAAAAAAAAAAAGTTTCCAACAAAATTGTAAATGGACATAGTGTTTACAATGCAAATTAAACATTAAATGTTATAAAACTGAACACAAAATCAGTGTATAATTATGAATCATACATATAAATTAAATGTATATGAAAAGAATCAAAAGAAAAGAAAACAAAAACAACTATAATTAAGATATTTATCAAAATTATTAATAAGTGATTAAGAACAAATTGTTTTCCAACAAAATTATGTTAGGTCAATTATCCAAACCTCAACCAATGACTTAAATGTATTTCTAAGGTAGATTGTTCGCAGAAAAAGATGTTTAGACCACCTGCAATACATATCAGTATAAGACATACAACATCCCCAGTATTTTATAAATGCAGTAAGTTAAAAAAAAATGCAATTGTGCATATAAGGGGATTATAAAAAAAATAAAATAAAATAAAGGATTCAGCGGCAGAGCGTGCATTAGCAATGAACAGAAATGATGGTGTGAAGGAACACCTAAAATATCAAAAACAAGATCCCACCTCAATCAGTCCATCCAAGATGGTGTGGAGCTGCGTGGAATAGCCAAGGGGTAAAAAGCCAGAGTTAATTGGGTTTAAACAATAAAAAAAGAAAAGAAAAAGAAATTGGTTTTATGTTTCATATTGCGAGTAAGGCCTTATCAAAAATTTTCAAACAACTCCAAGCAAGACCACCAGAAAAAAAAATTAAAAAGAGAGATTAATGGTGACCAAATATAGTTAATTTTTTCAATAACTCTGTGTGCATGTGTGTGTATATATATATATATATATATATACACATACATACACACACATATATATATAGGATGACTGCCATATCTTGACAGATGATAGCCATCTTTACTACCAAAATTACAACTTAAACATCCTGATTAATAGCTAATTTAACTTGTGAAAAATATATGATGCATAAGATGGTAAGGTAGTGAGATAATTGTACGTCATTGAATTATAGTGACATGTACTCTTGTACAACACTTATGTCACTCCTTGAGTTTACATAGCTACAGCCCAGTGACAAGTATAGCAAGATAACTGGTGTCTATGCAAATTGAAGACTTTAATTTAGAGAGTACCTTTTCTAAGACTTTTTCCCTGTCAAAGGATCTCTATAAGTTAGCAGAAATTGGATGCTGGAGCTTCCTTCTTCTATTTTGATTTTAGAGTTAACTTTTCTGAGTAAGATTGCATTCACTACAGCTTTGTCATGAGACTGGAGTCTCTTCTACCCAACACATTATATAAGAATTAAATAAAAAAGCTGAAGTTGGGTTTATTCAATAAGATCATCAGGAAAACTCTACAAGGCAGTTACTTTGATGATCTGGGTAGTAAGCTTCTGCCTTTTTTTATTCAAGTATTTAAATCAGCTCTACTTACATATGGAGCACTTTTTAATATTTATTGTATGGCAACTAGTTTGGATTTATTCTTTTTCCAATGTGTCTCCTATTTTATTATATATATATATATATATATATATATATATATATATATATATATATATATATATATACACACACACACATACACACACAATGTTTCTGAAAAATTGATATAATTTTGTAATCTAATAACTAGACAAATTCTTGTTTAAATGAACTCAAATTTTAACAGCATGCATAAGAACAAGTCAATGTTTAATGTTTTTTTTCTTTTCAAATACAGAAACACTATCCACTAGAAAAGAAAAGGTTTTTGTGTGTTAGCATATACTTGAATACAATCAAACAAGACTGTACTGCATGCATCTTTGAGAGATTCTGTTAAAAATGCACCAACAGCAATGCATATTTGGACATGGCACAAAAGATTCAAAGAGGAAAACTTGCTGTACAGGGCAATAGGACCTGGACTATGGACTTGATGTGTGCCATGTCACAGGTGGTATGCATGTTGAAAATTATTGAAATCATTCATGAAATGCTCATACCTTTTAATTTCTCATTCAAATTTCAATAAATAAATCTTATTTTGCTAAACATTAAACCTGTTTAGTTTCATTTGTCTGGACTGTGTAGTCACTCAGATATTTATATCTCAAACAATATAAATTCTTTTTAAACATCTTGTATAATGTAAATTGAATTACCATGACCAGAAAATCTGACAAACACCTGTGCACAACATATGGAACCACTGGATAGCTGTTTTGACCTTATTAGGTCTCACCAGCAGGAGATCAAACCAGCGACCACAGAATGCAGAGCCGAAACTCTACTACTGAGCCAATGGTCAGGTTAATTGGCCGCACAATTGCCATGACTAGTTAATTTGGCATCACTTATGTGTGATGTGGATTGGTGGCTCAGTGGTAGAGTTTCGGCTCAGAATTCTGTGGTTGCTGGTTCAATCTCCAGTGGGGGAGATCACGGTATACACTACTGATGAGACCTAATAAAGTTGAAACAGCTGTCCAGTGGTTCTGTATGTCATATGCAGGTGTTTGCCAAATTTTCTGGTTGTGGTGATTCAATCTAAAATATATTTCCTCTACTTAAAAAGAAAAAAAAGAAAATGTACATCCTATATAATTGTATCATCTATAAAAAAAAAACTAGAAAAACTCAATTTTCTTCTAAACCAAAAGGTACCATGATTTTATTTCTATCAGAACATCATACAATCCAAACAGATATTATTAGGTTATTTAACAAACTGTAATGCACAGTAACTCTAACCAAAAATATGAATATACAGTAGTCCTAAAATAAGTTCATTGCATATATATTTATGCAATTGTAGTTTTACTCAGAGTTATTGCAGTTTTATTATTAATTACCAAATTTCAATGTTTGATTTTGATTATAAAATCTTCCACTATGAATAATAAAATCCAAGTACCTTTGATTTAAAAGAAAATTAACTTTTACAAAACAATTGCTAGGTGGGTACATATTTACGACCAATTACATACATAAATACATAGATACACAGAGGAAATAAAATTGCAATACCTTGAAGAATGATGAACTTGACTTGGGTACAGTATGTGCATTCTTGGGAGTAGTAGATATTCTTATAAAATTTTCAAAGTCCTTGGCCATCTTGTGACAGAGCAATACTCATACCAATTTACCATAATGTATACACTTAAGAGTATAGGCCTGCATTAATGCCGAAGGAGAATGTAGAATATATTGATATAGAATCTGAGAAAAGTTGGTACACCCTTTATTTTGGTACTTTTGCCCATATTGATCTGTATGTGTGATTATTTACTGTAATCAGGCAATACTAGGATGAGTCAAAAGTTGGTCATGAAGGTGACAAACCGTATTGGACTATGAGAGGCCAAGTTTGCCTAATACTTTCTGAGTACTCTTTGCTTGATTTGTCTCTATGACTTGGAGAACAGTTCTTGAAATTCACTGTTTTAGGACTACCTGGTCTTTGTTGATGGTCAAGGTTCTTGCAATAAGAAAACTTTTTGAACCATCCTGTTACTGTCTTGTGATCAACAGTACCTTCACCTTTCACTCAAATATTTTTGGCTGCATTCTGCAGCATTATAGCTTAGTTTAAAATTGTAATGCAAAAGTTTGTGAATTAGACTTGGTTATACATTCATCTGTGTGATTTTCAAATCACACATGAAGTGAAGCAATGCATAATGTGTCAGCACAGCAACTACTACAATACTATCAACTACAATGAGTTTGTTTGAACTATTGCAGTCACATGATATATGCACTGCAAACTAGCATGAACCAAAATAATGCAAAACTTTTGATTCATTCTAGTATTTGACCTTTATTCATTTAGTATGTTAATATACAGGATGAGACAGAAGTAATAGGAGAGTCTACATCTCGCATACCATCAAAGTAAGATGAGCAAGACATTCTGAGCACTGCTGGATAAGCAGGGATGAACTTGTGACATTCTTCTTTGGACTCCTACACATGAACATACCAGTGTTGGCTGACTAGCAAAAACTTACATTCATCAACTCTTTGTAGACATGGGATGTCGTCTAGAGGACTTGTTGATAGGGTTGGATAGTGAAAGAGGGCGAAGTGTATCCATGCTGCCAGCACAACTTGATGATGATAAAAAAAATAACTTGTTAAAGTGAACCTTAACAGCCTCATTACTTCTGCACCACACTATAGATCCTCAATCATGTGATTTATGAGGGAAAAACCCTTATGATAAGAGGTCAAAATTTACACATACATAAAGGAGGAGCACATAGCATAACGGTTATTGTCATAGGAAATGAAATTGGGGACTAAAGTTCAAATCCAAGATAAGGCTAGTTGTGTTTTACTTTACATTAATGCCATTGAGAAAAGCATGAATCTATACCTTCTTCCCCAAGCTAGGAATAAATTATAGAGCAGATTGGATTCTTTAGTGTTGATTAGGCAATCAGTCTAAGAGAAGGAAAACTCTTGAGTTTAAATCAGGTTTACTCCACTTAAAAAAATTAATGTTGTATCACATCCTGGCTGTGGCAGAAAAGTTCGGTAAATACACAAAAAAGGAGGCACTTGTGAAATAATGGTTATCATAAGGAATGGACTTGAAGAGCCAAATTCAGAACCTGGATGAAGCTGTTTGCATTTCATTTTGTGCTAACGTTCTTGGAAAAGGCATGAATCATCTCTTCTCACCCTAGCTATGTGTAAAATGAGCTCTTAGTAAGATTACCAGTCTAGACCATTTGAACAGGAATGTTGTTCTACAAGTATTAGTTTGTATTGTTTGTAATCCATTAGATTTGATTTTGTGTCTGTAGTTATTTAGTCTAAAGTAAAATGGTCATTCTAACTTTCCAATGTATTGTTCATGAAGATTGATACGCTATTAAACAAAGAAACTAAATATATTGTTTTCACAATGTGCGCAGTCCAGTGAATATAAATTTCATTTTTGTTATTGCAATTAGATTCATGGTAATTTTTTAAAGTTTTTTAGTTATGAAGAAAGTGAAGAAGCTGGCTGATTTGCAACATAAGTTGTCCATAATATTAAATAGTCTGCAAAATTTAGTGAATTTTGTTGTGAGCTTCTTATAGATTACTTAATTGTTTACAATGTTGTGAGTTCCTATCATTTCACTGTGATTATTTAGTTAACTATAAGCCAGGGTACCTGCTTCTTGATGTGTGTGTGTGTGTGTGTGTGTGTGTGTGTGTGTGTGCACACACACAGTATAATAGAAATCAGAACCACATATTGCTACTGATAGTTTCATATGTTCACTTTCATTAGGTAATATTACATTTTGAAGAATCTTACAGGTGTTATGAGAGAGTGGTCCATAGAAAGCATGGAACATAAAATAGAACCAGATTCATATTATAAAGGATTGAAAAAGTGATTATGCTGGCATAATCATGAAGGTGAGTTATACAGAAAGCATAAAACAACCATGGGTTGCCAATACCATATATATATATATAAAAAAAAAGCTAATTTTCTAAATAAGGCTTATTTTCGCAATATGATACATGGTTTAAAAAAATGGCCAAAACAACTAAAAACTTACCATTTTCAAAGAGATTTTTTTCAACAGCTATAACATGGTATAAAACTTAGTTTTCTCATTATGAATTTGAATGAATTTTGGTCAAATCATACTTAAAAAAACAAAACAACAAAAACAAAAAAAAACAGAATCATTTTGCAATGACCTGGTTAAAAGTCTGATATAAATTTATTGATACAAATATAATGTATAACAACATATATGAATTAAACATCATTTTACTAATATATATAAGGATAGTTAAGACACAGAGTCAACAGTGCTTGTTGACAGTTTCTCACCTATACAATCATCAGATCAAGTGTTGGCCATATGATTGCTAAGGCAAGAAACTGACTGCCATCAAGGGGCACTGATCCTTGTCTATGCTATCCTAACTTAGATGTATATGCACTATCACCAATATTGAGTATTCTTTATTCATAAATATAACAACTACATTATTAATAGTAGCAAAAATGTGTCCTTTAGGAGCAAGTATTTAAGTTTTAATGTAATAAGATATATAAAATTAGAAAGATTAATAAAACTAAATAAGAATGCATAAAAATATTACACTTATTTTTATTTCAATTGATTTCTATATAAAATTATACAAATGATTGTCTTAATACATTTGAGAAAACAATGTATGTAAATATTAAAAAATTTTGATATTGGGCAATAAAAAAAACAAAAATAAGAACAGCATTTAAAATTAGGCTATTACGTTGAACTTATTTGAAACAGAAGGGTTATAATGAAAGAATAGAACAACTTGGATGCTAGCTCATCACTCCTAACTCGCTAAATTTTCCTAATTTGCCTACTTAACTAAATTAGACAGTAAAGAAAAAAATTACAGCTATTTCTTTTTATTGATGGGATTTTTGTTTATATTTATTAGAATAAAACCAAACAAGTAGAAATCAATAATACTAAGTAAATATTTATTAAATTCAGAATCACCATGTTGTATGTTTAAAGTGCTTCTCTGCTTAGAAAGAAATGCACATAGCTAAACCCAGATTCCACCATATATGGATTTGGAAAAAGCTAGTAAAATGGGTTCAACAGTTGCACAAAGCTTGAGATATTTTGCTGCAGTTTTTTTCCTTCATCCAGTAATATTCAATTCTTTTAAATGTGTACAAAGACCCCATTTTAAGATTAAAAGTAATTTCAATAAATTCATCTTTAAGAAACGTGTCTAAATTTGTACTTTCCGTTTTAATATCAGCTGCTCATTTAAATAACCCTCATGTTTTGGGGTTGTATGTTAACAACACATCACACCCAATCAGGCATTCTGTTAGGTTTAGGATATCTGGCAACCGAAATAACTTCACTTATAATTATTCTAAATTATTTGTAGCAAGTTGATCTGTGAAATGTTTGTTTTTAGGTTATAAGTTTACTTTTCTTTATTTTAGTTACAAGTCAGGATATACTCAGTGATTTTGGTGGAGAAGAGAGATGATAAGATACAAACTGTTTTAATGAAATAATTCTGACATATATTCTCTGGATAATAAGAATATTACACAAATACACAACAAAAAAAGAGTTTTAAACAGAAAGAAAAAACAACCATTACACTTTGTATGCCTAGTTTATGAAATATAATAATGCTGTAGAAGTAACTTGAAACATATTTCACAGAGTTTATGGGATAGATTCTTTATCTAAAAGAAATCATCAATGACTTTGTTGATGATTTTGATTAAAAAAAATGCTGTTAATGTAGGAAAATTAATTCAATAGCTGAATTTGAAATACTGAATGGTTCCATCATCTGCAACAATTTGGAAAGGTACCTAAACTTAGGAAAATGGGTTCCCCATAGTTTTACAGGAGCCAACCATAATGCAAGAATGGACATCTGTTTTACCCATAGTTTTGATGAGAAAAGATGGATTCATGCCTTTGTCAAGTGCATAGGTGTTAAGTGAAGAGTGTATGACTTTATCATTTATGGCTAGGTACTTAGATGTAATGGATGGGTAAGGAGAGAGTTATGGCTAGGGTTAGCTATTTAAAAAAAACCCTCCATAGAGCACCAACAATGTGGAGGAGCAAATGCTTTAGAAATAGAACTTCACCTTTATTTCTCCAGAGATTATTCAATGGCACATCTCACTAAATTGCTAAGCAATAAACTTCACCATCTCAACTTTCTTTTCCACCAAACCAAAGTTTTTTTTTGTTTTTATAAAAATGATATTGTGAAGATAGTGAATCATTGAAAGGAGGTTATTGATTATGACAGAACTTATGTTACTGAATAAATTCGATTTGAATATGGATTTTTTATGACCCTAAATTTGGATATTACTTATAGGATAACCAGAGAAAGAGAAATTAATGAATAAAGTATCACCTGTAAAACAAGTGCTAAGTAAGAACTAGGTCACTCAAGATGGTGGCTATTTATACTAATCAACACAGAGAGAGAAAGAGCAATTAATGAATACAGTATCATCCATAAATGAGTACATCTCTATCACTTTATTTTTTTATAAAGTTAGTTTTCTTGAATGTAATAGAATTTTATTATTTCTAGTGAAACAAGTGGTAAAAAGTCTGACCAAGATAATAATGACCTATTCTATATATTCATCTTGCTCTTTAATACACTTGAACTAAACTCACTGATGATAATCTTCTAACCTAGCTTCCTGACCATTACACCACTCCCAGATATAGCGAATATATGAGGGTCATTCAATAAATAAAGGGAGTTAGTTTTACAGAATTTTTTCCATGTAAACTCTACATTGTTTGGAATCATTTTCAATTCAAAATGGCAGCAAATTAGACAGAGTGCTCCAGAAATGGAGCCTTGCCATCATATACAGTTTAATGTCCTACCTAGAAGATCCCATTTTTTGGTGGGGGTAGGGGATCTTACTCTTCTGCAGGGTATACAGTCAACATATTCTAAGCCCTGCTAACAATACTTATAAGTTGTGTTATATGTGCCTTTAGAACAAAAAATTGAATAACCTAGAGTTGTAAGATTGTACCATGTGACATAAGCATAATCTCACATGCAAGGGCAGATAATAAAGACAAGTAGTAAAGATACATGATTTTCACAAACTCTCATTTCGACATGGTGGCAACAGTAAAGAATCAAAGAAACTGACTCATTACAGAAATATTGTTTGCAAAACCACAAATTTAAGTCTTGCAGTAAATTTATGAAGTGAAACAACCAAACAAATGTCCATAAATGGCTTACTACTAAACTTATGTCTATAAATAATTTTATAAATGTTGAGTTTATAATAAAGGATTATATAAACTTAAGGAGGTGTATGTTGTGAGATTGCACTACATAAACATTAGCACAATGTCTCAGGTAAGAAACACAAATAGTAAAGAGAGATATGGTTTTCAAGAGTTCTCATTACAGCAATTATGACCATCTTGTCACACAACACAAAAATCTCTTTAGAGAATTTCATTTAGATTGAAACGTTTGTATGATTAATGCAGTGTTAATAAAAGAAACAAATAATTTTTAAAAATTTATTAAAATAAAAATCTAAGATACTAACACTCAAAATACAGTTTTAAAGAGAATGATTTTTATAAACATTTATTAGTGCAAGTGACAGTCAACTTATTGTTGAAAATTAGATGCTCCATGAGCTCATTCCCACTAGGCTCCAGCATTTCTGGACAGAAATTACCATGTATGGTTTTATCCTAATCACATTGGTTTTGTAATAATTGCATTAAGAAATCATTTTCTGCAAAGCTTTCCAAACAGTCTTGAGTTAAATCTACTATTCCTGACCTGTGCTACTCGGATTTCTGTAGGCAACAAAGATAACTGCTTTTCAGATATCGATGGTCTTTAACACTTTATTTTCACTGGTCCCTAGATTAATGGTGTTTCAAGGACACTGAGCCCCCCTCATCAGGAACATCTCATGAGAACCAATTTTTACAAAAATTAAAATACATATAACCTACTATTAAAGGTTAAATTTTTTGCAGATACTTATATTATTCTTAGGTAATTTTTTAAGTAGATGAAATCTGTGAAAAAGTTTTTTTTACAATGTGTCAAGGAATAGAGTCTGCCTCATTGTTTTTGTATTTTTATTTTGGTTTAGACTGTTGTTAAGTTTTGATATGAATTAGTACAAAACCATAATAATCAGGTTTCATTTAATTTCTTATATTCTGTACTCTTTGCATCATCAATTAAAAATATTATTGGTTTAGACTTTCTTCAATAACTTGAAAATTTACCTTTATTTCACAAAAACTAAAAATTGTCTTTTTTCTTCTTTTTAAAATAAAAACCGTTTTTTGTTTAATTGATGTTTCATATATAAAACAAAACAAAATACGATCACAATTTCAAGATTAAATAAATCAAAATAAATATAATTTGTTTTGTAAAAGTTTTAATAGCTTTTTTATTATGCTAAAAACAAAAAACATTTTGATTTCTAAAGAGTTTGAAATAGTTCTGGGATAGTAGTGAAAAAAGTTAGTCTGGAGCCTTGCTGGACAGGTAATCTGGTTTGATTATAGGTTTACTACTCATGTAACACGTCTAGGGTTATACTAGCATGGTGGAGCCCATCCCTCTTCAGATCTAAAACTGGTTTGAAGTGTATTGGAAATTTATTGTATTTCATGATGTATATTGCATGATTTTTTGGTATTTTTTAAAATTATAATATGTTTTGTTCACATCCTTTGATCAAGTGAATTCCGTGTTGCTTCCCAACAGGCAGAGAAAGAGAACATGTCTGCTATGAATGTTATAATTCAACTTTGAAAAGTTGAATTTTACATTGCATATAGCTTATAAAAATTTATTTCTAACAAGGAAACAAACCAACCATGAGTGGTACTTAATTTGACTAGAGTGGAAAAGGCCGAAGTAATCCCAGACAATACAGCACCCACTATTTGTTGACAATTACTACTAATCTCTTAGTGCAAACTTGGGTGCCAGACTTTTAAGGCAGGAAAAAAAAATAACCAGCAGAAAGATTTCATTACTTACTTCTTGAACAACTGATAAGTATTCAAACAGGCAAGAACCTTCCCGAGAAATTCTACTAAAGTCAACCAAAAGTCGACTCTACCGAAATTCTACTAAGTTAAACAAAGGATGAAAATTCAACCCAAGTATTCTGCTGAAAGACAACTTTACAGAAGACTCAATTGAAATAAATGAAAGCTGAAACTCGTCAAAAAATCTATAAAAAAATGCTTAAATTCAAAGAACTTTGTTTTCCAGACAGTGTCTCTCAGATAAGTTCCCACAAATTACATTAAAATTTGCAATACTTTACCCTTTGCATCTTTTCTTTCTTGTTTCTTTTGTATAAAATTCCTTTTTAAAACTGTTGTATGTATTATCTTTTTGAATCAGTATTCTAACTAGAAAGTTGCAGAACCTTACTGTTTAAATTTACACACTAAAGCCCCCTAAAACATTAACATCTTATATATCAAATTTGGCTTTTAGTGTCATCTCCTTCATATTCAATTTTGTTTTTAAATTCTTTAAAGTTAAACTTGGAAAAGTTAGTTCTATGTTGCTTCCTAACAGTCAGAAAAAAGAAACACACCTGCAGGGATTGGGTAGTGAAAGCGTATTTTTTTGATGATATTGTTCAACTTTGAAAAGTTGCTTTGACTTCCCAGTATATGTGACAAATGACTGGGAGAAATTCTAGCAGACACTAGAAAAGGGCATTTCAGTCTTGCAGCCCTTTACACTCGTTTTCCAACCAAGATTCCAGGAGAGAAGTATGAGGATTATAAGAAGAGAAAGAAAAGACATTACAACCTGCATTGCAGTCTATTTGAAGAAAAAAAAATTAGAAATTCAGAGAAAAAAAACCAAACAAGATAAAGGCTTAAAGCCTTTACACAAATGACTCTTCAAATCAACTGTTTATTTTGCTTTGTACAAACATTTTCATGGGTTAATTTTGTTTGCTAAAACCCAGTTTGAGTAAAAATTTTCTTTCTTTCTTTCTCTATTGTACTAATCTCTTTTGTAGGTTAATTTTGTTTGTAGAAACCCATCCTGGAACAACTGTTCTATATTGTTTTATTTTGTTACTAGGCACCTATGTTTTGAAATATTGTGACACCCACATATGGGAAATATATGCAACTTTGTAAATAAACTCTTTTGTGTTGTAACAAGACCATTTGTGTTTGCATTCTGTTTTTTCCTCCGCATCATTTTCTTTCAGATGTGGGCTAAAGGTCAAATTTATTTGAAAGTGGATAAATTTCCGACAGAATTCAGAGTTTTCTTTTTCTTAGACTAGTTGTCACACCAAGGTTAAATAGCCTAGCCTGCCCAACTATTTATTCATAGCTAAAAGGAGAATAATTGGATTCATACTTTTCCCAAGAGTAGTAGCATTATAAAATGCAAACAGTCTCATGCAGGATTTGAACTTGGTTTATCAAGTTCACTTCCTATGACAACAACTGTTATGCAACAAGTACTTTCAGAACTTTTACCTTTACACACATATCTTGTTGTTTCAAATTGTAAAAATTCATTTTTTTTTTTTTTTAAATATTATCAAATCAAAGAAATTATTAAAAAATATGTATATATAGAATAAAAAAATAAAAATAAGAATTCTCAGCTTAAACAGTTAAATTTTAAACAGAAACACTTCTAGAATTTTTTGTTAAGTAAATAAACTCATTTTTACACGGTTCCAGTGCAAATTGTAACCAAGAAAATTTCAAAGTTTGTTTTGTTACCTTGGAAATTTTCCAGCCTTTTTATTGGTGAATCTTTTGAATAATCTTTCAACTGTTACAATCGAAGATTTGCGTTCTTGTTTCTTTGGAGAAATTGTCAATTTTTAAGCAGAGCTTATTTTTTTTACTTGCATTGTTCATATGGGATAATTTTTTGTCTCTTCATGTTAGAGTTTCTTCTAACACATTAAAATCAAATTTAAGGTAAGTATTTCCCTTACAAAAGCTGAAAAACATCACTTATTTTATTATTTATAATGAATGTTCGATTTGAATTGTTAAAGAAAAGCAACTTTAATTCTTTATCCATATAAATTGGTTTATTTATTTGAATTTTAAAATGATAATCAGAGGTTATTAATTGAACAAAAAAGATTTTTTTCTATATAAGACTTAGTTTTTTTTTTATTTAACTTTATCCTATCTGAGGAAGGATCATTTATTTTGATTTAATATGTTAAAACTTTACAGAGGAAAAATCAATTTAAGGTACTTATGCATCTATGTTACCGCGAAAAAGCCGAACTTTCCTGAGCGTTTCCAGAAAGAATCTGAATATATCAAAATGTCTAGCTAATCAAATTTAAGCAAGCAGACGATAAAATAATTCAATCAATTTGTTCACAAAGATACAAACAGTTGTAAACAACATTAATTTATCACAGCTAAGTGACAAACTACAATCTGTGGAAAAGGTGATACAATTCTGCCAAGAAAAAAAACTGGTGCTAAGCACTTATTGTATCAGGCTATTTTTAAATAGTATTTTCAAGTTAAATTCAAGTCTTACAATATCAAAGTGAAAGTACAGAATAGTTACAAAACACCCTCCCCTCCACATGTTAAGAATGGGTTTCTAAATAATCACGTTATTATTTCAGCGCAGTACAATAAGTGCATACATACGGAAAAAATTATTAAAAAAAATAAAAAATAAAAAAATAAAAAATAAAAATTCAAACTATTTTTTCACATTTAAAATTACCATACATTGGGTGTTGTTTTATTCTTTTTCTCCTGAAAAGGTTGGTCACATTATCCATTTAAAATTGTCTTTTTTCTCTTTATTTATTTATTTTTTTTGGTCTTCATGTGCTTTGTCAACAAATTGGTTGACTTATTTTATCGTCTGCTTGCTTAAATTTCGTTTCGGCATATTCCAATTCTTTCCGTTATCGGCCCAGAAACGGTCAGGAAAGTTTGGCTTTTTCATGGTAACATAGATGCATAAGTACCCAATTTAATTTTGAATACTGTAAAGAATTAGTATTTATTTAACTCAAATATTTTGCACAAAGTGTGTATTCAATTTTTATTATGTTAAAAAGTAATTTGAAAAATAGATATTTATTGTAAATTTTTTTTACTAAGAGTATAGACATAAGCTGTCATGTTTTAATGTCATATATAATGAAATATTTTTTATTGTAAAAGATTATGAACTTTAAGAACCTTTCGAACCACAAGAATTTAAAGAAAGAAAGAAATACAGCCTATAAAATTTACCAACCCTGCATTAAAGAAAGAATAAATAAGAACTATTTAAAATCTTCAAATTTTACCAGCCAAAAACTTGAAAACAACTACACAAAATTTTTTTAAAAAACTAACTTAATGAGAAACAACAATGTTTTGTTGTTTCTTTTAAAAAATTCATTTTGAAAAAATTTTGTTGTAAATAACTTTGAGACCCTTGAAAAGAATATTGTAAGTAAATATATTGATTAATTGAAATCTTATAAATTTTATTTTTAAGTTACTTATTTAGCATATGAAAATTATATACATTCATCAAATTATAATTTTTTTTTAATAAATTGAATTTGCAAATATTTTATGGTCATTGAGTATTTTTTTATTGTGGTCCTTAAAGTAACTTAACTCTTACTCTTTCACTTATACTTACTACAAATACTACATAATATATTTTTTCTTCCAAATTTATTAAATCCATTGTAGATGGATTTTCTAGTCAGTGGTGATTTCTAGAAATGTTTTCTAAAATGCCATTATACAACAGTAAAAGAATTTTGCTTAATTTGAACACACAAAGTGCCATCTCAACAAAAAATGTTTTTGACACACTGACTGACAATGGAACACCTGGTACAGCTGAAAGCAGCAATAAACATTGCATGTTTCTGCATAAATATGATTGATTTTAACAACGTCAATCCATCTGGGGTTATTTTAGGTCTGGAGGTTAGGGAATGAAATAAATTGTACATCTATATTCATGTTTTTTGTGTAGTTATTTAAATGTTTTTATTTTGTTTTAATGATATGTCAACATAATCTTGGATTGCTTCCAAATAAGTGGTTAGGAAATCATTTTGAGAGATTCCTTTGTATGGTATTGATCATGTTTTGGCGTTCTGTGGGCTGTCCTGGTAGCAAGTACAAGTATGTTCCAATTGTTTTTCAGATACTGATGGTCTACCAGTTTTAGATTGTTTGTATTGATTGTAGATGAATTGTCTCATCAGTAGTGATTTCCAGAAATATGTTTTAAAAATGCCATATTACAACAGTAACAGAATTAATTTAGCTTAATTTAAGTACACAAAGTGCCTTCTCAACAGATATGGTTTTTAGCACTCTGACAATGGAACACCTAATGCTACTGAAAGCCTTAAATGATAAACTTCAAGCATTTCTCTTCAAAACTGTATATTGTGAGTGTCAATATTTCAAATAGGTTTTGAATAAATTTTTGAAAACATTTTTTCAAACACTTTGTATGAAGTACATAGTTAGAATTGAACTCACTAATATGGATTAATACATAGCAACAAATTATTTGATTGACTAATTTCCATGCCACAGATCTACATAGAGCAAGCTGACTGAAGCAATTTAAAAACAAAAAAAAACAAAAAAAAACCAACACAAACACACACAAATAAAGAAAAACTGGATGCTGCATATACTTGTGTATAGGTAGAATTTTGAAGAACTAATTTTAGTTAGTTTCAAGAGATGAAAAAGTCAGCTTTTCTTTTTTTTTTTTTTTTATTTGTAAGTAATATCATAATTTTAAGCATTTAATGCTAATCATTTGCAAATTATTTTAGCTTCAAGTAACTATTCACAACAGAATTTACACCATTTTTTTTTTAGATCTATTGATGTTTATAGTATATAATATAGGCAGATTATGACTAGAAATGGTGCCAATGTATCTCCTTGTAAGACTCCAGTGACAATGTCAAAGAAATCACTGTCCCCATCTGATGAGTGAACCATTGCTCTTGTGTCTTCATAGAGCATCATTATAGCAGTAACAGTTTCTTTAGAAAAACCATATCCTAAAAATATTTGCATCATCTTTCCTATGTGTTGTATACAGAATTGAATTCCTTGGAGAATTGTGAACAAATATAGTATTGGAAATTATTTACGGGGTCACCTTTTACATGTCCCATGATTGGCTGAAAAACAACCAATCACAGGCTGCTATCAGCACATCTGCCATACCACCACATGTGCATGCGTTCTTCAAGCTAACAGACCTTTTCCCTTTTGACACCAACGATGTAACACTGTATCTTGACTGCTGACAAATCAGGCCATGAGTTACCACAGCATGTGGTGCAGTATATACGAGGACGGTCATCCCATGAGAGACTATGCATGTGGGGACCCAGAATTCTCTTTCTTCAAGCCTTTGAATTTGTATGGACCAGCCACCAAAACTACATGAAACTGAAAGAACTGTTACCAAGACAAATACTATAGTTAAGTCTGCAAAAAAACACCTTTTTGCAATTATTCTTCTTTTCTTCATCTCTTTCACTAAATACAAACCCTTTTTATTTCAACCAAATTGCTGTCTTGTTCCTTTTCTCTTGTTTGGTCTCATGCTACAATAAGCCTTATATTTCCTTACACTGCAGATATTGATTTTGTCCGATTCTTAATGGGTAAAATCCAAACAATAGCTTTAAGTAACTATTCTTAACACAAATTGGTATCAAGTATTCCTACATAATACTAACAATTAGCATACAGTTATATGGTTTCAAGTATTCCTATCAGATACTTGGTTTGGTTTCTTTGTTTTAATGGCATGTCAACCTTCATGTTTTATTTAATGCCAAATCCATTCAAGTAGAAGAACAATAGTGTTACTGCTTAATTGCTAGCTGAGGGGATAAGGAAGTTCTTACATTTCCCAAGGGTATTAGTCTGAAGTGAATATAATAAAGTGACTGGAGTTCAAACTTACTATGATGTTGCAGTCCTACATGTTAGACAGTTCGCCAAGGGAACTCCTCTCTATCTAATACAAATAATTTAAAAACAGTTAACTGATTTAAAGTATTCGTTTCTGATATTAACAATCTGCACACAGTTAAATGGTTTTAAGTATTCTTATCTCATACAAACAATTTGCAAACAGATGGTTTCAAATATTCCTAATACTAATAATTTACAAACACTTAACTGATTTCAAATATTCCTTTCTAATATTAACAATCTGCTCACAGTCAAATGGTTCTTGCAAACAGATGGTTTCAAGTAATTATTAATAGCCCTTCATAAACAACTTCAAGTAAACCATTCTAAATAAAAATATTTTGCATGCAGTTCAAGTATTCCTATGAAATATTGATAATTTTCAAATAGTTCTATTTGACCCATAGATGGGACCCTAACAGGCACTACCATTTCAGGTAGTAAAAAAAGAGTGACTGCACATTTCTCACAGCTCTAAAACTGGAGCCTTACCACTGGATGCAGTCTAGTGTCATACTCAGAATCCCCTACATTTTTTTGGTAGTGGGGAGGACTTTCTTTTTCTGCTGGGGATTTTGTTGAGTGTATTCTTCACCCCACTGACTGGGCAGACCTAATCTTAAAGTGAAAAAATTAGTGGTAATCTAGAAGTAATAATTTTATAAAATTGAAATTCAAACTTAATAGTCCAGGTTAAATGCACAATGTGAGTAACCCAAGCCAAACCATTTTAGACATTATTTTTCCAGTGCAGGTATCATTGGGTGGGTTGGTTGGTGTTTAATGGCATATCAACTCTTGTGGGTTATTTAATCCCAAATCTTTTAGTAGTTGTAAGTGAATAGTAGATAGATTTTGCATTATAGGCATGTTTTGTAGATTCCTTATGTTTATATATATATATATATATATATATATATATATATATATATATATATCTGTTAAATTAAAGTTTGCAATTATGTTGTCAGCTTCAATATCCATACTTTTATCATAGTCAACCGGCTACTCATAAACCAAACAAAACAAAACAAACAAACCCCATTTCCAAGAAGTGATGAGTCACTGATGTCATCGGCCAATAGCAATCTAGGGACAAGTTGTTAAGGAATCAAATCGCTCCACACAGGACGTCTTTTAAAAATATTAAATTCAGCCGGTCTTTCTAAGGGCAGTCCTCAACTAATGGACAAAATAGGTAGTAATAAAAAAACAGCAAAGTAGAATGAAGTTTCTTACTATTATTTTGTGATAATAAGCAAACTCATTCTACTTAGATTAGTAACGCACAGTAGACATAAAAGAAGCGGTATTAAAATGGTTGAGTCAGTCTTGGGCTGGACGCCAGCCAAGGGTGTGGGAGAAATCCGATTCTCCCCTGGTCACTCTACGACCAAAGCCTTATCAGCAGCAGATACCCATGGGGCACTGCTCAAGGCTTCCTCTAAAGCCAATGTCCTGATTCCAGCCAGCAGACAATGCAGGAATACGACCAGCCGCAGACAACGCAGAAACATTGCCAGCCTCTGAGCTTAAAAGCCCTTTTCAGGGCTACTCAGAAAGTCTATTCAAACACCTCCAGAGACAGCACAATGCAGCGGTTCCAACTACCAGCCTCTCAATCTAACAGCTCTTTTCAGGCCTAATTCTGAAAGTCTAACTTAATACCCTCTGAGACAGCACCAGCAACTATTGGTCCTGAACCGGCAACCACTTTCCTGCACAAATAACAATCTTCCTGCAGCAGCAGCTACCAGTCCTGAGCCAGCGATCACCTTCCTGCACCAGCAGCTACCAGTCCGGGACCAGCGACCACTTCCTTATAGCAGCAGGTACTAGTCCTACAACAGCAGCTACCAGTCCTGCACCAGTAACCACCAATCCAACGACTACCAGTCTTGCACCAGCTATCGAGTCCTGCACCAGTGACCAGATTCTGCACTAGCGATCACCTTCCAGCAACAGTGACTGTCCGCCATACGCTATTCCAATTTTTACGATTCGCCATAATAAAATTTAGCCTTCAACACAATCATGTTGTTTTGTCATTCTTACCTAGTTCGTTATCAATAACTTATATTTCAAGAGTTTGCGGGATCGGTATATTTATCGGCCCCGCAACACTTTCAACACTATAGGATACATTTAGGATTTTAGCTGATATTTGAGAGCTACATTATTTTTTTTATATTAAGATTGTCTTCTTTAATAATTTTTTTGGTGATTTTAATCTTGATGCTGGGTCTCTAAATTGAAATGATGAAGGGTTTGATATTTTCAGTCATTTTTAATCAGTGGTTGGTTGAATATGATTTATTTTGGATTGGTGAGAAGGTTTGAACTTGACTGGGGTACTCAGAATGTGTTTTATTTTTTTTATTTTTTGCTTTGGTTTTTGGATTTAAATTTGTGATATGAGTTTTTCCAGAGTTATCTATTTTGGGAATTGGTGGGTGGATTGGTGATTTATGCAATCTTCTCTTAATGGTACTTGTTTCAGTTAGTGAGTTGAATTCTGTAGATATTTTTGCGCAGTATTACAGGTCTTTGTTGCAGGTTCTTTTTGCATAATTCACATTTCTGTTAGACAGATTTCAGCTGAGTGTAGTTTCTTAAACTGTTTGAATTTTAGCCAATCGTTTAGTTCTAGTTGCAATAGTTTTTCAATCAGAGCTCTGAATATATAAAGTTGATAGATGCTAATTGGACTTGCTTTCTGTGCTACATTAGTGTAGGTGTTATCTTTCATATAATATTCAACAAGTTTCCTTGTTTCCTTCTATAAAATACCTAATGATTTCTTTTCCTCTTTTATATATATTTGAAGTTTTTTCAATGCAAGATGATTTTCTTGGCAGTTTGAGCATTTGTTTTATTGGAACTATCTTCCTCCATGAGGTCTGGGTCTTTTTGGCCACACCTTCGACATCCTTTGCAGCTTTCCTTGTGGTATCCATATTTCTGACAAAGCACCTCAAGTGCAGGGATATATTGTTCTACCTTTTCAAGGCAGTATCTAATTTTCAATTCCTTTGGAATTATGGGCTTGTTAAATATCAAAAAGTATGTTTATTTTTGTATATTTCTTCACCACACCTTCTAATGGTTATCTGTTTGTAGTCTGTGACCCCTTGCTTTCCTGGGGCTGTTTTTATTTCCTCTGGGATAGCTAGAGATAACTCCCGATTTCTAATAAATGCCTTTGTTGTATTAAGTTTTTCATGTAGGTAAGTTAGGCAAAGTTTTCATTTTGATTAGATTTTCAGCATGTTTTGTTAGTTATCCACCTGTATAAGTAGTTTGCTATTTCTAATTATTTTTCACAGTTCACAGGTTCACTCTGCTGGAGATCATTCTTTCAATCAAGGAAGGTGATAGTTTAGCCAAAAGAGTTCCCTCTAGTAATTCAATTACAATAAATCTTGGGAATTCAGTTGCTTCATTTTCTGAATTGGATTCAGAGATGTTTCATTTAGTTTTTTTTTTTGCTTATATTTGCCATATGCATTGTTTATTTGTTTTGTTGGTCCTATTCTCCATCATGCACAATGGAGTCCAATTTTTGTTGGGAATTTACCAAGGAATATATCCATTCGCCTTGCTTGAGACAGTGATACATCTAACAGTATATTCATGTTAGGAGTGGGATTTTGAGTCTCTACCAAATTCAGGTTTTCAGTATTCAATGCCCTAAATTTTAATAGTCTTGTTTTTCTCAGTGATTGTTTTTCTCAGTGATTGACCCTCAGCCATCACCTTTTAACACCTTTAAGATAAAAAGGGTTGGGTGTTTTTTTGCCACAAGAGAAATTTGAAGACTACAGTCAGGAAATAATCCTACAGTTACTAGGGCTTGGCATGACCAGCTGATTGATTGGATTGGGTCTCTCTGACCACCTGTCTAGCCTAGAAAAGCCAAAGTGAAGTGTTGCAGGTCATGTGACCACTTGGCATCTGGATCTGCTCAGCCACAAGGATCACATCCTCAACTATTACATGTTGTCATCCACTGTCAACAGGTAGAGGGTCTCACCCCTCAGTAGAGGTGAAGTCAGCATATTCTACAGTCCTCGGAAGTCACTATCATTAGGAAACAAAAAAAATTTGGTAAACAGATTGGACTTTGACCCACTTATCAAAAATTTTATTCCCAAACGATACCTGCATCAGAAAAATAAGGTCTAAAAAGGTTTGGGTTCATGTTACCCTTACCACACTTTTAACCTGGACTATAATGGAAAGGACTGGGAATAGTGTCCGGTTTCAAAAATGTAGAAATAAATAATTTTGTAACCAAGAGTTAACTTATACAAGAGTATATACAGTAGTTGAAAGTTTAAAATTAAAGAATGTGGCAAATTTTAAATTATTTACACTTGAGGAAAACAAAAATGTGAACAAAAATAATGTGAATACCTTCAATGAGCGTAGGTAATCAAGTGAGTGTACCACTAATAAGTCATTTTCAGAAGCTTCTAGAGGCTCTATGGTGGTGTCATCTCTCAGCATTTTTTCATCTAGATTATAAAAAATAAACAAATAAAAAAAAGTAAGAAAAAGAAAAAAGTTTAGTTTAGACAGGGTGTAGCAGAAATACCTTCCACATATTAAACCAGTGAACTTAGAAAAGTGTGAGCAGTTTTTCTGTCACACCCTGTACTAGTAAATAATTTGGTCACTTTGTAAATCTCTACATTTTTGCAAAAAATTTTTTGATCCTTTTAATCAGTAAGCCCTTCATATTATCTGGACACTTGATACTTTTGAAAAAAACAAAAAAAAACAACAAAAAAAATTCCTTATCTTTCCATGGGTCTGAAAGAATTTAGTGAGTAAAAAGGGGATTTATTATCAGTGAAGAATTTGATTTGAATTTTGTCTTCACTTCTCTGTAAAAATTTCTTTCAGAATTGTCTTCAGGTAGAATGCTTGCTTTACTTTGTAGGACCAAACATTCAGCTGCTATTGTACTTCTCATGATCCTTTTTATCTTATGTGAATCCCAATGAATATAGCATATTGTTAGTAAGCAATATTAAGTATCCTCTTTGAGAGGCACCACCCTGAAAACTTTCAAAAGAAGCATTGGCAAATGTTAATATTTTGGGTGAAAAATAATTAACCAGATCAAGGGAGATAAGCAATACTTAATATAGACTCCATGCCTTTTCCTGGCCTGCCATGTAGGAGTAAAGTATGATATTTGTTTATTAGTTATGTTCTTGTTTCAGGCATGATTGATTGATTTTAATGGCATGTCAGTCCGTCTAGGCTTATTTTATGTCTAGGGGTTAGGGAATCATATTCATTGTATGTTCATAGTCATAGTTTTGTGCATAGTTCAGGTCAGAGTGGACTTGGAAGTAGTGACAATGAAGAGGTACTCTACACTCCCCCAGAGCTCCAGAACTGGAGCCTTATCATCAAAGTGGTTTTAGTGTCATACTCAGGGAACCCCTTTTTTGGATTGGGAGTGTCTTACCTCTTTGCAGAGGATATAGTGTTTTTAAAACCCTGCAGACAAAGTGATGTATGTGTCAAATATAGACCATTCACCCTAGTTCCATTTTCCTGACCTGATTTGGTTCTTGAGTTTTTCTTGACTATAAGATTATAATTTTAGAGCTTTAAGAAACCAAAAGAACCAATTTTGCCATTGTATAAGGTAAATGTCATTGTTACTCATCAATAATAGTGTGGTAGGGCTCTATCTCTAGGCATGACACTAAACTACATCTGATGGTGAGGCTCCATTTTTGGAGCTCTGGAGAGTGTGGAGTACCTCTTCACTGCCATTACTTCCAAGTCCACTCTGACCTGGAGTAATAGTACTTGTTAGGGTCCTATTTACAGGTCAAATAGATCAGTTTGAAAATTATTCCTATAAGATAGGAATACTATTTGCATTAAGATAATTACTTGAAACTGTAATTATTTACTAAAGATTATTATTATTGTTGTTATTATAAGCTACTTGAAACAATATTATTGTATGCAAACAAATGATTATTACTAGGGTAAGTCAAAAGGTTTGCATTATCTTGATACATATTAGTTTGGGGCATGTATATCACGTGACTGAAGCAGTTCAATTCATGGTAGGTACTCACTGTGGTTGGTAGTATTGTGGTAGTTGGTGCACTGGCATGTTGTGCATTGATTCACTCCATGTGTGTGATTTAAAACCTGCACAGATGAACATGCAATGTAGTCTAATTCGAGAACTTAAGCTTTATGAGTTCAAACTGGGCCATAATGCCACCGTATCCAATCAAAAGAATTTGTTATGCAAAGGTGCAGTTGGTCACAGTACAGTAACCAGACAGTTGAAGAAATTTTGCTTGGGTTGCAAGAACCTCAATGATCAGGCAAAAATCAGATAGGTCTAAAACAGGGGATTCCAAGGCCATGTTCCAAGCCAGAGAGGGAAACTCAGAGAGTTTCAGGTGAGCTGGGTATCTCACAGTCTAGGGTACTTTGTCATCTTCACAACCTCAACAAAAGTATTCAGAGCTGCTAAATTGTATCTCACATTACCAAAATATTGCAAAACTCACCCTAGTAAATGGAAGTGTTAACTTGAAACTATATAATTGTGTATAGATTATTAGTATTTGAAACCAGACAACAACGTGCAAATTATTTGTATTACATAGGAATACTTGATATCATTATTGTGCAAAAAACTATTAAGAAACAATTACAAAAAATATAAATGTAGATGTAGCGTAGATAATGCCTTAACCTTTAGGCATAAAATAACTCCAGACAGGTTGACATACCATTAAAATCAATCAACTGAATTAGATATCATTTTACAAGGTAAGTTGCTCGGCTGTACACATATTTTTATTTAATTCATTTTTAATTTAAAGATTCAGTAACGCAGAGTAGGCAGTCATTTGTGTAAAAATACAACTGTCCTACACCAAAACTATTCTAGATAGTGCTGTACTAAGAAAAAGTTTAATTATTTTTAGTGTATGAAATTCATATGTAGACATAATTACTATTATGGGACAGATGTATTACCTAAAAAACTAAGTAAAGTACACATCCTTATTTCTTTAGATTTTAGAAAATTTACCTTTAAGAATTTTATGAATTTTGTTCCACTTTTTGGAGTCAAATGGGTGCAGTTTTTCCAAACACATAAAACTGATATCATAGTGTGGTGAATAAATAATTGGCCATTTGTAATCTGGTACATCAATAAAAAGCTTGCTTCCTCTTATTCTGTGTCTGAAATTAGAAAGTAAAAAAAATATTTTAAAATTGATGTCAATTCAATGAGTATTCTAATTAAACAGTGTATATAATTCATTTTGTAGGGACCTAAAACGGAACTTTACTTTAGTACAAATAAATAAGGTCAATTTTGCCAAAGGAGTTTACAGTAAAAAGCAATTTACAGTAGCACCTTTTTTAAGGAAATCAATACTGATGGGTCTTTTGACTAAAACATGCTTCTCTGTAAACATCATACAGTCTTCTGTGAATTTCACATGATTTGCACTCCTCAGCCACCAAATGTTGATAGAACTCTGTTCAAGCCTGGAGCACTGTGTAATTTGATGTCATTTTGAATAGCTTCAAAAGAAATATTTTTGCAAGATTAAAATAATTTTTCCATAAACCAATTTCAAACAATGCACAGTTTACATATATGCAAAAAAAATTATTTAACTATTTTTTAAAATAAAATTTCTCTTTATTTATTAAATGATCCTCATATATACAATAAGGTTCTTCTTCAGTCAAAGAATTTTCACATATTTATTGAATAATCCTTATATAATGACATTTTGTATCATTGTCTGTGCATTAATTTCAATAGAAATAGATTAGAACTAGACATTAAGCAATCACAGATAATTATGTCCTCATAGCATAATGCCTAAAGAACTTCATCAGAATGATAATGAGTTTTTCTAAATTTTAACAATTGAGGAAATAGATAAAATAATGATAAAGATATAAAAGGAGGGAAAGGTCTAAAAGAAAAGGAAAGACATATATAACATACACACACAAAATTAAACACTACTTGCTAGCTCAAAAAATCAAAACCCTGATTTTGCCATAACCCAACATCTATTGGCTTGCCAGAACAGTGGTAAGTCCTATAAAATTAATATATTTTCCATTCTTGATCACACAAGTACCAGTTTCCAGCTTGTTGTACTAGAAACATTATATATAACATCTCTCAAACCTGGTTTCTGTAAACAAATAGGAATTCATACACAACCTTCAATTCAGTATTAGTTCCAGTTTGCCCTCATCTGAAGCAGGATAATTTAAATGGGTTCCCCTCCCCACCTTATAGTTGACTTTCTGCATTTTTCATAGCAGGTTTTTGATAAGATGTAAGTGAAAAAAAAATGATCTTTTTAACAATGAATCCACAATTTAATGCTATATCTATATACAGCCTATCTGAAATGATTATACAAATCAAATAGACCTCAATAACTAAAAAAGTTCTGAACCAATATTTGTCAAATTTAAAACTGTCCATTTCCATCCTTAATGAAATATCTAAATTTTCTGCCTTCTTTAATGGTTAGTTTTTTGAGATATTTGGAATTCACAAAACTGGACTGACTGAAGATAATATTCAACTAAAATTAAACTAATATTAGCTAAAGATCAGAAATATAACAAAAACTCTTTTTTCATTTTGTCCATATGTATTGAAGCATAACAGCTGAAAAACAGAAAATAAAGTTATTAAAAGAGGGAATATTTACTTTGGAGATAGCAAAAGAGCTTTGTAGAGACCATTGAACAATAAACAAGGCTATTGAAAAAACTAAGTTGAGAACTCAAAGCAAAGAAAAAGGCTTTAAGGACTTGCTTCCTTGAGATGAATGCAAGGTAAACTAAAGAGAGTTATAACTAAACAACCACTTTTGACCAACACTCAGATCTTTGAAAAGGCTGGAATTGACAGAGTGTAGAATATATTGTGAATTGGGATCTGTAAAAAAAAAATCTTCCAGGCAATCTTCTCTTACTAAAGCAAATGTTTTAAAGCATTAAAATTGAACCAAGAATTACATGAAAATTGACTTTTCTTAAGTAATTTTCACAAACAAATCTCAAGTGACATTTAATGGACCTGATGAAGGATTCAAAAGATGGATTTCATCTAATTCAGACATGCCTGTGGTTAAAAGAAGGCAACAAAGAGATGGTAAGGTGATGATGGAATTATCGACCAAACCAATCAAAGTCAATGAAGAATGTGTAGCCTTGATTTGCCAAGGCGAATAGATTCCCCACCCCGTGCATTTCCCTTCATGGGGCTCCATGGTAGGTGGGGAGCACAGTCAGTGAACTCAGCAAAAACCCCTATGGATACAAAACAAAACCCAAGCAAAAAAAACCCAAAACTAAAGTGTCTGCATGCAGAGTCTGACTCCGACAATGACCAGATCCTTTTCCCAAAATTTATCATGCAGGAGTCAATGGAGGATACCCCAATCACAAAGTTGTCTCCCTTCATTATTGAAAAAACCCTTAACAGTCTTATTAAAGCAAAATCTGTAAAAAAAAAAATTAAAAAAAAATTAATCAACAATACCCCACTGATAGAAGTGGAAAAAAATTTTCTCAGACTTAATACTAAAACAAAAATACTTTTACAACTTAAAAATTAAAGTCTACCCCCCACAACACCCTGAATTCATCAAAAAGTGTAGTGAGAAGCCCAGATCTCTCCCTGTTCACTTTAGATGAAATAAAAAATAACCTCCACAAACAAGGCACCACTGATGCCAAACAAATATCTATAAAAAGAAACAATCAAATAATCCCAACAAATACTTATATTCTAAACTTCAACACACTAAAACCACCAACAGAAATAAAAATTGGCTATAAAACAAAAGTCGAAATCTACATCCCAAACCCTTTGAGATGCCATAATTGCCAAAAATTTGGACATCCCAAAGAAAAGTGCACCAGACCTCCAATATGTAAGAACTGCAAAGAAACTGGAAACCACATAGACTGTCAACAGCCCCTAAAATGTGCAAACTGCAAACAAAATCATTCAGCAGACTCCAAAGAATGTGAATTATAGAGAAAAGAAAAAAGAATACTAGAAGTAAAACACACCAAAAATTTATCCTACCCAGAAGCAAGGAAGTTCATTGAAAATTCCCTAGCCACAACTACCTATGCAAACATAGTCAAGCCCACAAACAACTTTACCCAAAATCAAGGAATGACCCCCACCCTTTGATATGACAAATCTAATAAAAGAATTAAAAGACACTCCTTGAATTATTAAAGGAAAGCTTGACCAACTTGACAACTAAGCTCCATGCTGGACCAGATCCAAAGAACCTACACCTACATAGCAACAAAACTGGATAGCCCCCAAAAAATAAAACAAACAAAAACTCAACTCAAACAACAAGCACCAGGCATGCCTCCCATCACCACAAAATCCAACAATCTTCCACCAAAAAAATTGGACAATACTGAAAGCCCATCGCTAACTCCCAAAAAGAAATCTCCTTAGAAGAAGGAAACTAACAAGCATAAACCACAACTCATTAACAGAAACTGAAAATAAATTTGAACTCATGGAAAAAAGAGAGCCAAGGAAGTCCTCCAAAACAGAGAAACCCCAAATACCCCAAAAGCCTCAAAATCAGGTCGAAAAGCCAAGAAATTTTTAAAATTTCTGATTCCAACCAAATAAAAACACAACACTAAAACCAAAACTACACCTAAACAAAATAAACATCAAACATACAAAGATTAAAAAGCATGGCTCATAAAATAATTCAATGGAATTGCCATGGCTACAAAGCAAACTATGATAAACTACTTCTATTAATAGCCGAACTCAATCCTACCGCTATATGTCTCCAAGAAACCTTCAAAAAACAGTGATAGACTAAACATAAAAACCTTTGAACAATATGACTACATATATGATACTGGACAAAGAGCTTCAGGTGGAGTATCAATCTAATTAGGAAAGATATCCCCCAAAATAAAATCAACATCAACACTCACTTGCAAGCAATTGTAGTCTCAGCAACCCTACATAAAACCGTTACCATCTGCTCACTATATTCCTCCTCATCACCCATAAATGAAAATGAATTACACAATCTAATAAAACAACTCCCTAAACCATTTATCTTGATGGGAGATTTTTACTTCCCCATATTATATTGAATATGGGGAAGTAAAATGACAAACAAAAGAGGCCAGATCTTAATAAAAAAATTATCAATAAAAATAATTTATGCCTCCAAAATCAGAACTCTCAAACCCACCTCAACCCATCCTCAGGTTCATTTTCTGCCATAGATCTAACCCTTAGTGACCCATCAATCTTTACAGATTATAATTGGAGAGTGTACAAAGACCCCTGTGGCAGTGACCACTACCCAACAGAAAATTCCACAATTAAAAATTCAAAACCACAAACAAAACCTCCATGATGGAACTTTAAAAGAGCAAATTAGAGATCCTACAAGAAACTATGCCTTACCACACTAATCCCAGAGTCAAATACAAATCAAGAAGAACCCATAATACATTTTACTAACACCCTCATTATCATAGCAAATAAAACCATTCCCAAAACCACAATAAACCATGATTCACAGAAGAGTGCAAAAATATGATAAGAGAACGTCAAGCAACTCTCAGGAAATTCAAGACAAACCCCTCATCCGAAAATCTAAACAAATACAAACAACAAAGGGCAAAAACCCGATGTACCATCAAAGAAGCTAAAAGATCCTCTGGGAGAACCTTCATTTCGAAGATAAATTCTAATACAAATCCAAAAAAAGTTTGGGACTTCATGAAAAGAGTAACAAGTAACCTACTGGTGAATCACCCCTCTCAGGGAAGCAGGAGGGCTACAAGTGAAAAGCACATAGCCAACCTGATTGCAGAAAATTTTGCTCAAGTTTCATCTACAAAAAATTACTCAAATCAATATAACTCAATCAGAATCAAAGAGGAAAAGAACAAAATAAAATTCACCTCTGATAATACTGAGAGTTATAACCAACCCTTCACCCTAACCGAACTCCAAAACTCAATATCCAACAACTTGGGCCCCTGGTCTCAAAGAGCTCCCAACGATATCTGTAAAATATCTTCTATAACAAGATCTGGATCTCTAGCAACATCCCTACCATATGTATTGGTTATGGCTTGTTTAGCCATAACCATTCCTCTCATTCAAAAAACAAAAAGATCCCACAAACCCGACCAATTATAGACCCATAGCTTTGACAAGCTGCACCTGCAGAACCCTCGAAAGAATGATCAATCTAAGACCAACATGGTTCCTTGAATCCAATAACCTCCTCTCAAACCTACAAACAGGCTTTAGAGCCCAAAAGAAGCTCTATAGATCAAATAGTATGTATAGAAACTTTAATCATGGAAGCTTTCATCAATAAAGAACATCTAGTTGCAGTCCTCTTTGACCTAGAAAAAGCTTATGATACAACCTGGCCATATGGCATACTCAAAGACCTCAAAGATCTCAGCCTACAAGGCAGACTCCCCATCTTTATAAAACACTTCCTAGAAGACCGGACGTTCCAAACACGAATAAATAATACACTCTCTGATCCAAAACAACAAGAAATAGGTGTACCTCAGGGTAGCATCCTATCTGTGATCTTATCTATGATTAAAATAAATAAAATAACAACCTGCCTACCCCCAGAAATCAATGGATATGTCAACGATTTCCTCATTTGTTACAGTTCTAAAAATATGATGACCATAGAAAGGAAAATGCAACAATACATCAACAAGATATTAAAATGGACCATGAAAAATGGTTTTAAAATTTTTTAAAATTTCCAGCAATAAAACCAAATGCATGCATTTCTGCCAAATCCACAAAATGCATTATCAACCCTCTCTAACATTAAATGGCTCTGAAATACCCATAACCCAGCAATATAAATTCTTGGGCATTACTCTTGACCCAAAACTATCCTTCATCCCACACATTAAACAACTGAGGATCAAATGCAACCAAACTATCCAACTCCTGAGAACCATAGCCCACACAGACTGGGGTGCTGATAAAAAAAAACCTTAACCAAACTATACAGATGTCTAATACAATCAAAACTTAATTACAGCTGCTTCATATATGGAGCAGCCAGAAAATCCTATCTTAGAGAACTCAAAACTATCCATCATCTGGGACTCCGTATTGCCCTAGGAGCTTTCACTACCTCTCCAATTGAAAGTTTATACATAGAAGCTAATGAACCCCACTTTCCTTGAGAAGATATAAACTTGCACTCTAATATTATATTAAACTCATTTCATGCCCCCAAAACCCTGCCTATAATTGTATCATGGAAACAAGATACAAAAACCTTTTTGAAAATAAAGGCCATTAAAGCTTTTAATCTAAGAATTCAAACTCTCCTAAATGAAATCAAAATCAACCCAAAATAATACATTATACAATCCTCCTCAAAACAGTACCATGGACCATAAACCAACCAATAATAAAACTAAACCTAACCAAATTTTCCAAAACCAAAACACCTTATCACCTTCCAAGAGAACTTCCTCAACATCCAAAACTTCCCAGACCACCACCACGTCTATATAGATGGATCCAAACAGGGAATGAAAGTTGGTTGTGCTGCTGTCTTCCAAAATCAAGAACTGTTAAAATGTCTTCCCAAATGAATCCTCAATCTATAGTGCAGAAGTCATAGCTATTGACCTAGCCATGAACATTATAGCAAATCACAAATCTTCTAAATTCATCATCTATTCAAACTCCAAATCAGTTCTCCAAGCTCTACAGAGCAAAGATTCATCAATTCCTCACATTACAAGACTACTAGATAAAATGAACACTCTTTCTAAAAATGATAGCCTCATTCTTACTTGGATACCCAGCCACATTGGCATACAGGGAAATGAAGGGGCAGTCAGAGCTGCAAAAAAGCACTCCAGACACATATCCAATACAAAAATTCCATACACTGACTGTGGTGATAAAGGAAAGAACTATATAATCTCCCTTACTTTCTGGGAATGAATTGTTCCCCTTTGTTTAGATGACTAGCAAGTGGCCATTCTATCCGTGACTACCTTTAAGACCAGTTCTTAGTTGAATAAAGCTTTTTCAAGCGTATCTGACTCAGACTTCTTCAATTAATCACAAGTTCTAACCTATTATTCGACTCATTATCTATTACAATTTATTCAACTAAGAACCAGAATGGAAAAGTACCACAAGCTGGAATGACTGGATTTAGACCCATCTAAGGCTGAAGCGGCAGACATGTAGAGTCACTGGAAAATGACTTTTAATATCTTCCTTGAGGCTGTCTGTGAAACTTAACAACCTACCTCTATGACAGACAGATTGAAATTGAAACTACTAATCAACCTCCTTTCTCTGGCTATTTACAAACATTCACAACTACAGTATGGCGATTAATGCTCTTGAAGAAATCTTAGTGAAGCCTAAAAACAGCGTCTTCTGTAGACATTTGTTGGTGACTCATCAACAACAAACGGATGAAAGCGTAGACCAGTATCTACCGTCCTTAAAAAGACTCGCTAAAGACTGTAATTTCCAGGCTGTTACGGCAACACAAGCGAGAGACGAATACATCAGAGATGCATTTATAAATGGAATTGCATCTAACCATATCAGACAGAGGCTTCTAGAAAATAAAACTCTAGACCTGAATACGGCCTATGACCAGGCTCTCATGCAAGAAATGGCCCAAAGGCAACTAGCGTCATTCTCCACCGGACTCCCTAACTGCTGTGGCATCTACTGTTTGGACCAAGGAAACTGACGACTGTGTGCGATGAGCAACCTACTGTAGCTGCTATTTCCGGACGGAAATGTTTCTTTTGTGGAAACCAGAGACACAACAGACTCAGATGCCCTGCCAGAAACTCAATTTGCAAAAATTGTAAAAAGAAAGGGCATTTTGCTTGTGTCTGTAGATCTCATACGGCGGCTACTAACTACAGTAAGTCCTTGCTTGCTTCATCTACTCTTAACTTCTCAGTTAGTCTTTCTCGTTCGTCCATGTGTGGAGAAATTAAAGGAGAACCTGTAAAGATACTTGTTGATACAGGAAGCTCAGAAAACTTTATCCACCCCAATAAAGTTAAAAGGCTCAGGTTGGCAGTCATGCCAAGTTCTGAAAGAATTTTAACAGCTAGCAGTTCTCATTCTTCTACTACTCTTGGACATTGGATAGTATCTCTCCACCTGAGTGGTAGAGAATACAAGAATATCAAGTTATCAGTGATGGCTAACCTTTGCTGTAACGTCATTCTTGGACATAGTTTTCTGTGCGAACAGTCTTCTTTCGGAGGGCCGCTTCCACCTCTCACTGTTTGCAAACTGACCACCATTAAAAATGTCCCCTACCCATCTTTATTTACGAACCTAACCCCAGACTGTCGCTCAATAGCAGTTAAATCCCAGAGACATATCATACTGGACACTAAATTCATTCAGTCAGAGATTTCCCAGATACTTAAGGAAGGAGTTATAGAGCGTTCTCAGTCTCTATGGCTTGCCCAAACACTTGTAGTAACCCCTGAAAATCACAAAAAGAGACTTGTGGATTACTCCCAGACCATTAATCAGTTCACTCTCCTGGATGCTTATCCTCTTCCCCGGATAGAGGACATGGTAAATGAAATTGCCAGTTACCAAGTATTTAGCACTCTTGACTTAACCAGTGTCTATCACCAGGTCGCTATTAAGCCAGAAGAGTGAAAATACTCTGCATTTGAAGCTGCTGGATCTCTATACCAATTTTGCTGAATCCCATTCGGAGTGACCAATGGAGTAGCAAGCTTTCAACAGGTTATGGACAACATCATCAAGCGAGAAGACCTCAATGGAATCTATGCCTATATTAACAATGTTACCATCTGTGGACAAAATCAGGCTGAATATGACTTAAATCTTAAAGAGTTTATGAATAGCGTGGTAAAGTACGGTTTGACACTGAATAAAAACAAGTGTCTTTACTTGCTTACTTCCATAGACTTGCTCGGGTATACGATAAGCAAGGGTTCGGTAAAACCCAATCCTGATAGACTCAAAGGATTGATGGACTTACCAATACCCCAAAATCTTCCTTCTCTTCGACGAGCTATGGGAATGTTCTCTCACTATTCTCGGTGGATCCCGAACTTTTCTGAAAAATTACATCCCCAAACCAAAGTTACCCATTATCCTCTCACTAAGGAACAAACAGAGGCCTTCAAGTGCCTGAAGCAGGAGATTGCAAAATCTTCCCTGGTAGCTATAGACTCTTCTCTTCCTTTTGAGACTGAAACTGATGCTTCAGAACATGCTATCACTGCTTCCCTAACATAAAATGGTTGGCCTTTAGCTTTCTTTTCAAGAACCCTAACTTCTGCTGAGCAAAAGCACTTGTTGGTTGAAAAGGAGGCGTACGCTATTGTAGAAGTGATTCGAAAATGGCAACACCTATTACTTGGGAAGCATTTTAAGCTTATCACTGATCAAAAATCAGTCTCATTCATGTTCAATCCTAAAAGTAAGAGCAAGATAAAAAATGAGAAGATCACAAGATGGAAATTGGAACTTGCTTGTTTCAGCTATGATATAGCATACCGTTCAGGAAAACAGAATGCAGCCGCCAACGCCCTATCCCGGATTTGCTCTTCTACTACTGCAGACACGTTACACAGCATGCATAAAGATTTATATCATCCAGAAGTAACCCGAATGCTACATTTTGTCAGAAGCATCCGTAGAAAATATAAGAGCGGTAGTTTGGGCGTGCCAGGTCTGTTCGGAGATGAAGCCTAGATTCATTAGAAGGGCACCTTAGAGACTCATAAAAGTGAGTCAACCCTTTGAGAGATTGAGTGTAGACTTCTAGGGACCTATACCTTCAAGTTCCTGCAATCGCTACTTACTAACTGTGGTTGACGAATACTCCCGTTTTCCTTTCGCTTTCCCTTGTGCCGATGTGGCTGCTGCGAGCGTCATTAAACATCTAACAAATCTATTTTCTGTTTTTGGAAATCCTTCTTTTGTGCACTCAGATCGAGGAACAGCTTTCATGTCAGAGGAACTAAAAGGATTCTTACATTCGAGGCATTCGCTACCAGTCGAACAACTGCTTTTAATCCTCAAGGCAATCGACAAGTAGAGAGATACAATAGCATCATCTGGCAAATGGTGAGTCTGGCTCTGCGATCAAGAAAGCTCTCTATTGTTAATTGGGAAAAGGTGCTGGATGTGGCTCTCCACTGCATCTGCTCATTACTTTCCACTTCCACTAACAGTTCTCCACATGAACGCCAATTCAATTTCCAAAGAAAATCAGACACAAGGAGATTCCATACCTATATGGTTAACAAGACCTAAATCGGCTCTTCTGAAATGCCATTTACGTGGAAGTAAATATGAGCCCCTGGTGGAGACTGTTGATATACTCGAAGTCAACCCAAACTATGCTAACATAAGCTTCAATAACAGGCGAGAAACAACTGTGTCTTTGCATCACATAGCTCCTGAGGGTGATGGAAGGAACAGTTTAAATATGGAACCAGACCCTATGCCAGGGGATGCTCAAAAACTGGATGTCCCTAACCCATCTAACGGTCCTCCCCTTCTACAGAGTACTACTGAAAACACGGCTGCTGAGAATTCAGTTCCTGCTATTTCTCTTCCTCCACAATTGGATGATTCTCAGAGGACCTTGTCAGAAGACATTGACTCACTAAATCTTTGACTTTCCAGTAGAACCTATTGAAGACCTCCTTATTTAACTGAGAACTATCAGCTTTAAACTTTCATTTTCATTTTTTCTGTTTTTGAGTTTGATGATTTATTTAATTGGAGATACCCTTCCTCCCTCAACAAATTGACGAACCCGAATTTTCCTGGGCAGTGGAGAATATGGTAATAAAGGAAAGAACTATATAATCTCCCTTACTTTCTGGGATGACTAGCAGGTGGCCATTCTATCTGTGACTACCTTCAAGACCAGTTCTTAGTTGAATAAAGCTTTTTCAAGCTTATCTGACTCAGACTTCTTCAATTAATTGCAAGTTCTAACCTATTATTCGACTCATTATCTATTACACAACCTAAAACCCCTTATTAACAAATTTATACTCAAGAAATGGCAAGAATCTTGTGATGATCAATGACAGAACAAGCTCCACCATATTCAAGATACCATAGGTGAATGGCCAGCAGGTTATAGAAGAAATAGAAAATAAGTGATAATCTCCAGACTTCATATTGGTCACACCCACATTACCCATTCACACCTCCTAAAAGGGGAAGACCCCCCAGTATGTCTAACATGCACAGTACCTCTCACAGTTAAACACATTCTCATAAACTGTGACAGTTTTAGTCAAATTCGCCCAAAACATTACCAAACAAACAATTTAAAAGAACCTCTACAAAAATTCCAAACCAGAGGAAATCTTAAGCTTTCTAAAAGAAATCAATCTCTTCATCAAAATCTACTCAAATATAATAAAACATACCTTAAAACTTAAAACATGCACAAAAGACAAAAGCAATTTAACCCTGCTGGTATTAAATGACCCACAGAATTTGATGTGCCGTTAAACAAAACTCAAACTCAAACTTCCAGAGAGAACACTCCTTATATTTATCATACGTCCCACCAACGTACGAATGTGGTGCAAGGCCGCTTTTAAGGTGGGTCCGGTCGCAGGGCCGAAGCCCACACGCGTTCGGCAAGGCCAAAATTACCTTCAGCCCCGTCGGCATTCCCCTTATTAGGGGTGACAGGCAATAAACCCCCCTTAAGGGGGTAAAAGCCTGGGTGATGGCCCCCTGAGGCCGGAGGAAATCTCCAGTGCCGAGGCACACCCGACAGAACCGTCCGGAGGTAGAACGGCCTACCGAATGAGACCCAACAACTGGAGAGGTAAGGTCGTGAACGCCCTGAAAGAGCGTCGTGACTCCTATTCTATCATTTCAACTATCAGCAGTCAACTCCCACAAAAATGTATATGCCATACAACCATTCTCTTCCTGGTGAGACTTTTTCCGGCCTCGAACACAGAAATTTTGTCAAACCACAGAAAAAACCAACAGTAGAAATACTTAGTCAACACACAGAGGATCCTTTTGTTATTTAGTCCTTTTTTGTGGTATTAGTGTTAATCACTCACACACACACACAAATATTTCATGAACAGTATTAGAACTCTAGAAATGTTTTAGAATGTTTCATTGCATGTATTGTTGAAATATAAATTTGAATTTGTTTGTTTTAAATTTTCTTTTTGTACGCGTCGTTTCACACATCTTTCATATCGTTTATTTCGTTTGCCCTTTTCAAATATACTAACATAAATTGTGGGGGGGGGGCAAATATAAATACCAAACAACATGTGCCCCCTTACATACTCGCTTAAACTTTCCAATTTGACATTTCCGCTCAAAAAAAATTAATTTTTATTTACATGTCCCATATATGAAAGAGAATGTAAAAATTGAATTGTGTGAATATTTAAAGAATGGATTGTTTGATACTTGTAATATGAGGTATAAGTATAAAAATATCAAAGAAAAAAACTACAAACTGAAAATGATATTCGAATTTGGGTTTGAATTTTAAAAAACCCAAAGAAATTTAATTTAAAATGAATTGAAACTCGTAATTTTAAAGAAAAAAAATCACGTTGTTTTCAGATTTTTCTCTCCATGTGTAATGACAGGACAGTCTAAATAAATAATGATAATTAACATTTTTGGATATAAATCTTTACTTGCTTGCAGTGTAAGCGAATTGCAAAAGCAACGATTAAAATTATTTTAAATTTCTTACAATTAATTATCAGTAAAATAAATAAATAAAAGTGCGTGCTAATAAATAAATACCCAGGAATTGTCAAGGAAGAATAATCAGATTTATGACTAATACAGTACTTTACTTGAATTTAATTTGCAGCTAATTTTTTTTGTTCATAGACAATAAACAACATCTTGAAATAATCAAAACGAAATAAGATAAAATAAAAACGAATAAAATTAATCAAAATTAGCCACTTTATTATTAAAAGAAAATTTAAAAAAACAGATCATATTTCCATGTACTAACTTCGGTGGTCCATCTACTAATATGCAATGAAATAAAACAAAAAAAAAACCTAATTGATGAGAATAATAAAGGAAAAGTAATAATACGAAATAATTTCAAATACTGAAAACAATTAAAAATAATATATATTAACTAAAAATACTACTTACGTTGTGTTATTAAATTCGTCCGCCATTATTGACTCCTTTTTCTTTCCTTCCCTTTTGACAATATCTACCTCTTTGCAATAAAACAAATTACGTTCTTTAGAAATTGGGACGACTGAACTAAAAGGTTTCCTCTGTCAGTCTCTCTCTCTCTCTCTCTCTCTCTCTCTCTTTTTATATCTTTAGCCGTTTTGTTTAGTTGTAGTTATATAACAGCAGATTGTGAGTAGCGGATTTACTTTACAACCACTTATATATATATCGCGGAAATTAATAGTTAACATTTGCCTGCGGAAGATCTTTAAGAAGGTGCTCTTCATGATCCAATTTCCTTGCCAAACATCATTTTTTTTAAATTATTTGAATGGAGCAATCATAAACTTTAGTTAGTACCAAAATATGCTATTCCACCCTATCTTGGGTCTAGTATGTCTAAACACGCGTTCATACTATAATCTATTTATTTATTTATTTATTTATTCATCTAACTGCACTACTACGAGCAGGATAGGCGTCTCTGGTGGTGTAATGGTTAGCAAGCTCGACTGGCAAACCTACACGAGTGAGTTCGAGTCTCACTAGGTGCCCCTTTCATATGGCCTTGTGCTACATCTAAGCAAAAAGCTTAGTAAATTACTACTACGAGCAGGATGAAGGCTCTTTCAATGGTGTAATGGTTAGAAAGCTAGACTAGCAAGTCTGTAGTGATCATATTAGGCTGCGTGTAATAAATAACATTTTGATATACAAGACAAAAATTGTTGAAATGAATAAACCAAACTACATAGTTTCAGGGTTTTTTTTTTTCTGATTAGGTCAGATTCTCCTCCCACTTAAGGTAGATTTTGCTTGTTTTTCGGAAAACAGTTGGCCTCCATATCGTAGAAGGGGGATGGGAGAGCAACCAAAAGGGTGACACGACCTGCCCATAAACGTAAACAGATCGGATTACTCGCTCGCCTTAGAAAAATTACATCGGGGTACGGCTGGAAATGACTAAGCCCTTTTTACCACCTTGACATTCCGTTACAGCCAAAAAAAGAGATAAATTAGAAATTAACAATATTTACGAAACACTTCTACAAGAAATAACTTTATAAAAATGGAATTAATAGTCTTCGCCAGCTTATAGCGGGTTAAAGAAGTACTTTATTTCTACACCCATTTTTTATAAAAGAATTTCCTATTCACGCGGCTGGGGCTGTGTGTCATAGCATCTTCTAAATCTCAACAAGCCTCTTTCAACTCTGGGGCACGTTAACGCCCCCGCGGACTTTCTCGAAACATATGTATGGCACTAGACCTTGCTGTCTAGTCCAAGCCATAACTCGGCATACGTGTTCGGACCCACATTTGGGTTCGTGAAACTGCTTACCTCATCAGGCTCACGTTGCACTAAGTGAGCCGATGAGCATCATAGACCAGAAGGGTTCGAGTCTCGGCTCGTTCCCGACCTTCCCCTCCTCTTTATCCCCACTTTAATCGGCCTTCGAGCTTTTGACCATGTGTCAAGTCGTATCTGGTGGGAGGCAGCGACAAATAAACAGAGCCTGTTCTGGACTTCGGTCCGGATCGTGGCTCTGCAAAAGAAACAATGGCAGACTTGGGGCCTTTAGACTCCTAGTTTCGACTAGGCTACCTCCGGGTGGGCGAGCTGCACTTTTGTCTCTTTTGTAACCCACGTATGGCACTAGACCTCGCGTCTAGTCTAAGCCGTAAACTGGCATACGTGCCCGGACCCACATTTGGGTTCGTGAAACTGCTTGCCTCATCAGGCTCACATTGCACCAAGTTAGCCGATGAGCAGCATAGACCAGCAAGGTTCGAGTCTCGGCTCGTTCCCGACCTTCCCCTCCCCTTTATCCCCACTTTAATCGGCCTTCGGGCTTTTGACCTTGTGTCAAGTCGTGTCTGGTGGGAGGCAGCGACAAATAAACGGAGCGTGGCTCTGCCAAAGGAACAATGACAGACTTGAGGCCTTTAGGCTCATAATTTCGACTAGGCTACCTCCGGGTGAGCGAACTGCGAGGCACGGGTTAGCCTTTAGCTACCACTTCGCTACCTGCGCAGCGTTAAGATAACGCCAATCTTAACCGCAGCCTCCTGGCCTGCTCGCTCGATAGTGCAGAGCTTTGACGCCCAAAACCTTAGCTACCATCCGTTACATCCGCACAGCTTTGGCGCGAAAAGCCTTAGCTATCGTCCGATACGACCGCACAGCTTTGGCGCGAAAAGCCTTAGCTACTGCACAACTTTGGCGCGAAAGGTCTTAGCTACCGTCTCGATACGTCCGTACAGCTTTGGCGCGAAACAGCCTTAGCTACCGTCCGATACGTCCGTACAGCTGAGACACGGTAAAGTCATAGCCACCGCTCGATACGTCTGCAAGGCTTTGGTACGACAAAACCATAGCTACGATCTCGATACGCCCGCTCAGCTTTGACACGGCAAAGCAATAAACATCGTCTCCAAGACGTCCGTACAGCTAGGGGCACGACAAAGCCCTAGCCTTACCAGTTCGCTCGCTCGACCTCGTACATGCTAAGGCCTGGCAAACCTTAGCCACCACCTCTCCGTTCGTTCACTCGGTCCGCAGTACTAAGACGCGATTAAGTCTTTGCAACCACGCTCGCTCAAACTGTACGCTACCAACACCGACTTCAATCACGACGCTCTTGCAATGCAGCATCCAATCCACGTACGACATGCCGTACAGACTGCCCTGCATTGCAGCACCTAGTCTACGAACGACTCGCAGTACAGGCTAGCAACTACTTCGACACACCTCCGGTTAACCCAACGTACTGTCAAAACCGGGACGTCGATTCCCGATCTCGACCGATCTCAGCTTTCCGCAGCGATCATCCAACCGCACCTACGACTCGAACATACCAGCTATCGACATCGCCCATCTAGCTGGAGACCGAATACTACTACCACATCTGTAATTATTGACAATAAATTGTCCTCCTTGCTGTATTTGTTACCTTGCCTCTTTGTCCTCTTCATTGTCTTTGGTTGTCACTACTCGCACGCATTAAACTAAAAAAACATTTGCGGGGTCGACGCGCTTATCGGCTCCGCAACAAGGGGACTTTTTTCGTTTCGCGGTTTTTCTCCCATCCCCAACATACAACATTTTGTAAATAAAATCATTCATTTCATCTCGGGATTTTAAGTAGGTCTTCTCATAGAGTAAATGCGATATTTTCGTGGATGTAGCGTGGTTGGTGAAGGATGAATTTCAATATGTTGTACTGTTGAATGGGTCGGCGAATGTGGTTAGCTTGGACCCCTTAGACAATTCGTTATAGCATGACCGCTCCCTTCCCCTCCCCCAAAACCTTAAGACCTCGTGCCTTCCATTTTTGTACCAAATGGAAATAAAAACTACATAGTTAAAAATTACAACGTGCATGCATTTTATTACTATAGCAACGAAACTACGAAAACAACAAGAGTAACACGCAAAGAGATGTTACCACAAATAAATATTTATAGGACTTTACACTCCTATAATTTAATTTGGGCGGTATGCCACTTGTTCCCACAACAAAGATGGCAGACGCACACATAATCAGTCTTGGGAAACCATTGGCCAGCAGAACCACGTGACCTGCTTAAAACTACGTCCGCGCGTAAATTTCGTCTTGCGTTTTTTGGAGCCGATTCCAAGACACGTATTTTCTATATATACGTCGTCTTCAAGCACTCTTTCTCTTTTTCACAATTTTCATTGCAGCGCTGACACACTCTCTTCAGTGTGACATTCTTCTTATTCATCAACAGGAGTGAAAAGCAAAAAAAAAAAAAAATGGATAAGCCTCAATATACATTGACGATGAGACTTTTTCCAGTCTCGGAGAAACCGACAGTTTCGAACCACAAAAAGAAATAGACATTTTAAATATGTAATCCAACTTAATAGGACGTTTTCGTCATTAACCTTTTTGTAGTTTAGTTGTGTTAGTTACACACACACACACACACACATACACACACGACTATTTTTAATGTATCAAAGTCTGTTTTATTATAGTATATAAATTTGTTTTGTTTGTCGCCTTGTTTTGAATGTTCCTTTTTTTCCGCGCTGTTTCATATCCTTTACTCATTTGTTTCATATCTTCATTCATTTGTCTCCATGTGCCTATTCTACCTTTTTCTAAACACTAAACTAAGCAAACACTATATAAAACTTTAACATAAAATTATGGGGGACTAAGCAAAACTACCATAAATATATGTCCCCCTACTTATTCAATGAAAGTTTTCTTGTTATATAACAAAGAGAATCTATTTCTTCGTAAGCGAGTTCAGTAAGAAATCTCCACAATTTTAAGCCTATTCTATCGAAAATAGTTTGTTAAGAAATATGTTTGATAGAATCATTGATACAATTATGTGTTGTATGTAATAAGATGATTGTTCTGCATTCGTTCATGTTTTTGTTGTCTGACAATTCGCAATGTTGTAGTAATCTTATCTTTAGGGGAAAGGAGATAGGCAGACAGAGCTAACGTTGTCAGCTGTCGTATGTTGGAATTTGTAAATTCGGCAATTAATGTCTGGTCGAATATAATTGGATGTTTTGAAATTGTACCCTTATCCCCTACTCCGACAGTTATCTAAGTGATACCCGCCAGGGATCTGTCCTCCCTTTTGTTTTTTGTTTTTTGTTTTGTTTTTAGCACTTGAGCACACAACACTGGCTGGCTCCCTCCTTTTTGCTTTTTTACCAGCTTGTGAGTTCTTGGTTATTCACCTTCGACTTTTGGTAGTTTTTCTTAAGTAAGGTGGCTTGAGTAAAAGGGCTATTAGTCTGTTTTCCTTACAGTTTTTTTTTTGTTACTTGATAAAAAAAATATGCCTATTGCAGGCTAATTGTGGTTTTGGTATGCTGTCCCTATCAAAAGAAAGTTGAATCTAAGGTCTGGAGGCGGAATTATTGGTCTCTTTTGCTAACAACAGAAGCAGTTGGCTGGGTCAGTAGATTCGGTAAATGTCCTCGTAGACTCAACAGAAGAAAATTCGAGTTGAAACAGAAAGATATTCCTCTCTAGGAGAAGGAAGCGGTGGTCTATTCGAAGTTCACTTAAAGAAATAGTAAACTTCGTTTTCAACAAGTCTACACAGGAAACTAGAAGAATCCAGGTTGATTCTACACAAGGAGAAGACGCCGAGAAAAGAACAAACCCTAAAAATTAACTTAAAAAATTTTGACATAAATACCAAAGAATAGTATTTCATCAATAACAAAAAAAAGTTAAAATGACAGTAGATGGTTGACGACATTGCTTCGTGCAAGTAAGTTGTTATTTTTTATACCCTCTTCTTTTTTTTAGGTTATAATATTGTCGTTATTTTTGTTTCCTAAAATTCAATGTTTTCGACAAGCATTGGGAAAAATATGCAAAGCTAGATTTTGTAAAGTTTATTTCTCTTGAAATAAATTACTTTGTGGGAATTTGTTGCTTTCGTTTTAAGAAATATAGAAACACTTCTCTTTCAGATAGAAAAAGTATTAGCATTCCAATCCCCCTTTTTGTCTCCTTTATTTTTTATACATTTCTCACCCGCTTCGCCCAGCCTGACAGTTACCACTAGATATTCTTGGGCTAGGCAGAGAAAAGGTCTTAAGGGTGATTTAGGTAGAATTGTACTTTATAAAGTGACAAGCATTCGGATAATTTTGTTAACTTTTTGTATGTTGGTCGTTGCACTTAAAAACTTAAAATTTAGCATACTTATTGAGTTGAGCACATTTCTCATAAGTCATCATCATCATGTCGTGTTGCTTGCATGGATCTCCCTGACCCTCTCTTGCTACTTGTCCTTATTGTCCATCGCTCTCGGCAGGTCCTCTAAGCTACATCCCGTATCGGCACAGAGCTGCTGGAGATAGGTTCTAACTGGTTGTCCAACCTTTGCTCGTCCATGTGAAGGGGTCCACAGAAATACATCACTTATGAGTTTGTTCTTACTTCTCCAGCAGTGTCCCACCTGTTTGGTTCTTCTAATGTAGATAGTTTTCGTGATGGGCGGTAGGTGGACGTACAGCTGCATTTTTGTGGGGTGTTGCCTCCAGGACTTGTTCAATACAACTCGCAGCATTCTTGTGTCAAGCTTTTTCTCCATACGCTTAGTCAGCGTCCATGTGGTGCATCCATATAGCAATATTGACACGACCGCAGCTTGGAAAAAACTGCGTTTTAATTCATCGGACAGGTCTGACTTCCATATGACCGATAACCTATCGATAGCTGTCCATGACTTTGCTAGTCACGTGCTCATTTCATTTTCCGTTGATGAGACACTGCTTCCGATGTCAGTGAAATTGTCTACGAGTTTCAGAGATCCACCATTCAGTGTGGGGATGTCGCTTCTTTGATTAAAGCACATGCATTCTGTTTTGTCTGCGTTCCCATGGAGACCTATGCTACCTGCTGCCCGTTCCAGATTTTGTAGCAGGGATTCGGCCTGTGTAGTGGGCGTCTGTAATACGTAGTTTGTTAGAAGTATCTTCTGCTTTTTTTTTTGCCAGCGTAAAGCCGCTTTCTTTCATTAAGTCTATTGACGTTCGAAGCACGTAGTCTAGGCAGATAATAAACAGGTATGGAGCTAATGCATCAGTGGAGGTTGTATGTATTTAGTTATTTCAGTAGATGTGTATAGGACTTTACACTCCTATAAATTATTTTGGGCAGTATGCCGCTTGTTCCCACAACTAAGATGGCGGACGCTAACATATTCAGTCTCGGGAAACCATTGGCCAGGAGAACCACGTGACATGCTTAAAACTACGTCCGTGCGTAAATTTTCGCCCGGCGTTTGGAGCCTCTTCCAAGACGCGTATTTTCTATAAATATGTCGTCTTCAAACATTCTTTCTCTTTTGCCCAATTTCTTTGCAGCGGAAACACACTTCCTCCAGTGTGAATCAACAGGAGTGAAAAGCAACAACATGGATGGGCCTCGCAGACATTCAAAATATACATTGACTATGAGACTTTTTCCAGTCTCCGAGAAACCGCCTGTTTCCAACCATAAAAAGAAAGACATTTTAAATATGTAATCCTTTTGTAGTTTAGTTGCGTTAGACACACACACACACACACACACACACACACACACACATATATACACACACTATTATTTTGTTAATAGAATTAGTGATAATTTTTATGTATCAATGTAAGTTTTATCATAATATATAAATTTGTTTTGTTCGTCGCCTTGTTTTAAATGTTCCTTTTGTCCGCGCCGTTTCATATCTTTTACTCACTTGTTTTATATCCTTTATTCATTGGTTATCTTCATTCATTTGTTTTTTTTTTCTATGTGCCTATTTTACCCTTTTTCTAAACACTAAATATCAAACTTCAACATAATATTTTGGGGAGGATTAAATACCAAAATACATTTCACCACCACCTACATATGCGTCCGTATTTTACGGGATTATGCTCTCTATATTATTTCCTTCACAAATACAACACAAAACTTTACAATCGCGTAAAAGAAATGGAATAGAACACAACGAACATTAAACAACAAACAATTTAATATACATAAAACAGAATGAGAAAACAAATAAAAAACATGAGGTGTAAATGGCCTTTTGGAAAATAAAGTTTGGCAAGAAGAAAATAAATTTGTTTACACGTGTATGTATGTTTAGCTGTTAACGGAGTCCGTAAATAAGTCGTTCTTACTTACATTAAGTTCGTATCTTGTTTTATGATTGTGACGACAGCGTGTCGCGTTGATGAAAGAAAGTTTGTCGGTTTTTTCTTTTGAACGTGATTCGTGGCCATCTGTAGCTAGGTCATGAATTTTGACTGTGGAAGAAAAGGAATTTGCCGGACAGAGTATCGGCTACTGCTTTACTGACTTCGTGGTTTAGTGGCTTAGTCTTAGTGAATGACTCGCTGACTGTTGTGTTACTTATACCCTACTAGTGGATCAAAGAATCGTCCTAAAATTTTGGCGCGTAGACATTTATTGACCAATCAGATTTGTATTTTACTATTTCATTTTAAAGCCTAAATATTTTCTGTTAGTTGACTTCCGATCCTATTTTTTTAGAATGTTCCTATTCTATGTTTTTAGCTAATTGATTGAAAAATATAAAAATGTAACTTAAATGCTAATGCGGTTTTGATTCTAAATTTCTAGAATGTTCTTAAGTATGTTTTTATTGCTTATTTTAAGACTAGAAAAAATGTGTATCCCATACATCTCTTTGCAGCACACCTGCTACAATGTCAAAGTAGTCTGTGTTTCCATCCGATGATCGAACTTTTACTTTTGTGCTTTTATATAGTATAATTATAGCTGCGATGGTTTCTTTGTGGAGACCGTAGGCAAGAAGTATTTGCTCCATCTTCCCTCTGTGTATGGATTCAAATGCCTTGGAGAAGTCTACAAATAATAGTGTTGCTTCGAGGTTTTTTGTACGAACACCTAAAATTCGGCGGAGAGTCGAAATTTGTGAAATCGTGGATCGTTTTTTCCGAAAGCCATTTTCCTTTTAAGTATTTTCTCAATTTTAGGTTCTATACGGTTGAGTAGCAGAACATTGTAGGTCTTGGCTGTGAGTATCAACAATGTAGAAAAATTATTTATGTGAGTGTGTGCTTTGTTGATATTTACGATTTGACAATTAGAAATTGTTGAGTTATTGTTGACAACCCAAGTTGACTTGCTTGCTACTCAATAGTTTCAAATTGAATTTTCATGGTCGCAGTCGTTGTTACTGAGCTCAGAATTTCGTGAATCAAACGTTCCTGTAGAAATTGGAACGGAACTATTGGATGAAGAATTTCTCGCATATTTATAGGCTATTGACCATACAAAATGGATCAACTCAGGGTTTTAGTCATTTAAGCGGGAATCGGAGTATTTTCGGAATTTTGGGGGTCGTTACCAAAAACTGATTTTAAAACAAATAAACAAAACAAAACAAAATACTGGGCGTAAAGGTCCTCATGCTAAAAAGGAATAAGTCGGAGCCAAAAACAAACGAGATACTTATTACACAAGTTACAAATGCTTTATTCTATAAAGTGGACGAAAACAGACTACAGCTAGTTGGTTGCATATCAGTCCCTATGCAGGAATTAATTCATTAACAAAACGTAAAACACAAGCAACATTAAAACATTAGCAAAAATTACATATGTCTTACATTTATCGTTGGCAACCGACTACTCATAAACCGAACAAAACAAAATAAACAAACCCCACTTCCAAGAAGTGATGAGTCACTGATGTCGTGAACCAATAGTATTTAGGAACGAGTCGTTAAGGAACCAAATCGTTCCGCACAGGACGTCTTTTTAAAATATTAAATTCAGCCTGTCTTTCTAAAGACAGTCCTAAACTAATGGACAAAATAGGTAGTAATAAAAAAAACATGGTCGAAGTAGAATGAATCTTCTCTCTATTATTTGGTAATAAATAGCAAACTCATTCTACTTAGACCACATAGCGTAGTAGCGCACAGTAGATATAAAAGCAGCCGTATCAAACCGGGTCAAATCAGTTTGGCTGGACGTCAGCCAAGGGTGCGGGAGAAATCCGATTCTCCCCTGGTCACTCTACGACCGAAGCCTAATAAGCAGCAGCTGCCCATGAGGCACTGCTCAAGGTTTCCCCTAAAGCCGACGTCCTGATTCCAGACAGCAAACGACGCAGGAATACAACCAGCCGCAGACGATGCGAGACATTGCCAGCCTCTTAGCTTAAAAGCCCTTTTCAGGGCTACTCAGAAAGTCTATCCAAACACCTCCTGAGACGGTACAATGCAGCAGACACGCCTACCAGCCTCTCAATCTAACAGCCCTTTTCAGGTCTTATTCAGAGAGTCTAACCTAATACCCTCTGAGACGGCACCAGCAGCTACCTCCTTGCACCGGCGACACTTCTCTGCAGTAGCAACTACCACTCCTGCACCGGCAACCACTTCCCTGCAGAAGCAGCAACCACTCCTGCACCGGTAACCACTTCCCTGCTGAAGCAGCAACCACTCCTGCACCGGTGACCACCTTCCTGCAGCAGTGACCACCTTCTTGCACCGGCAGCTACCAGTTCTGCTCCAGCAGCTACCAATCCTGCTCCAGCAACCGTCTTCCTGCACCAGCAACTACCAACAGATACCAGTCCTGAACCAGCGATCACTTTCCTGCACCAGCAGCTACCAGTCCTGAACCAGCGACCACCTTCCTGCATCAGCAGATACCAGTCCTGAACCAGCGACCATCTATCCAACGACTACCAGTCTTGTACCAGAAATCCAGACCCATAACAGCGACTACATCCTGTTCCAACGATTACCATCCGGCCGCGGTGACTGTTTGCCGTATGCTATTCCGATTTACGATTCGCCATAATAAAGTTTGGCCTTTCGAAGCAACACCCTTGTTTTGTCATTCTTGCCTAGTTCGTTGTCAATCACTTATATTTCAGAAGTTTGCGGGGGTCGGTATATTTATCGGCCTCCGCACCAGATTCATTAACAAAGCATAAAACTAAAGTAACATAAGTTACATAGCCATATCCACAATTAACGCTATGTGCGAAATAGACATATAATGTTCATTACTATAGAATATGTAAATCTCGAAATTAGAAAACACGTAACGACTTCTTGTTCAGGTACGAAACCTTTTTATTAACTTTGAGTTAAAGGTTTCAACACAAGGAGGAGAGACACAATCTTCTATGCTGTCTTATTCATTTGGCCCCCAACTCGAGCGCCCCCCCCCCATAGGGCGCACGTTCGCCTCGCGTCTGCGAGCTCCAAAAGTCGACCGTCTTCGTCCTGTGTCTAATCTCAACTCTGACTTTCTTCAGATTCTCACACAAATTTCCGCACACTTCCGGTGCGTGACGTCACCCGCACCCCATCACCCGTTTTGTCTCGGAGTATTGTGACATCTGAGTGACACCTCCATCCGCCCGCTCGCGCCCGCGTTAACACCTGCCTCAATGTTGCACCTAACTAACCCATGTGCTGAGCCGAAAGGTTCTCAGCCTAACTAAACTCAAAGGCATGAACCGAAATTCCTCGGCTATTATATAACAATAGTATCTAAAATTACATGTATCTTATTTCCCTGAAAGTGGCTGAAAGCTTCCCTTTTTTCTTTCTTTTTTTTCTCTCCTAGTAGGAGAAAACCAAAAACTTCTTAATTTATGTCGCCTATTATTGTTTCGAAGACTTCTCTTTTCTTTGGTTTCTTTATTCTTTTCTGTTTTTCTTTTTCTTTCTTTGTAGTGAGAGTTTACTCTTTTCTTTCTTTCTCTTTTCCTTTTCTTTCTTTCTGTTCGGAATCTACAGTTTGTTTTCTGTGAGATAGCTACTAAACGAATTCGGAACTTCAAGTCTACTAGTTTCAACTCAAAAATCTCCAGGTCTACATCTCTCAGAGACTCTGTTTCATGAAAAAAAAAAAAACTGCCACAAGCAATCTCTGGCAAGTCTTCACCCTACAATGGATTAACGAATAAAAGAGTACGAAATCTTACTTCCTTCTCCCACTTCCAAAAAGGAACCCTTGATTCTTACCCCACCACAATAGCAGCAGTAGGCTCACCGTTTTGGCCAGTCCAATGTCAATAAGAACAGCCCTATTCCTTTCTGTTGTCATCCAGGTGGATGAATAAAAAATACTTTACAATCCGCTTCTCTGTACTTAGAATAGCAAACAGTTGGTCTTCTCTCAGCGAAAATTTTTTTACAGTATACGTCCCTTAGTGATTTTTGGATTAATCGAAAGTTGGGCTGATTGTTGTGTATTCCCACCGTTTTGGAGCCTAAAAATTGTACAAAATTTTACTTTTTATGCACTCACCAAATGTTGCTGGGACCGAAATTTTTTCAAAATGAAAAAAATGCGTCTCTGCGCATAGGCTGAACGGTGAAATGTTTAAGGGTATTTATCTCAAAAAATGAAATTAAAAGTGATTTTTCAGCCAATCTATGACCTTTGCGGTAAAAAATAAAGAAAAACCAAAGTTGATCCGATTTGAGGAAGGGAGAACTATAAAAGACAAGATTCTTTTGAATTCCAAACAGAAAGAACGCACAGTCAGACGCTAGAATATCAGCCGACTCCTGCAACATCACTCAACACCCATCTTAACCTCTCTACTGCAGCTTTTGATGAAAGCTGAGTGACTCGAGAATCACCACCCCATGTACATTCCACTTCTTCAACGTAGGTGTTCTCCTTCCCTGTCGACATAAACTTGGGTTGACAGCGTTAGCCTGTGACTCACCCCTACCAACACAAATATTGGAACTTTTTTATTTCTCGATTTTACAATCATTCAACACACGTCAAAATTTCCTCAAATGAATTCATTCCTACTAACACAACTACGGAACATTTTACTTCTCAGTTTTACAGACTTTCTTATATTCATCCACACAATTGTTTTGTTTGTTCTTTCCTTGCAACCATACGCTTGATATTACAACTGGTGTTAGGAGTGGGATGCAAGGAAAAGGAGTTTTTCAGATCTTATACGATCCAAAATGTCTAACCTCATAGAAAAACATAAATTGGTACTACTCAATATAAAATGCAGCCCAACACGTCTTGACGAAGCGGCGATTGCCGAGGCACAAAAAGACATAGATGACATGCTCGCCGCTCTGAGTCTACCCACCAGAACAACACCGCCTCTCTCACACACACACACAAATACACCACACGAACTTATGATAGGACAGAAGTCCTTACGGGATGCCATGAGGGACATAAAGAGTTTCAATCCGGCTAACGACGTACATCGTTTTATTACCGATTTGAACCAGGCCTACACAATCAACGTCAAACCAGACCTCGCCAAATACCCTAAAATGGAAGAGTAATTTATGAAAATCGCCAAACGGTTAGTCAAAGATCCTGAAGATAATTCCGCCGGCCACCCACAACACACAGAACCACCTACACACAGCCATATATATATATATATATATATATATACGCACACACACATGAATGCTCATTATGGTGACCCACTCCTCCCTTCCCTACCCTTGTCATTTATTCACAATAAATTACACAAAATAATAAAAAATATAAAAACACAGAAATAACTGTCACCATTTAAGGTGTTACATTATTAAAGAAGAGCCCTGATTGATCCTTCAACAAAGGAACAGGCAAGGAAGGTTGATTTACACAGTTACAAGACAAACAGCAATGTACTAGGATGGCATGTTCCACTACTCCTCGAAATCAATTTGACCATATAGAATACACATACTTTTAGCCTTAGAATAACCAACCCCCAAAACATAGATAAGAACATTCTAGAAAATTCGGATCAAAATCGCATTAACATTGAAGTTACACTTTTATATTTTTCAACCAATCAACTAAAAACAGAATAAGAACATTCAAGAAAATCCGGCTCAGAAACTAATTAACAGAAAAATATTTAGGCTCCAAAATAGATAAGTAATTATACGAATCTGATTGGTCAAGAAATGTCTGCGCGCTTGAATTTTAGGACCCGCAATAAAACTTAACAAAATCCTATTTTTGATCCACTTTGGTCCCTCCTAAAAGTATAAATAACGAAGAATTTAATTAATTAGGGCATTCCACTACCAGAGGAAAGGACGACAAACAGTAGAAGGCATCGCACACAAGACACAGAGCAAAGAAGCATGCGACGTTCTTTTGCCGACTGCCGGAACGCAACACGTTTTCGCCAAAGACAATAAAAAACGCACGTGTGGACTTAAGAAACAAAAGGCCTGTAGAGAAGAGGAAAATCTCGTATTTTGGTTTGGCGCTCAATTTATTTCAACGCTTAATTTCACCCAATCAGGATGACTTATCCTATTCAGCCCGGACCTTCATTTCCGGCTTGCAAAATGGGTGCGCGGCCAAACCCAGTCTCTTTGGCTTGAGACGGCGACCAGAACAGACGCTCCTTTGGCCGTCCCTACTTTGCGATGCTTTTTAACATTGCAACACCAGCAGCAGCAACATGGACACTCAACAAGGGAACCATCTAATTTATGGATTTCCTACGAGGAATCCCAGTTGAACATAAATTAGAAACATACAACATGCCTCGCACAGACCCAACTTTGTGTCACCCCAAAAATTGGCTATGTCGATCTGAGCGTAACTCCGCTCTCGACCACATGGAGACAACGCAGACTCTCCCCCAAATACCAGATACAAAACTACACGGTGACTCTAAACACAATCCCTCACACGTCCCGCAACACACGCTGCTTTCTCAACATCTTGCTACGCCATTTCGGCTCCAACACTAACAAGCCTAAACTCCACGAGTCTTGCAGCACCAAAAGCAAATCATATTCTATGCTGCAAATAAAAAACTTTCTTTGTTGTGTTGTTAAAGAAAAGTTTCGTCATTCATTTGTGTTGCCTAAAAAATATAGTGTTAGAGAAATTAACAATTTCCCGAAACGCTATAAATTGGTGACCCCGCATGGCACCTTCTGAATTGCGAAACAAATAAAAACTATTCATAAAAACACCTTTCGACCTTCGCCATCTTACTTCATCTTCAACCACCTTTTATTTCCTACAAACTTAGCGAGGGACCTTACAAACTAAGCGAGGAAACAACACAACGTAAACACACATACGTTACAACCATTCCTCGCTTACCAACAACAAAAACTCTGGCTACAAAAATGGTTTCCCCTCACTAAACAATAATACTCACTTCAAACATCCCTAAAATGGTAACCTCGTAAACGAACAACCTTCTGATACCAAATACAGCCTTTACGAAACATAGCCTTACGAACATGCTCATTCCACCGCGGAAGAAAAGAAAACCAGCGAAACATCGAGAAAAATTTTCAAATGTTCACACCGACCTAACTTCTAGAAGAAATGCAAGATGAACGAAAATAACAAACACGTGGAATTTTTTTTCAGCAAAACCTTATCTATCAAAACACTTTTTCACTTCCCAACTTGCAAAATAGGTAACTTTTTAACTTTCACTCACCCTACTCCTATTTTGGTTTCTCCAGCAACATGGTTTATTTCTCCCACTACCTCAGTAAACCACCAACGACTGCTAGGAATTTCAGAGGACCCCAAAAAAAATCACACTACTCCTCTGAACTATACTGCTACTTCTGTAGGCCACCTTCTCGGCTCATTAACTTTTTTTCCCAAAGTGACATTTTGTTTGTTTTTTTAAAAAAAACGTACCACGAGGTACACAAAAAAAGAACTAAACAGGACACTTTGCCTTTTTTTCTTAATTTGCTTTTGCTCGTTTTTTATATATGCATGTATTTTTCCTTGTTTGTATTTTGCTCTTTTGTGTTATGAGACTCGTGGCTCTTTTCTTTCATTTCCCTTCTCTTACAATTTTATGGATCGAATATCAGGTACTCCATACCTGAAATTCTGGGGCCAACCTATGTAGAGAAGAGGAAAATCTCGTATTTTGGTTTGGCGCTCAATTTATTTCAACACTTAATTTCACCCAATCAGGATGACTTATCCTATTCAGCCCGGACCTTCATTTCTGGCTTGCAAAACGGGTGAGCGGCCAAACCCAGTCTCTTCGGCTTGAGACGGCGACCAGAACAGACGCTCCTTTGGCCGTCCCTACTTAGCGATGCTTTTTAACATAGCAACACCAGCAGCAGCAACATGGACGCTCAACAAGGGAACCATCTAATTTATGGATTTCCTACGAGGAATCCCAGTTGAACATAAATTAGAAACATACAACATGCCTCACACAGGCCCAACTTTGTGTCACCCCAAAAATTCGCTATGTCGATCTGAGCGTAACTCCGCTCTCGACCACATGGAGACAACGCAGACTCTCCCCCAAATACCAGATACAAAACTACACGGTGACTCTAAACACAATCCCTCACACGTGCCACAACACACGCTGCTTTCTCAACATCTCGCTACGCCATTTCGGCTCCAACACTAACAAGCCTAAACTCCACGAGTCTTGCAGCACCAAAAGCAAACCATATTCAATGCTGCAAATAAAAAAAACTTTCTTTGTTGTGTTGTTAAAGAAAAGTTTCGTCATTCATTTGTGTTGCCTAAAAAATATAGTGTTAGAGAAATTAACAATTTCCCGAAACGCTATAGGCCCATACTTACGGTCCCTCACATATATACACACACGTATACACATGTATGTAAAGTCAATTTTTTATCCTCTTTACTTCGGTCAACTATGGACACATTGATTCAATAGACTTTCCTAACATGTATACACGCACACATGGGCGAACAAATCATTTTTTATTGAACTGGCCATGGCTGTGTTTTTTTCACACACACACACACATAAAATGGACATTGTATTTTAATTATTTTTATCCTGGTTTTATGATTATTAAATTGCTTGTTTCTTAATGTTTGTTGTTATCACATTCCATTTGTTTACGTGCTTGTAAAATCTGTTATATTTGTGGAAACGAAACCTTAAAGTAACTTCCGTAAACTACGGAAGGTACTTAGTCCTCCTCAACAACTCCCAACTTGTCTTCCACATTTCTCTTTGTGGGTCGAGAGCATTATGGTCTATCCAGTTAGCCAAATGCAACATCAGGACTTAGCACCTTCAGGGGCCTCAATATATCTGACCCTCATCACCTTGTCTCTACATTTCATCCTAGGACACTTTTAAACACCTCTTTTTATCTATCCCCATTTAAATCAGGAAGGACTTTGAATCACCTTCCATTATTTCGCTCCTTTCCCAACAATCAATCCAGAAGGACTTTGAACCATCTTCCATATATCGTATAATGACCAACCCACGAGGACCTAATACCTTCCTCTACCAGTTCCCTGCAATTGTGAGGATCAGAAATCTCAGCAGTTGTTAATGAGTTGCATCAAGAAACAGCATCTTAGGGGTTTTCAGCATATGTGACCACTGACCCCTCATCCCAGTCCGGTAACAGTTGGTTCAGGAACACTTTTCGCCCATCTCCAGCATCTTGCTGCCAATCTCCATGGATTTTCAAAAGAACACCATATGTATATTAACAAACAAATTGACACTGTAGCAGAAAGAAATAATTTCAAATTTATTGTCTGGCACGGGAATTATTTTGGCCGTTGAGGTTTCGATTTCATATTTTCGTCCAAAGAGAATGAATTATGCCATTCTGCTCAGTTGACTTTCTCGGGTAATATAAAGGACTGTGTAACGCTCTCTCGACCTCTCTTCTTCATTCATTCTAGCAGCAGAACCGACCAACTTTGAATAGGAGTGTGCATTCAATTTTTGGACCATTGTTTTCTCTAGAAGATCATTCCTTTATCATTTATTCATTCCTTCCAGACCAACTGGTCCTCGAAGCTTCAAGTTGGATGCTTTATACCTGCTCTAACATCTGCAACTGATTTCTTTCCTTTGTACAACTCACAGTACAGTGATATCTCTCAAGCTGTCATTAAAGTTTTTAGAACTCATCAATATTCTCGTCCACTCATTTGTCTTTCTCCTTTCTTAATGTAACAAGGCACTAAACAATGAAATAAAAAACTCAATTTCAAGGACTTCCTGTTACATCAACTCTGTCTCGTCCCCCTCCTTCTGCCGTTTCCTCTTGCTTCTCTCTCTCTCCTCTTGACTTGACTTCTCGCCTTTCATCTCTTCCGGCTGCCTTTCCCGTCACTGACCCACTCCCTTTCTCTCTCTCTCCTTGTTCATTGAACTTTCTGTCTGACTGACCGGCGATTTCTTTTCTTAGAATAGTGCCCATAGAATTTGTAACAGATTATTATTATTTTTTATTTCTCAACCAAAAACAAGTTATAAAATAACAAGAGTGTCCACCGCTGGTGGGGTTGTTGCTAGGAGATTCCAGCCAACTGGCCACACAATGATACTATTTATCAATTCAGGTCTCTGGTCTAAATAAGTGAGACAGAAGAAAAACAAAAAACTTTTTTTTATAATTCCTCAATGAATACGGAATTTCTCCCTTTTTTTATTTCTAAATTCAACAGTTTATTCTTTGGTTAAATTGAATATCAGGAATTACCAAATCACTTAATATATAAGATTGCCCAGTCAGCTGGGGCTGTAGAATACACTGACTGCACCTCTGCAGAGGGGTAAGACCCCCCTAACGAGTGTCCTGGATATGACACTAAACAATCTGATGGTGAGGTTCCAGCAGTGCTGGAGCTTTGGGGAATGCGGAGTACCCCTTCATTGTCATTGCTCCCCGGTCCACTCTGGCCCGGAGTAGTAGCACCTGATAAGGGTTCTATCTATGGGTTAAATAGAATTAACAGCATACTTATGCTAAAATGAATAGTTTGAGTAAAACTGAATAGTTTGAAATAGAAATGATTTTTACAATTAAACCGTACTTGCATTTAAACTGCGTGCTTATGCTTAACTGAATTATTTGAAATAGAACTGTTTTTCGACATTAAAACTGTATTTACACTTAACCGAATTGTTACATACAACTGCTTGAATAGTTAGAAATGGAAATGTTTTTGACCATTGAACTGTGTACTTATGCTAAACTGAATTGTTTTAAATAGAATAGATTATTTACATAATGGATTTGGCGTTAAATAACCTACAAAGGTTGATATGCCATAAAACCCAACAAACCAACCAACCAACACTGAAAACGTACTTACACTAAACTGAATTGTTATATATAACTGAATAGTTAGAAAGAGAAATGTTTTTGACAATTAAACTGTGTACTCATGCTAAACCGAATTGTTTTAAATAGAACTGATTATTTATATAAAAATGGATTTGGCGTTAAATAACCTACAAAGGTTGATATGCCATAAAACCAAACCAAATCAACTAATCATTAATCTATAAGAGATTTGGTAATTCCTGATATTCGATTTAAGAAAAGAATAAACTGTTATTTTCCAATCTTTATGCGTCAACCTTGGTTGACTTTAGATAGAAAATTATGTGGTTTTAGCTCAACTGATTTAGATTGTTACAGGAATGTGAATTATTATCATCATTATTATTATTATCAGTATTACTACTACTACCACCATTATTTTTTTTATTTCATATATAAATCCATTCCTTTTTATTTGTTATTTAACATTAAAAATTAAATAGGGAGATTCTGTGCCTTCTCTCTCATTTTCGTTTATATTTTTTTAAAATTGTTGCGGAGCCGATAAGCGTGTCGACTCCGCAAATAAATTAAGTTAAATGCGTGCGAGTGTAGTGTCAGCCAGAGACAATGAAGGAAACAAAAGGCAGGATAATAGATACAACAAAAGTGATGATTTTATTGCCGGAATTACAAGCGTGTATGTAAATGTCCGTGGCGGTTGTATGTAGTCTTCAGCTAGGATGGGTTACGTCGTTAGCTGGTATAGTCGCGTTGTAGATGTTCGCAGCTGGACGTTCGACGAGGGTAGCTGGCGTAGGTCGAGTCGTGGAGATACAACTGAATGTTTGATGCTGGTAAGCTGAGATTCGGTCGGGTCGTTGGATACCGTTGGACAGTCGTTGCGGGCAGCTGAGATCGGTCGAGGCGTTGCGGAAAGCCGAAGTTGGTCGCTGGTAAATCGATGTCCCGGTTTTGACATTTCGTTGGTATGGTCGAGTCATGGTTGTTAGCTCGTAACAGCGAGTCATTACGTGAGCTACTTGTTGCAATGCTAGTGTAGTCCGTAACAGCGAATCGTTACGTGGACTAGATGCTGCATTGCTAGGGTAGTCCGTAACAGCGAGTCGTTACGTGGACTAGATGCTGCATTGCTAGGGTAGTCCGTAACAGCGAGTCGTTACGTGGACTAGATGCTGCATTGCTAGGGTAGTCCGTAACAGCGAGTCGTTACGTGGACTAGATGCTGCATTGCTAGGGTAGTCCGTAACAGCGAGTCGTTACGTGGACTAGATGCTGCATTGCTAGGGTAGTCCGTAACAGCGAGTCGTTACGTGGACTAGATGCTGCATTGCTAGGGTAGTCCGTAACAGCGAGTCGTTACGTGGACTGCATTGCAGGAGCGTCGTTGTCGGTAGATCGATATCCCGGTTTTGACAGTACGTTGGGTTAACCGGGGGGGGTCGATCTGGTTTCTGGCTCGTACAGCGGATCGTACGTGAGCCAGTTGTTGCAGTGGTAGGACAGTCCGTAACAGCGAGTCGTTACGTGGACTGCGTGATACCTTGCAAGAGCGTCGAGGTCGAGTTCGGTTATGGCAGCTTGGTCGTGTAGTGTCGGGCGAGCTAGTGACTAAGACTGAGCCGTGTCTTAGTGTTATGGACCAAGTGAAAGGTCTGAGACCGAGGTTAAGGTTTGCTGGGCATTAGTACAGACGAGATCGAGCGAAACGAGTCGAGGAAAGGCTAGGGCTTTGTCGTGACCCCTAGCCGTGCTGACGTATCGGACGGGAGCGAAAGCTTTGCCGTGTCAAAGCCGTGCGGCCGATGACTATAGCTGGTTCTCGCCAAAGCCGTGCGGACGATGACTATGGCTGGGTCGCGCCAAAGCCGTGCGGACGAGCAGACAGACCAGGAGGCCGAGGCTAAGATGGGCGTTATCTTAGCGCTGCGCAGATATCGAAGCGCTAGCTAAAGGTTGGACCGTGCCATTAGCGCTGCGCAGCTTATCGGACTATCGGAACCGAGCGAGGGTTAAGACCAGCTGGTCTTAGAATCCGTCTTTGTGTTTGCCTCCAGGCCGACAATTTCGACTGGTCATTACTGACCGCCAGAGATGCACCGACCCGCAGAAGGTGACCTCTCATAGCCCTTAAAAAGGACCGTAAAAAAGGGTTGTTGAATCCACCACTAGAAGTGGCGGTGAGGTGGGTGCAACCACGATAACGTAGGACCCGAGTGGCCCCTGAGAGCGTCAGCGTAGACCTCTGAATTTTCGTCGCCTGAAGCCTTTTTATATGGAAGAAAGGGAACTCCACTTCTGTCGCGCCACGTGGATAGAAAGTTCTTCTACAAAAAATGGACGCAGAAAATAAGTATTTCTTTAGCCCGGTATAGGCTAGCGAAAAGTATTACTTCCATTTTTATAGAATTATTTCTGGCAGAAGTGTTTTGCAAATGTTGAGAAATATCAATTTATCCCTTTCTTAGCTGTAACGGCCGGTTAAAATCGAAAAAGGGCTTCATCATTTCCGGCCGCACCCGGATGTTATTTCTCTAGGGCGAAATGTAATCCGATCTGTTGACGTTCGTAGGCCGGTCGCGGCAAAATTTCATAACTAGGAGACAGGTATAGATGTAGAGTGACAAACATTCCTTACCTTAGCATTCTTTGTTTTTTTCATTTTCTCCTTTTTTTCCTAGGGAGCCTTCTAAGCCCATATTTCTGCGCAGTTCTACATTAACCATTTTGTTTGAAAGTAACACCACTCTCTGTATATATATATATATTTTCCTTTTTAATGAACCTTACTTTCATCCCCTTTTATAAATGTTTCTCCTTTTTATACTTCCCTTCTTTTCTTTTATCCATTGTACATTTTCTGTCTCTCACTACTTTTTTTTTCTTCATCCTTTTTCTTTTTTTCCCCCTTTTCGCTGTCTCAGGTTTTTCCCTGTCTCCATCGCCTCTTCGTTGCTTCGCGTCTCTTCTTCCCATTTCAAGCCAATGCACACCTTTATCCTCGTAATTCGGTTACCGATCCACTTTATACACATCGCCTTTATCAATTTTATCCTTATCATTTTTATCAACGTAATCTTTGTCGTCCTCGCTTTCCTCAATCAACACAAAGGAAAGATTTTCGAAGCGAAAGAAAAAAATCAAAAGAAAGGTGTCATAGAAAAGAATTATGATAGAAATCATTTCCATTAATTTTTTTTCCTTTTAAATCGATGAGCCTTATCACTTCTCTAGCATAAAAAAAGTGAACTTTTAAAAAAAAACTTTTGTTTACAAAAGGCAAGATAACTGTGGGAAGAGAGAAGGAAATAAATTCTTCCTTTCGTTCCTAACAAGGCCAAACCAGCAGCCATGAGGTGTTCCACTCAACAGTTTGACGACACACACAAACACACACACAAAAATAAAACATTACTTATTTTATCTACTGCTTATTTTTTTTTTTAACAATCTAAAATTTTTACGAATTAATTTTTGTAGCCAGGTGCAGAGAATGGAGCTGAGTGATAAAGCGCGGACTCCTTACCTTTGTAGGTTTCTCTTTTTTTTTATAAAAAAAAGTCTCTTCGTGTGTGAAGGATTTTTTGCTTTTGTTAATAAGGGAACTTCCTGTGCACAGAATTCCCTTAATTCAGCCCATTACCAAGGCAGTGGCTGACAATATAAACACAGCACAAAAAAAAAACAAACAAAAAAACCCCCAAAAAAAACAAAAACGGAGCAAGCAGTTGGGCTCAGGCCGGGAGGAGAGGTAGGATCTGTTCTTCTCCCAGCAACAAGCTGTGACGAACATGGGGTCTGCATTCTCACCACCAGTCGAAGCAGACGACGTGGAATCCAATCAGTTACAGCCGCAGATCCAGCACAACCAACAAACCTATCACAGCTAAGAGCTAACTTCAGGAAGTCTTCTGAGATTACCTGTAGTCTCCTCACTACACCTCTAGGCAGATACCATGAGACGACCAGCTCCAGTTTAACCAAGCAGCTATTCCTGCGCAACAACACCTGCGGCGCCTAGCATCAACACTTTGAGACCACACCAACACACACTCGGTTGACTGCATAAACTGGGACATCGATCACACAGCCTCTGCAACCAGCATCTGCATCACCTAGTCCATGAGTAATCACACTGCTCAGACTAGTATCAACACTTCTGAGGCCACATTGACACACACCTAGTTAACCAAGGATTGAATAAACTGGGACATAGATCATCCAGCCCCAGCAAGCAATGAGTCCACATTATCGACAGTCTCCAGCTACGTCTACAACCTGACCATACAGCTACATCTACTATCTGCACCAAGTACCAAGACCATTTTCACCATCTAGACGTGCTGTCACCACAAACTGATAGACAGGAAGTACGATCTGTGCATACCTGAAAGACGTTTACCAGTGCTAGAAACCTTTGATACTAAATGGACCTTATTTCCCTTGGCTGCTAGCAGGCAGAACACATGTCTGCCTAAGTCTCGTATTTTGCCTAAGACCGTGTCTCCTCTAGCAGCAGCCTATATTAAAAACACCTCATGGCATTCCAAGCCAAATATATAGCGATAATGCTAACTTGTCCAAAGCTGGGGTGGTCATGTATCAATGAATGTTGGTGGAACGTGTTAGGGCCGGGACAAAGGATATAGTGCCCATATCTGGCACAATTTCAATGTACACTGTTAGTATATTTAAGCTGGTAAATATCAATAAGTACATTTTTGTTGCTTTCTTTTCCAACCCAGATGTGGCCAGTGTAGTCAACACCAGTATGTTGAAATAGGTTTATTAAGTTCACTCTGTGTTTTGGTAGGTTGGTGAGCCTTGGAGATCAAAATGCCAAACTATAATATAATCTACAGATATAATATTCAGACAACACAGACTTGATTGCTTGTCTAGCTCAGGTCATTCAGTATCGAGAAAATTTCATCTTTGTCATGGTTGCAGCAGCTCCCAAATTGGTTGATTTTAACTCGCGAAATTATGCCAGTAGGGTTTTCATATGAGGGTATGTATTTGAACTTTATCCCCTTTTTATTGTTCTCAAAGCGATCCTTCATACGAGGTGCCTTCAATAAGTTTCCAGACTCTTTTTCGTATGGGCACTTTTATTGATAGTACACAGATAAAACTCGAGTCCCCTTCGAAGTAATCTCTCCCGGCTGCAATGCACTTGTTGTACCGTTCCAACAACTTATGGAAGGCCCCATGGAAGTCCTATTGTGTGAGCTTGTCAATGACCTTCGTCACAGCCTCTTTCATCTCATCAATTGTCTCATAACGACAGCCTCTAAGTTTTTCATTGAGCTTAGGGAATAACCAAAAGTCACAGGGAGCAAGGTCTGGACTATAGGGAGGGTGAGGAACTGTCTTGATGTCCATCTTGGTCAATTAGTCTGAGACAAGAATGGAGTTGTGGACTGGTGTATTGTCCTGGTGGAAATACCACTGACCCCATTTGAAGAATGCTGGCATCTTCCAACGGAATCTCTTCCTGAACTCCCTTAAAACCTCAACATATTATTCCTTGTTGACAGTCTGTCCAGTGGGAACCCAGTGCATGTAGATCATGCCAGTGCTGTCAAAAAAAGGGCACATCAAAAGTTTGGAGGTGGAATTGCTCTGTCTGGCCTTCTTGGGTCTAGGAGAGCCAGCATGCTTCCACTGGGAACTCTGTCTCTAGGTCTCTGGGTCATAGCAATAAATCCAGCTTTCATCGCAGGTCACCAGAGCATCAAGAACTGCGGGATCTGAATTGATCAGCTCGACCATCTCCCTGCTGTTATGACAACATCTTTCTTTCTGATCTTCTCTGAGCACCCTTGGGACAATCTTCGCGCAAATCTTCCACATCTTCAGATCCTCGTGAATAATTGTGTGTACAGTTCCCACACTGACATCAAACTGTGCACTTATTGTCTCTATAGACACACAACGGTCCTTATCCATGAAATTCTTTATTTGGCCAATCAACTCTGGTGTTCTGACTTCCTTACTCCTCCCACACGTCTCATTATCCCTCACAGACTCCCTGCCTTCCTTGAATCTCTTATGCCAATCAAAAACTGATGCTCGATTCATGGAAGATGGTCGAAAAGCAGTCTGAAGCATTCCATACATTTCTGTGGCATTTTTTCCAAGTTTAAAACAGAATTTTATTGCATATCGTTCTTCTAAAGTGTCCCCACATCCAGATTGCATTTTTGAAATTTACCAGCAGTGACAATCAGGCTTTAGTAGGGTGTACTCCAATTGCTGCTGTAGTTGTTCTGAAATCATAGAAATTGGTCGGTCATCTCATAACGTGTATAGCAATAACATACTGAATTTTCAAGAGTCTACAACAATTTTAAATGCTTGTACAAAATAAGTCTGGAAACTTATTTAAGGTACCTTGTATTTTGTATATCCTTAAGTCAGTTTCTCACAATTAAATTTTTGGTTTTAGGTGCATTACTAAGTAACCAGGATAATACAACTTGTACATCCAACATAATACATATAATTTCAATTATAGCATCTGAATATGTTTTTAAAATTGTGGACAATGCTTTCATGGCAATGAAAACTGCCAATAATTCCATAAGATTTTGGTTTTAATGGTGCCACTTTACCTTTGGTGAACAAAATGCCTGATTTTTCTCCTTGCACAGCATAAATGACAAAATCACAGAAAATATAAAGCTTCAAGGGCTCTTCTGTGTTAACAGCTTCGTGCAAAAATGTGATGTCAGACAGTGAAGGCAACTCCTCCGCTAAAGCAGACCAAGCTTTGATTGCATCCTTAGGTACTTCCTGATCCCAGTTTGATTTCATATGCCAAAGCTTTCTTAAAATTAACTTCAACCTTATGGTAACAGGTACATATAATGACAATGGGTCAAAAATCCTTGCTGACTGTGCTAATATATGCTTGTCTTTACATTCCGATTTATCCCCATCTTTATCACTGCCATCATATCACTGTTAAGACAATGATTATACCCCAGGGGTGTGTAATGCTTAAAGCACTGGACTGCAGAATTGTAGTGAGCGAGTTTGAACTTCACTTGTGTTATTACGTTCACTTTTGGAGAACTACCCTTGAGAAAGGTATGAACCCCCTTATCCTCCCATCTATGGGTTAAATAGTACAACTACTGTCCTTCTAAAAGGATGGATTTGGCATAAAATAACCCAAGAATGTTGATATGCCATTGAATAACACATAAATTATACCCTAATATCTTTTTCCAATCTTCATGTTGACAGATGGTATTTTCCTTAGCCATAATTGATTTAAGCTCTTCACTTTTAGTGTTACAAGAGTGTTCATTAAAATTGCTCTCCCTAAGTCTGTCAATGGCAATCAATTCCTCAGGATGATTGTTGGTTTGATGTAGATTATCTACATAAAAGTTATTTTTGAGGATTTTAGTGTGTTCGTCTGGCTGGTATTGCTCTGTATGGCATTTCAAGATGTAGTTAAGAATAAATGGGCTGGTAGTAAACCTAAAAATCAAGGTGTTATACCTGTAACATAAAAGTTCATCTTCCTCTTTCATGAAGAAGCAGAACCTATTCTTGTCTTCCTCTCTCTTGAGCTTGATCATTAGAAAGGCTTTTCTTAGGTCTTTTAACATGACATACTTGTTGCATTTAAATCTCAATAATATTTCTATCATATCAGTGATCAGATTTACTCCTGTAACATGGAGATATTGTCTTGTAAATATGCAGAATATAAGATTTTATTGGGATGTGGCGGTGATTAAAAACATGTTAGATAAATGGGAGATAAATAGCAAAATCTGGGTGATTATTTGACTAAAAAAAGGTGTGTTAACAGAAAGAGTTGCTGAACAGAAGAGGTTCAGTATTATTTCATAACAGTTCTCAGTGTGTACCACCAGTAGAACATTGTAATATTTCAAATTGACCATTCTGTACTAGTGGTGGCTACAAATAAATAGAGTGTAAATTGATGTGTACATTTATAATAACTGTTGATATTTTTATCATAAAAAAAACTTACGCCATTTGTCTAAAAGGAAAGCACTTAAAAATCATCAGTCACAAATGTGTTAAAAAATAAATAAAAAGAGAGAGAGAGGAAGAGAAAATTGTTAAAACTGAATTATTGTGAGGCAACTTCACTTCTTAATAAATGCTTTTTTTTTTCTAAGACTGCAGAATTAAATTTGATTTTTCTGTCTCTACTGATTTGTGATTGAACCTTATCAGGCATGCTAGGTGGTTTATGTGATGACATAAAAGTAAAGTTGGCAACCTTAGTTGAGAGTGACCCAAAGGCTCCCTTTTCAATAGCTACTACACCATAGTGTAGGGGAGGGCACTACTCCATTCTCTGGATTGCTCCACGGAGGTATCCATGAAGGGATATGCTAATGAAGGTGATCAATTTTTCCACCTCCTCACATCCAATATTAAACCGACCTTGTATCCCAACACTGGGTATGTGGTTAAATAACTGCCTGGTGAACTTCTTTTTCAGAAAAAAATTTATCTAGTGGATTTTGCCATTCCAGAACAACATAGAGTGAAAATGAAAGAAAGCAAAAAATAGATAAATTCTTGTATTTTGGTAGAGAGTTGAAAAAGCTGTAGAACATGAAGGTAAAGGTGATACCAATTGTAGTTGCTATGCTTGGAAAGGTTTCCAAAGGTTTGGAAAAGAGACTGGAGGAATTGGAAATCAGAAGAAGTAAGACCATTCAGACTACAGCATTGTTAAGACAAACTCAAGAGTCATGGAGACCCAATTTGATTTGGTTTTGTAGTTTAATGGAATATCAACTTCTGTGAGTTACTAAATGTCAAAACCATTCTTGTAGAACAGCAGGACATAGCTGGAATGATAAGGGGGTTCATACCCTTCCCTAGGGTTTTAGTCCAAAAGTGATCATAACAACATGACTGGAGTGAACTTGTTTACTTTGAGGCTACAGTGCAGCACTTTAACCATTACACCATGGGGATTCTTCCTAGATATCTGAGAAGACTCAAACTCCAGTGAAAGACAACCAGTTAAAACTGGTGTGAAAAACTCAAAAGAGTGAAATAATAACCGATTTTTTGTTATGCTCTCAAATGCCTTCATAGATATGATGGAAAAAAAAAAGAGTAAAGATGGTTATTTCAAAATGGAAAATTAACCCTTTCACTGTTCTGATAGCCAGGTGTAGTCCTGTGTTTCCTGCAACACATTTGAGGGCCTTATGTGGCTCTTGAACACCAGACTAATAAAATTTCTTCATGTTTTGAGAGCCATATACATCTCATAGGTTTTCATATTGCCTACATATTTCTTTTTAATATATATTGAAAATATAAAAATAAAATCTTTGTATTATCAATAGTTTTGATTATATAGGAAAAACATGAACAGACACCTTTGTCATAAAACAGTGAGAAGGTTAAAGAAAAAAGAAAAGGAAAAAATATTTGTGTTAATAATTTAGTGATAAGAACTATTCACAAGAAGCTAACACATTTTTGTTTGTTTTTAATAAAATCCTCCCTCCATTGATGATGTCAATTGAAAATGAACCAATAAAAAAACATTTGCTGCCAACTGTTGTTGTCTGTTGAGTCTTTCAACACCTGATGACATCTGAAAGAAAAAGATAAAATACTTCAGTTATGATAACTTTGCAACAGTCTAAATTCTTCATGACATACCTGGAGTAATTGATTGATTTTAATGGCATGTCAACCCATGAGGGGTATGCATATATTTACATTTTTTTTAGTAGTTTCTTAATATTTTGCATATAGTAATAGGATACTAAATAGATCAGTTTGAAAATTAACTGTTTAAGATACTAGATAACATATCCATCAGTATCATCAAAGTGTGCCAACAGCACAATTTCCTTGACATTCACTCACTATTCATCCTTATCATTTATTACTCTTGACAAAGTATCTACATGACATTCAGTGTTTGCACAAAATTGCTGATTGACCAACATCAGAGCTCAGTGTGTCCATGTGTTGAAGTCCATAGGAGAATGTTGCTTATGAGTTTGTCCTGACATTCTGAGCAGCATCCTACATGTTTTGCTAGTGAGATGCTGTGTCAATATATCTCTGCAGTCACTGATGAACTGATTGTCTTGTGGCTGGTTGTTACTCATCTAATATAATATGATAAAGTGAATTACATTATATATATATATATATCAGGGTATGTCACGTGGTATCCCACTGAGACGATAGAAATAAAATTACTACTATCCTTGTGTTCGAATTAACAGTAGCAAGCCGTCAAAGAATGACCGTTAAGAACAGATGTTTGTACTCGGTGACCTCCCTCGGGTCGCCTGACACGGGAAGGAAGAAGGTAGAAGCCAAATGATTGGCTGGGACCCTAAAAACGGAAGTGGCACCTTCTTCCCGTCAGCGAAAAAAGGAAAAGACAAAATCAGTTGTTGGACAGGGTTCGTGGCGGACAGAACCAAAGCCAAGTACTCCGGGTAGAAGAAGACAAAAAAATATCTCGGACACGAAGAAGCCATTTCTTCAAGCCAGTACTAAAAATAGCATACAGTCTATTAGCCCGTAAAAGAGGAAATATTCTCCACAGGAACCCCGTCGAAAAAAAAAAAAAAAAAAAGTAAACTTTGAGACCGTTTCTCCTTATACCCAATTTTATCTACCCTCTCTCTCTCTCAATTTGAAGAAAAACGAAAGAAAAGAAAAGAAGAAAGACATTTATGTTCATGGACTGTTCATTTATGATATATTTGACACGTTGAAGGTGTATATCTATGTGTAGTAAAAGATTGATATGTTTTAATGTTCCCACGTGGTCAAAGTTGTTATTTGCAGTGTCTTCTACGAGTTTGTTATGTCATGTTTCTTTTTCAGCTTCTATTCGCCTTATGATATGCTCGCTTAAAATTGTCCTATAAATTCCTTCAAATTCTTATACGGGGAACCGGAGTTGCCGACTACTACAATATAATATTATTACGTCTAAACCTAGAGGTCCATGTCTTCCATTGTTCTGGGGAAGAAGACTAGTGGCCTTGGTGGGTGTGTGTATAGTGTGAAAATTGGAACCCCTTGCCAGCGGCGGTCAGTCTAGCCATAAATTAATCCCCCACGTAATATGCCAGTTCTTATGTGCCCGAGGAAAAAACTCTGAACGAGGACTTATTCTACAAGGGATCAAGTGCCAATCTGCCCCGTCTTCACACATGTGAAAATAAAGTCCCGTTTTTGGGATTTTAAAGAATTTGCCGTCGCAGGTAGGTCGATTTTGGAACTGTAAAAAGAATAATGCGGTGAAAGTTGCAAAATAACATCAGAAATTACCCCACGAAATATTTTTTTCCAAAATTTTGTATTTTTTTGCGAAATCGCATTTAAAGACATAATATTTTGTGATTTTAGTCGTGATATCGGTGATGCTGGAAACCTGTATCCATAAAATTAAAACTGAGACTAAAGGAAAATTAAATAATAAAATTTATTAAATGATTGATATTTTTAAGTTTATTATCCATTTTCATATTATGTTTAATTAAATGACCAAAAACAAAAATAAAATACATTAAAATATATAGATTAAAATACAAATAATGACTTACTAAACCTCGTTTTATTTACTGGATATTTTTTCGGTTTTCACCGGTGGTAAATATCTCTCCGGAGTACTTCGGTTTGTTTATGTTTTTTACTCTTATAATTAACGCAAATATATATATTTCGCAAAGTAGACATACTATTAAAATATTTAAACATTTTATAATTATTGTAATTTATTTATATTTTAAAATTTAGTGTTTTTTTAAGGTAAAAGTCGGTTTACGAGTTAATTTTGTAAAACTAAACAGTACAATACTGTTGTTTGGTGAGTAAACATTATTACTTTTTTTAATGAATTTCGAAATTTATTTACAATTTTTTTAAAACATCTCCGTGTATTTTCAGACAATATATATATATTCTTTTTACAGATATTTTGATTAAAAAATGGCAGGAAAAAACACTGGAGTTTCCACTCGAAATAAAAGGTGCAATTAAATTTTCAGGTTTACCATCATCATTGGATAAAACTGAGCCACAAACTTGTCGACAAATAATTCAATACAGCTATGTTTTAATGAACACTTATCCCCACCTTTCTTGTTTTGGTATTTCTAAATTAATAGCAAAGGACATGATAGATATTTGGAAGGCTGTCAACCCTCGTTTGCCTTTGTTAAAGGAAATTAGTATTGTCAACAAGGTGAAAATTCTATGCTTTCAGAAGGCAAAGCAAATAAGTAGGAAACATCTACCTGCTGCCCAAATAAAATTCTGGAAGGAAAAGTTGGATACATTTTTTGATATATCATCATGTTTGTGCAACCTGGCAATTTTAAGTTATGACAATATTAATGTCAAATGCACCAAAGAAAATTGTTAGACTAAGCACATCATCTGCACTTGTCCTCTGACAAAAAAGCCAACAAAAAAGTATGAAGATATCCCCACCAATAGCTTCAACATTATACGTTCAGGGTGATCCTTCCCATTCTTACTCATCTTCTCCAAGTGATGAAACAGAGGATTATAAACAGCTAGATAGTCCTCTCCAAGTGCCTTATAACCTCACAAAAATTCCAAGGTATACTCTTGAGTTAGTTAGGGGTGATAAATTTTCTAATCTTGGAGCCAGCCTTGCTCTTAGATTTGAGGGCTATTGGCCTTTTTATCCCTAATATAGATATAAAGAATATCTATATGGATAAATGTAAAATAGAGCAAAGGCTAAAGTGAAAACAAATGCCTATGAAAAGCATAATGAAAATGTGGAGAATCTTCTTTGTATAGGAGTTGATGGGAGGAAAAAGACACACTACACTATAAGGAATCAGTGGAGGAAAATGGAAGTAAAATTCTGAAAAAAGCCAAAGGACCTAATGCCACTTGACAATCACAAAGAAGACACCAAATGAGAGTATATATTTGACTCACAGGGTTCTTCCTGATATTGGTGCAACTGGTACACTATTAAGGCTGTCCTTGTTGACAACACGAATGCAAATACAGGCTGTGAAGGTGGACTTGTTACACTTTTAGAAAAAAAAATAAAATGAAATCTTCACACAATTGGTTGCTCCTTACATCAAAATGAACTTCCATTTAGAGCTCTATTCAAATATTTAGATGGCGCCACAAAAAGCCACACTATATTCAATGGTCCATTGGGTAAATTATGTGCAAATGATTGCCATAATTTACCCCAAAAATCTTTTTCAGCTGTTGAGAATCCCCTGGAGTTTCATTTTGGAATGAAAGATATGGATAGCCTTAGTAGTAACCAAAGACTACTCTATGAATATACAGTTGGTATTTCTAGAGGTAAGGTGGACCCTAGATTTGCATCGTGGAAAATTAGTCCATTAAACCAGGCAAGGTGGTTAACTTTGGCCATCAGGCTCATGTGCCTATGGACTCGTGGGGCATATCCACAGAATCTTTCGACCAAACTATATAGTTTGATAAATTTTATTGTGAATGTTTATGCTATTTGTTGGTTTAATATAAAAAAAGTAACAAGTTCCATTACCAGCAAATTTATATTTACAATATGATTGACAGGATACGAAAGAAATCAATTGAGGTTCAAAGGATTACATTAAAAAACCTCCAGTATAATGCCTTGGCATTACTTCTGGAGAATGTTTTATTTTCAATGGTGAAATTTGATGAACCTGAAGTGAGAGAAGAGGGTATAAAAAGAATTTTGGCCATTAGGTACGTTTATATTTATTCATACAAAACTGGTTGAAGTACTTGTGCCAATTTATTGAAACATTTTAAAGATTACATCTGATTTCACTAAATATTATTAAAGCAGAACAAATTGCATTTAAAAATTAAACTCAAATTATTTTTTATATTCTTTCAGAAGTGGGAAGCCAGCAAGAAAAGATTTTAAAAGATCCCAATGATCAACTTGAAAGCTGTGCACTGGACTGATTTAATTGATTTGTCAGTAAATGGAGTCTGTGAGCCACCACTCACACTAGACTTTTCTGACGATGAATTACAGAATTCATTGTTAACTGGTGAAAAGATTAACTTGCCAGATTTTCCTTCACATTCCCAAGGTGTGGAACGGGCAGTTAAGTTAGTAATGGAGGCTTCTCAATCCGTGTATGGCTTTGAAGCAAGGCACCAGCATATACTTGCAAATGTTTTGTGCCAACAATTGAGACCAGTGTTTTCATCTAAGGGCTCATATACGGAACTATTTGATTCCATATATTAAAAATTATTAAACAATTATTTGTTTTTGTTTATTTGTTGTATTTCAATTCATATCAGGAAAAAGTTTTTTTCAATATATTCAAATATTACTGCTTGAATAATAGCATTTTAGATTCGACACAGGTAAAGCAGGGTGGGGTAGGGGTTCAATTTTCAATTTGAAGTTTTGTTATAATTTATTTATTATATTTCCATAAAATAAAATAAGATTTCCTAATTTAAATACTGAAATTGTTTGGCCAAATTAGCAAAAAACCGTTGAAGATTCAGATCTAATTTTTGGTATGAGTATTTAATAGGTATATACACAACTTTCAGTGCATTATTCTTTTTGATATTTAAAAAAAAAAGTGAAAAAAATCAACCTACCCTAATATATATATATATAAAGAATATAGATTCAGATCACATCATTAGGGAAATACCTACAGGATACTTCATCTATTCTTTTTATATTTATGAGGATGAAATATGAAAAAAATTAACATTTAATTTCTGTTACAATATGATATAAACAAATACTTGAATTAAAGTTATAATTATCAATTGAAATGATAATTACTATAAATTTTTTACATAAATTTTTGTTGTATATTTTATGTAATAAAAAAAAGAAAAAAAAAGAATGTTTCCATTGCAGCTGAGTCAGGACAATACTACTCTATGTTCTCAATGTCCATCTCACTTAATCAGGAGAGTAGTAATAATGAAGGTTTTAGTTAGAAATTATGAGCATTTTAAAAAAATGTGGGATGTCAAAACACCCCAGGTGTCTAACAAAGGGTTAACATTTACTTTAATTTTCTCAAATAGTTCTTCCAGATTAGAAGCATGGTAAGTGTAACCTGAAGCCAAATTTTTTTAGACATTTTTCTGATGCAAATATTATTGGAGAATGTGAAAAGTTTTTGTGAATGGGTCAGGCTTTGGCCAGTTTATCAAAATTTTTTATAATACTTTATTGAGTTCAAAGAACCTATTCAAGTCTTCTGCAAAAATTAGCCAAAAATCCACATGGTGGTTTTTCAGCCTGTCATAATAATGAAACTAACAAACTCACCTTACACCATTGCTAATATTTTGTGTTATAATCGTTTCCAAATAAAAGAATTTAATACTGGCTTCAGCTATGAATCCTTGCATTGGCTGTCAAACATTTCCTTCAAAATAATAAGACTTGGGCTGTAACGTAACTCATTCTGACGAGAGGTTTCTTTCCATCTAAAACACGATAAAAAAAAAAAAAAAAATAAAAAAAAATAAAAATAGACATTAAATGGGAGTACAAAAAAGACTGTATAGACAATGCTTACAGAATATATAGAATGTATCTTTATTTTATATTTTCATAGAAAATTTATACATTTTGTTAATTTATATAAATAATACATCTAACATTTTATCTTCTGTACACATGATACAGCGCTTCATTCTCAGTACAGTTATTATATGAATAAAACCATTGAATACAATTCAATAATTGATTATGTTGTTATAGATGGCAGAAGAAAGAATTTTGGCTTCAGCATCATGGTGTCGAATTGTCAAAGGGGTTTCTTTGTGGGAATTACTCATGGGTGGTCTTTACACCAAAAATAGACAAAGAGCTGTGCCCATGTGAACCTATGTAAGGATCTGAGACCGGAATAAGGTGGAAAGGACCAAGGCACGTTGGTCAGTCTAAGACTCGCAGTCAGAGAGTTAGCAGCAAAGAGGGTTGGGAGTCAAAAGAAGTCAGTCAGAAGGCAGTACAAGGTCAACGAAGAAGAGCACCAAGCAGAGAATGGATGTCAAGCAGTAAAAGCGATGACCAAGTGTATCAGCATTTTTTGTTAACGGTTTAGGATTTTCACAAAGTTCTCGTAATAGCTGCATATACACACACAGAGTGCCAAAGATGTCACAGACCTTGCTTTCTTATGGTGTTGCTGTATCAAATCTGTTGTTTGTCTTTTCTTTCCTTCCTCCTTCTGTTTATTTTTTTTCATTTCTTTTTTTTTTTGTTTGACATGTTAATGTCCACTTGGTTGGGTATAAGATTTAACAATGAGGTCCTCACTAAATGATCAATCAATGGCCAACCTAGCACGTGATGGTTATTTCATAATACTTCAAATGGCAAACCAAGGAAATTACATATGAGATGACTAGCACATAGCTAAGAAGAAGAGAGAAACAGAATCTCTTAATAACAGAAATTAATGCCATAAGAAAGCAAAAATTGATAATATGCAAGTGTAGGTTATGTGGTGATAGAGATGAAACCATTAATGATATACAACCAACTTGCACAAAAAGAATACAAGACTAGACACAACTGAGTTTGAATGGTGATCCACTGCAAGAAATGAAAATTTGACCATGCTGATGGTACATGCACAAACTAGAATCTGTTGTAGAGAATGAGATGTACACAATTCTCTGGGACTTTGAAATACAAACAAGTCACTCAATACCAGCTAGAAGTCCAGACCTAGCATTAATTAACAAGAAAAAAGAACTTGTCATCTAGTTGATTTTGTTGTTTTGGCGAAACACAGAGTGAAAAAACTGTAGAACATGAGGGTGACAATGATACCAATTGTAGTTGGTGCCCATGGGCCTGGAAAAGAGACAGAGGGGAAATGGAGATCTGATGAAGAATTGAGACCATTCAAACCACAGCACTTTTAAAATTAGCTCGAATACTTAGACGAGTGCTGGAGACCAGAGGAAACTTGCTAATACTCGGACTTAAAATTTGCACGAAAAACTCACATCAACTGATAATGGTTGTAATAATGATAATCATAATAGTTTTAAACAAACCCCCTATTTTCGCTTCATCCTCAAAATCTTTATTTAGAAATTTTTTACAGGAAATTGTGTTAAAAACCACACAAAAATTCTCTAATAATTTATTCATCTAAAAAAATCTTATACTTTCTTCCCAAGACATTTGAACATATTCATAGATGTGTAATCAGATTATGTACAGTATGTGATGCAATGTTCAGTATATAGATTTACAGTAATCACTGATAAAATAGATTAATATTACATATAAGAGGGTTAGCTGAAAAGGTCATAGGTTGACCAATATACTCTCATGGAATATAACCAGATGAAGTTTATTTTTCAACATAGTCCCCCTTGCGGTCCACATACTTCTTCCATTGGTGCTGCAGTGCTTGGATCCCATTAGTAAAAAAAGTCAACAGCAGACATGACACCATCCTATGAACTATTCAGTCCAACCTCATACTTTATACATGACTTTCTAATATTTTCTAAATATTTTTTTTTTAGTTTTCTTTACATTTTCTGATTACTATCTATCTGACCCCCCCCCATTAATTATTGATGGCAAACTTGTGAGTAAATCCAATCAAAAGTTGGTTCGGTTTCATTTGTTTAATGGAATATCAAATTACATGAGTTATTTAATGCTAAAGTTATCCTTGTAGGACATTAGTGGTACAATTTAACCCATAGCTTAAAGGGGAGTTAGGCAGTACTGTAAAGTTGATACCAATTGATGTCATTTTTGAAAGATTATAAATCAGGGCTTGAGATTAACAGAGTACCATTGTCCAGAGGGAAGGGAGAGACTAGAATATTTATTGGGGGTCACACCATGGGAGAGTCAATTTAAAAAAAAAAATAAAGTAAAACTGACAATTAAAAGATGAAAAATTTTCATGGATCATTTTGAGAAAATTTTCTTTTTGGATCTGGCAATATCCATGAAAAAGTGTTTTTAATATTAATTTTTTTTATTCTTCTCTTCATCCTCAAAATCTTTATTAAAACATTTCTTACAGGAAATTATGTGTTAAAGACCCCACAGTATAACTGAATTAAAGCCATAATAATCAGGTTTCATTTCATTTATGTTCTGTACTTTTTATATCATCAATTAAGAATTTAATTGTTTTGGACTTTCTTCTTCAAGGACTTGAAAACTTGTCTTATTTCACATAAGCTAAAATTTGTCTTTTTTTAAAAACTTCTTTTTAAAATAAAATCTTCCTTGTTTAATTGATGTTACATTGTTTTTTAAACTAATCCCCCCCCCAAAAAAAACACAAAGACCATTACTTCAAATCTAAATAGATCAAAAGAAATTTTTGAAATTTTCAAATCCTAGTTAAAAATAGCTTGAGTGTCATTGGCTTATTTTTAAAGTTGAACTGTTACAGTCCCTTTGTGGCTATTTAAACAACTGGTTGTTTTTTTCCAGTTTGTGAGTCTTTTGTTATGTTGTTAATAGCTTGTTAGTAATATGCTTTTTTATGGGTGTTAGTCTGTTTCAGAGTCGATCAGAAAAAGGTTGAATACAGTATGCTGGCCAGCCTGACTATTGTGAAGAGTTGAAAGCAAATTTTTTTTCTTTTACAGACTCCACCATTCGACCAGGAACAGTGTAAAATTAACAATTAACTAAGTGAGAGTTAATTGGTTTCCATGGAAGAAGAGAAGCCCAGAATTGGTTTCTTTCCGTAGGAAACAGAAAAGTGGCAGAGTTCTCCCTATTCTATGTGATTAAGTCTTAAGAGAGATTTTTTTTTCAAGAAGAAAGGACAGTGGAAGAAATTTAATGATAAACATTAAATTTCTTAAAGCACCATAAATTGTTCAGAAGCCCCAGAAAAAAATTATATCAGCAAATGAGTGTCTCATGCCAGAAATTTGAAACAGGAGAAAGAAAAAGAAGAAAATTGTATCAGAATGAAAAAGCCTAGAGCCAGAAATTTGAAATAAAAGAAAGGGCTTAGAAAAGAACTCGGACACCATATTGGTATTTCTGTAAAAAATTGTTTTGTAATGTACAGCTTTTTCTGTTTTGGTCCAACATTGAGTAAGACCATTTGACTTTATGATTCTTTCCTTTATGTACTTATGCTTTATTTTCTTGTGATACATCAAATTTTGCATTTTTTGCTCAACTATGCAAAGCAAAATTTGTGCAATGTCAGAAGAAATGTAATTGTTAAATCTATTTCTTTTGAAATAAATTCTTTGTAGTGGGATAAATGTTTGTCTCTGAAATATAGTTGTTTTTTTGAATGTTAATTGTTGAGTGACTCCTCCCCTCTCCTTGTTTCCATATGCCTTTTTTTTTTTTTTACTACTTTTCTTTCTTTCCTTCCCTACGGAGCTACTCAGTTTAGTGCTATCTTGGTTGGCAACATTTGAGGCTTTGCTAACTTCCCTCCCTTTCTTTTTGCACCCACAGGTGATGCACTTAGGGTAATGTGAAAAAACTGTTTATTTCCTAAATGTTTTAACAATGTTTTTATTATGGTACTAACAACTATAAGTAAAAAAGCAATAACAAAAACAAACAACATTTTGATTTTCAGACAGTTAAAATTGTTTTCCAGGAATGTGGTGAAAAAATGTTAGCCTTGTTATAAATTATACTTACTTATTCCTGACTGTTTTCCAACGAGCCATGTGATTTGACATAAGCTCCTTTGGATGAGGAGCTTTGTCAGGATCCTGAAAATATCAATAAAAGCAATATACAATGAAAAAAAGTCCATAAGGGAGAAACAGATCATATGTTTAGTTTAAATATAAACAACTTTATTTGTAGGAAAATACACAAAACTTTTTGTCTTGTTTTATAAGTAAAAGATTAAATACTCCACAAAACAAGTTTTCAGCATTTTTTCTTGTGGTCTCAAACCTAGACATTCGCCCGCTACCATAACATCCAAATTTCTAATTTCCAGATCAGGTTCACCAACAATAAGGAGGAAGACGAGATGATGCCTTACATGATGTTATATAACATGATGGAAGACATCACCTCATATATATAAAATATAAGGGTAGGTTGAAAAGTTCATAGGATGATCTTATACGTGCTGTTCATGACTTTTTTGACCAATGGTTTGGTTGGGTTCATGTTAAATCAATCCTTGTAGGTTATTTAATGCCAAATCTTGTTTTTATATATATATTTGTAAATGAATAGTTTGTAGGTAACTTTTTAAACAAGCCAGAACTCATTTGTTGGCACACAGTTAAGTAGTTTAAAGTATTGCTATCCAACAATAATAGTTTTATTTACACACAGTTAAATAGTCTCAAGTATTGCTATGTAACACTAACAATTAATTTAACATCAGTCATTTGTTTGCCCAAAGTTAAATGGTTAAACTTCTATTTGACTTCTCAATGGGATCCTAACATCCTGGGTCAGAGTGGATCTGAGAGTAATGGCAATGAAGGAGTACTCCACATTCCTCCAAAGGTCCTGGATTGAAGCCTCACCATCAGATGGTTTAGTGTCATATACAGGACACTCATGGAGAGGGGGGTTTGACCCCTCTGCAGAGATGCAGTTGGCATATTCTACAGCTCCAACTGAGTGAGCTGCTAATGGTTTGGTTTATTTTTTTTGTTTAATGGTATATCAATCTTTGTGGGTTATTTAATGCCAAAGCCATTCTTGTAGAAAAACAACAGTGATCCTATTTTACTCATAGTTAGGAGGATAAGGAGGTTCATACCTTTCCTAAGGGTATTAGTCCAAAAGTGAATGAAATAGTACAACTAAAGTTTGAACTCACTATGATATTGCAAGGATATTAGTCCAAATGTCAATGTAATAGTTTGACTGGAATTCAAACTTGCATACTTTGAGGCCACTGTCCAGCACTTTAGCCATTATGCCATAGGGGATTCAATTTGACCAATTAAATCCAAACACCAGTGGGAGAAGTGTGTGGATTCCATGTTGAAAAATAAACCTAATCTGGTCACACTACATGAGAGTAGATTGGTCAGCCTATGAACTTTTTATCTGACTCTTGTATCTATATATAAGTAAAGTTGGTGACCAAAGTTGAGGGTGACCCCCAAAGGCTCCCTTTTCAATAGCTGCGACACTGAGGTGTAGGAGAGGGCACTACTCCTTTTCCCTGGATTACTTCACTTTCCCTTGATCCATACCTTATAATGCCGAATGTTAAGCAAGGAGGGATCAAGCACCATTTTTTGAGTCTTTGGTATGACTTGACCGGGGATTGAACCCTGGTCTCCTGGGCCATTGGCAAACACTCTAACCATTGTCCCAAAGGGCTGGTATATATAGAGGGTATTTACAAAAATAGGTTTAAAAAATTCATTCATTAAATCTATTGAAACTATACTAACACTCACTAAAAACATGTGGCGAAAGCTTACTGTTGCAAATTCAAAAAGGTCTCAATTTGCACATGCATATGTTTGTTGAAAGTCATAGCTAGGTTTTCCTGTTAGCTGTAAATATGGGCTTTTCAGCAAATCTGCTTTGTTCAAGTTCTTATAGGTTTATACTAACTAAAACTAAAAAATTGTATTGCTTACATTATATTTTGAAACATAAAACAGAGTTTTTAGGATAAATGCACAGGCATGTTTATGCAAAAATGCAACAAGCTTGTGGCAAAAATAAGCTTACATTGGACGAAACTAAATTATAAACAAACAGACATTCCAGTGTAATTTTCTGTAATGGCATAAAAAACACATTAGTTTAGATTATAGATATAACTTACTTTTGGTCATCCTGTCTTGAAAACAGTGAGCCATGTAGCAAGAAAAAACTAATTATATTGTTCTCATGTATAATATACACACCTAATATTTTGGCTGAGAAATCTGGAAAAATAGTGTCTTATACACAAATAATTATGGTAATTTTATATCTAAACTACTTAACACACATAATTGTTAGAAAGAGTTAAAGGTCAATTTTTAGTAACCAAAGAAAAACCAAACTGTTTCTATGTCTTCATCAAACTTTAGAATAAAAACAAATATTTTTACAGACAAAAAACAAGTAGAACATAATTATGGAACATTTATGAAAAAGAATTCACTTACAGCATATATATCTATTCTTGTACGAGTCTGTGGAAGTGGGGAAGGAATACGTGGCTCTAAAAACTGATCATTCTCTGTTTTAATTGGTGGAGGCAGAAGAAAGATATTTCCATTTTTTTGTATATTCTGGAAAAGAACAACATTTGCAGGTACATATTACATAATGTCAGTATATAGAATTGGTATATTCAAAATGAATTTTAAGCACTAGAGTGAGTAAAAAGTTTTGCAATATCTTAGTAATGTGAGGCGCAATTCAGCAGCTCTGGATGCTTTTGATGAGGTTGTGTAGTTGATAAACTACACTGGACAATGAAATGCAGAGAATGCATGATACTCTCCAAGTGCTACTCACTGGGATGGAGCATGGCCTAAGAATCCCTGGTTTTAGACCAATCTGACCAAAATGATCATTGAAGTTCTTGAAACCCAAGTGGAATTTCTTGTACCATCTGGTTAATGTACCATCAACCATCACTTGAATTGCTTTGGTCAAATGACTATGAACTAAAAGTAAGTTGGTGAACTTAGTCGAGGGTGACCTGAAGGTTCCTTTTTCAATAGCTACAACACTGAGGTGTGGGGGAGGGCGCAACTCCATTCCCTGGATGGCTCCACTTTACCCTTGATCCTTATCTTATAATGCTGAGTGTTTAGCAAGGTGGCATCAAGCAACATTTTTTGTATAATGTACCAAAATATTGCAAAACTTTCAACTCACTCTTGTACTTTCATAATATATTGTGTATAACTTTAAAAAAGGTCATTAACAAAGAAAATATTCTTTTGAGAACTGAAGCCCTTTAATTAGTATTTTATTAAAAACAGTAATATTGACAATTGTGGTGGAAGACCAGATGATTCAACGACATACTGCTCCAACACTGTAATGCCGTATATAAGCAAAACCCGATTGACAGATGGATGAAGAGATGTATCCTCCCTTTCCCTAAAAAGGGTGACCATAGATTAGCCAAGAACTACCAAGGTAAAACACTTACGTCCATAGCAGCCAAAATATACAATGCCCTACTATGCAATCGCATAGAACCCAAAATTGACAACATACTTAGGAAGAACCAAAATGGCTTCCAGAGAAATAGATCCATGACATCACAAATTTTGACTATCTGTAGAATTCTTGAAGGTGTACATGCAAAAAACCTACAGGCAACCATATTATTTGTTAATTTTACCAAGGCCTTTGACTCCATTCACAGAGGAAAGATGGAGCAAATTCTACTCACTATGGCCTACCAAAAGAAACCGTTGCAGCCATAATGATTCTCTATAGAAACACCAAGGTAAAAGTCCGTTCTCCGAATGGAGACACAAACTACTTCGACATTGTAGCAGGTGTACTGCACTAGCCCCATACCGCTTCATCATTTGTCTAGACTATGTGCTTAGAACATCTATTGATAAAATCAAAGAAAATGGTTTCAAGCTAATGAAGGAAAGAAGCAGAAGGTACCCCATAAAAACAATTACTGACGCCGACTATGCTGATGACGTAGCGCTTCTGGCAAATACACCTGCCCAAGCTGAAACCCTACTATATAGTCTGGAATGAGCCACAGCAGGCATTGGGCTCTATGTCAATGCACACAAAACAGAATATATGTGCTTTAATCAAATAGGCAACATCTTCACACTGGATGGTGGCCCTCTAAAACTAGTTGACAGGTTCACCTACCTAAGAAGCAGTGTCTCATCAACTGAAACAGACATTGATACACAACTAGTGGAGGCATGGGCAGCTATCAATAGGCTTTCGGTCATATGGAAGTCAGACCTGACCGATAAAATGAAGTGCAGTTTCTTCCAAGCAGTGGTCGTGTCGGTACTGCTATATAGATGCACTACATGGACGCTAACTAAACAGATGGAGAAAAAGGTTGACGGCAACTACACAAGAATGCTATGAGCAATTTTGAACAAGCCGTGGAGGTAACATCCCACAAAGCAGCAGCTATACGGCCACCTACCACCCATCACGAAAACTATCAAAATTAGACGAACCAGACAGGTGGGACACTGCTGGAGAAGTAGGGACGAGATCATAAGTGATGTACTCCTGTGAACCCCTTCACATGGCCAAGCAAAGGCAGGTCAACCAGCTTGAACCTACATACAGCAGCTTTGTGTAGATATGGGATGTAGCCCTGAGGACCTGCTGGAAGCGATGGACGATAGGGAAGGGTGGCGAGAGAGGTTCAGAGATATCTGTGCCGATGGTGCGACATGATGATGATATTTAAGAATTCTTTACAAGCATATTTGAACTATATAGGAGGTTTAATTAAAAGTATTGAAAAGTTAAGATTTAAAAAAAAAAAATTTAATGAAGACATACCCAGCGGAGCTAAACCTCAACAAAAAATAATTTGGGTACAGTTATATAGCTTCAAGTATTGCTATCTAATACTAATAATCCCAGTAGAATTATAAGGCTTTAAGAATTCCTACCTAATACTAATAATGCCAGCACAACTATATGGTTTCAAGTATTCTTATCTAATACTAATAATTTCTGCATATCTATAAGTAATTATAATTCTTTTCAATAAGAATCATTTGTTTGTACACAAGTATATAGTTTCAAGTAATTAATAATGATAATAATCTTTATTATATAAGTTGTTCAGCTATATTTGTTTATTAGTCATATTGTCTAGATAAAAAAAGTCATTCTTGTTACTTTCTGAAAATCGTTTTTAAGTAAAACATAGGGTTAAACTCGTTAGATCTTTTTCTTGTTTCTTAAACTGAAACTTTATTTCAAGATCAAGATTTGAGGATGTGGAGGATAATTAAAAGAAATAGGACTGCACAGCTTCACATCATATCAAAAGAAGAGTTTCAGAGGTGCTTGGACTAATAATAAACTCTCTGGAATAAGTGTATTGAATGTCAAGTAGAATACGTTAAAGAAAACTAATGTTTGATTCATTGTTTATTTCTGTCTTGATAAATACAGCTTCAATCATAACACACCTCATAAATCAGTTTAACAATTATGTTCTATTATATACAGTACAAAAATGTATCCTCACAATCACGTGAAACAGTTAAACACTTTGTACTTAGTTGTGATATTACTGTTTTAAGAGCCAATATATCAATTTAGCTTGTAGCAGAAAGAACTTCGTATTTTTGTTTGGTGCGTAAATTAATTTGACTGTTATGGTAGTTGCATATTTTCACCCAATGAGGACGACTTATTCTATTCTGCCTGGACCATTTTTCCCGGACAACATAAAAATGGTGAAAGCCCACCAAATTCTCTCTTGCTCAGAATCTTTTGAGCAGGACAGACGTCTCTCTGTCCGCTCCCTTCCTAGCAGCAGAATCACAACACCATGAGGAAAGCCGTCTAATTTATGGACCTTTGAGTCTACCCTTCTAGATCTAAGGTTCCCAGTTGAATATGAATTAGATGTATTTATTCCACCACTTACAGGAACACTTTTATGTCACCTCTAACTTTTGCTATGTCTACAGCGACGTGTAATTCCGCTCAGACATTCAGCTATTTCATTCCTCCTAACTCTGTGGGAGATCATCATACTTCTCTCCCACTGTTATAGGACTATGCTTATAGCTGACTACATCATTCCTGTCCTTATTCAGCAACAAAACCTTTGCTATGACTGTAGCGATGCAAATCACAGACAGACACCTAGCTGCCTTATTCCATCTCAATTCTGCTTATCTATTTTGAAGATATTTATTCCTCACTCCAAAATCTATGGGACCTAAAACTACTGGCTGAACGCCAAATGCCAGCTCATCACTTTTTAACTGTTTTCTTCCCACTATGACGACCAGCACAAAGGCTACCTCAACTTAAGCTTTTATTAAACTTCTAAATTAAAAACTTTTGGTATCTTCGTTTGACTCATATATTTTTACTTTAAATATAACGGAGAGGGTAACTTAATCACCTTCTTTGTCATAAGCTTATTATATTTTAAACATCATCTCAAACAGATTGATTTGACTTATGGAATCATAGTAGTAGTAGTAGTACTACTACTACTACTACTCTGGATCAGTGTGGAGCTAGGAGTAATGGGAATGAATGAGTGACTCGATACACCTTAGAGCTCCAGAACTCAAGCTTCAACACCAGATACAGTTTAGTGTCATTCATAGGACACCTAAATTTATTGTCATATAACATTTTAAGAGAGACCCCAGGATATAAGATAAATTATTCATAAAATTATACACAATGGAGAATCAAACAAAAATGTTCAAAAGGAAAGACATTTAGTTGTTGGTGAATAAACAGATAAAGATTCCCCACTGAACTATATTAGCAGTAAATACAAAATAACTTTACCTTGTCTTTAATGTCGATGTCTGAATCTGGGCTGGGTGAGCGTTCTTGGTTAGAAGAGTGATTATGAGGCTGATTTTTAATCCACGCACGGCATATTGGGTACAAGGGTGTATTTTCATTGAACTGGGCCAGATCAACACTTCGTTCAAACAGTTTCATTACATGACTACCTGCTCAAAATTCAAGAAACAAACCATTATTAACACATACAACAATATCAGGGGGAGGCACTCATAGGGTAATGGAAATCATTATAGGAAAAGGACACAGCAACCAGAAATCAAATCCTAAATAGGGCTGTTTGCATTTCACATAGCACTAATACTCTTGGGAAAGGTATGAATCTTACTAAAATAGCAGGGCAGACTGGGCTCTTTAACCTTGGCATAGAAACTTGTCTAAGAAAAGGAAAACTCTGGATTCAAACCTGTTAAATTCTACTTAAAAAATTGATCTTGTGTTGCATCCAGCTTGTGCAGAGGGATTGGTAAATACATATATGACAATATTAATGAGCAAACATTATTTTTTATAGAGCCGAGCAATAAATGGTATAGAAGAAAAAATTTAGAAAAGTCGCACTAGGTTCAGCATTTTTATCAACGTACAAAACTCAAATGTTAGGATACTTATGATTATATAACAAATGGAGGTGGGTTTAGTATAATGGTTATCATTGTGTGAAATGGAATTAGAGGCCAGAGTTCAAATCTTGGATGAGGCTATTTGTGATTCACTTTGTGCTAATGGCCTTGAGAAAGGCATAATTCTGTCCATTCTTATAAATAGTAGGTTAGACTGGGTTCTTTAGCTTTGCTTAGGTGACCAGTTTAGAATGGAAAAAAACTTGTTTTTAAACCATTAGGACTATGCTTAAAAATTGACATTGTGTCATATCTGTAGCAGATTGGTTGGTTTGGTTTCTTTGTTTCATGGCATTTGTTTCTTTCCCAAGAGTATTAGTCCAAAAGTGAACATAATAGTATGACTGGAGTTTGAACTTGCATACTATGATGTCACAGTCTAGCATGTTAGCCACTAAGCCATGGAGTCTCCCCACATTATTTCTAAGCTTTTCTTGATGAATTTTTTGTATAAGTTGAAATCATTTTGTGATTGATAAGATATAACGATAATCAATTCCTAGTAATAGTTATAGTTGCTAATTAACTGATTATTGAATATTAGTAATAAATCTTTAATTTGGTTGGGTTGATTTTACTGCATGTCAGCTCTTGTTGGGTTATTTGATGTCAAAGTCAGTCATTTTTTAAGCCTTTATATGGTTTCAAGTAACTAATAATAACTTGTAAACAATTACTGCTTTAAGTAACTATTTTTAATACAAATAATTTGTGCACAGTGATGTGGTTTCAAGTATTCTAATCTAATAGTGTGGCACTATGTGGGTGGTCCACCAAGCAGATGATCCCTTTGTCTGTTTTGGTGTGAAACCAAACAAAGGCCTGAGCTTGAGGTCTTCGACGAGACTGAAAGTGGGCAGGGGAATGCCAGAGAAGGAGTGGGCAAGGGAACGCCAGAGAAGGAGTGGGCAAAGGAACCGAGAGAAGGCAGTTAGGAAGGGTGACGCAGAGGGGCAGTCGACAATGGACAGCAGAAGAGACCAGTCGGGTGAGATAGAGTCCAGAGGCAGTGAGGAAGACAGACAAGATGAGTTTGCAGTCCTGAGTCGACAACGGTCAGCAGTGAGGAAGACAGTCAAAGATGAGTCGGCATTCCTAGTAGCTTGTAGAAGCTTCACGAAAAATGCCCGTCAGCGTTAGCCTACAGATGCACAGGGAATGCAGTGTTACAGAACTCCCCTTTTTGCACTTTGTGTTGACCCAAGCTCATATTGTTCGTTTGTTCTTTTTCTCCCACACCCTTGGTTGTATTTCTTGTAGCCATAAAGAAATGTGTGATGCCCCTATTGGAACCACTAGATGATTCACTGGCCAAGACAGAATTCTTTCAAAGAAGTTGATGTATCGGGGGGGCCGAGGGGGTATTGTCACAATAGTAATAATTTTCAGATCTATTTAACCTATAGACAGAACTGTAATAGGTACCACTACTTTGGGTCATGATTGACCTGGGAGTATTAGCAATGAAGGAGTGACTTGATACTCCATAAAATTCCAAAACTGAAGTTTTAAAAATGGATGCATATCAACTCTAGTTGGGTTATTTAATGCCAAAGTCAGTTTTTTTCCCAAACAATTTTACAGTTTCAAATAACTAGTCTTATTTGATGATGATGATAATAATAATGATGAGTTGTGTGCAAACAAATATATAGCATTAAATTTTCATATCTAAAATCACTAATTGTCAATGATGTTTCAAGTTGGTTGGTTTTATAGCATGTCAACCCTTGTGTTATTCAATGCCAAAGTCAGTATTTTTGCAAACAATTACATGGTTTCAAGTAAATAATACTAATCATTTGTTTGCACACAGTAACTGTTTCAAGCATTCTTATCTAATACTAATAATCTTTAAACACGTCTATTTGAACCCTAACAAGTACTACTATTTTGCATTAAAGTGGACCTGAAAATAATGGCAGCACTGTAAAACTTGAGCCTTACCAACAGATGCAGTTTAGTGTCATTTGTAGGTTAGTAATAACATAAGTCATCACATGCCTACCTTCAGCTAAAGACTCCAGCTGCATAGCTGCCAGATCTTTAGTTGTTATGTACTTGATCAAAATTCAATTCTTGCCATTGATTCTAAGCAGATATTCAACATGAAATACATCAAGAAAAAGCCAATTCAAAATGGCTGTTAACTTACAGTGATACTGGTTAATATCTGAGCCAGAAGAATCTTCTTTTCGCTTTCTTTTCCTGCTGACTTTTGAAAAACCAGCCTTTTTGGGGGATTGCTGTGGAGATGGCAATCTACAACAACAAACAAAGATATTAAAACAGAAAAGAGCATAGACATATTAAATATCATCAAGTTGCAGTGACAGCATAGGGTTCCCTGACTCTTTCTTGTCATCCATCCCTATCATCCATCACTCCTGGTTTTATTTGGCATATATTAATGCTTTATAGTCATAAGGTTGTTAACATTATGTATATGTGAAAGGAAATCATCTAAACTAATTTAGGAGATATTATGTTGGCACAATGGTCATCTTAGTGGAATATTCTCACCTAAACAATAGACAAAATAATGGATCACACCGGACTCTCTGAAACTTTAGTGGGCAACTAGTCTAGGAGAAAGACAATCCTATATTCAAACCCAAGAACTGCACTTTTTAATGCAGTCCAATGTTATAACCTCATTCTAACAACTCTTTCAATGACACTGGTGCCAAGCTGTATAAGTGCCACAGAACAGGGAAACTTAATAACTGCAATGACACTGGTGCCAAGCTATCAATATGAGAATGTATGCATATAGACATAGTGTAAATGTATGTATATGCATGTATGTTTATTAGAGTATCAAACCTGTTTAGCGATAGCAAAACAGGTTAGAGAGATCTATAGATTTTAATAGATAAAATAGAAAGAGAAAGATTTCTTGACTGGGATGAAAACATGGTATTCTATACTAAATGGACTTCTAATGGTAAAGCTAAGGGCTGGAACTGTAGCTCTGTTTCAAAATGTTTGAGAGTGATACATTTTAATTTTGGTTTGAGATTTTTCTAGTTCACTTCTGTAGCCAGCTTAAGAAATTCAAAAAAGTTTTGCTTTTACACTTGGAATAACTTCTATAATTATTCAATTGAAGTAACTAAGGAGCTATTTATTTTATATGCTTCAAAATTAAATATGGTATTTTATGTTTATTGTAAAATCTTTTTTGGTCTAAAATTCACGACTAAAAAAAGTGTCATTTAGTAATCTTTTTAGTCTTGGAAGTTTATTTCACATTTTTCACTTAAACTTTGAGTGAAAAATATTAAAAAAACTTTTTTTTCACTTTTCTAAAAGCAAATGAATATGCTTAATAATTTTTGTGTTTATTACCATGATACAAAAAAATTAGAGTTCGTCATTAAGTGTAATCTGTATTTGTTTTAACAAGTAAAAATCTATGTTGATTTTTTTGCCTCAGTTCTTATTGATCTTGTTGTAAAGTAATGTTTCACACCTTAAAATTAAAGAAAATGTCCTTTATTAAGAATTTTATCACATAAATATTTTGTTAAGTTTACTTTTTTAGAAGACATTTTTTTTATATGACTGTTTTTACATTACGAAATTTAGTTGAAAAAGTCATTATTTTATCAAAGTTATTTTAATATTTTTCTCTATGATATTGTTATTTATAAAAATAAATATATTGATAAAATTTAATTTTTCATGAGTAATTGTGTATGCTGTTTTTCTTTAAGTTATCTAAAAACAAATGTTGAATTATAGTTTTAAGTTTATCATAAAAAAAAACGTAAAATAGAAGTGAATTTAATGTTCTTATATTACAAAATTAATCGAAAGGTAATTTAAGAATATTTTTACATAAAATTAATAATTCAATATTTTAAAATTTGGACCCAAGAAGTTTGTTTTTACAATAAACAGGAAATAATATATAGTTAAATCCAAATAAATAGACTTTATACTTACTTCAATTGAATAATAGTAAAAGTTATTCCAAGTGTAAAAGCAAAAATTTCTTAAGCTGAAACTAAAATGTGTCACACTCAAAAATTTTGAAACAAGCCTCCAGTTCTGGTCCTTAGCAGTACCACAAGAAGGCCTTTAGTATAGAATGCCATGGATGAAAGGGTTAGTTTTTTTAATGTCAGTAATAAGCCAAAGTCCTTATTGCTGGTCAGGTCAGTACACAAGGATATCATTTTTAAAGGTACTTTAGTTCTGGAAGGTCCATGTGGTAAGGGCAGTTTTTTTTTTCTAGAAGCCAAGGTCCTATATATTCAACGAGGCAGCTATCAGTTAAACAGGTTAGTTACAATCTGACCAGTGACAGGAGAGTTGGCCATTGGACTGGGGTCATTCCTTAGCTCATCATCCACATTGGTCACAAACAGAGCAAAAAGAATTTGAGCAGCAGTGAGTTGCCAGGGAGAAGTTCCATAGACAGAATTAGGAGCTGGCAATTAGAATGAGATAGAAAATTGACCAAGTCTTTGTCTGCTGCAGTCCACTATAGTTAGGGTCTGCTAAATTTAGGGTGAAGAGCTAAATGTTATATATGTCACCTCATGGTTGGATTGAGAGAAATATTTACATATTTTTGAATACAGGTTACTTCCCAAAGAATTATATAATAGAATTTTTAGCAGGATCAACTGAACTTTCTCCTTAAAATTTAATCACTTTTTGAACTATTATTTTTTTTAGAACTTGAGTCTTTTCTGCTTAAAAATAAATGAAATTACAAGGGTCATTCAATAAATAAAGGTAATTATAAAAGAAAAAAAGAAAAAGAAATTTTTCAGAATATTTTCCCTAAAAGTAAACTCTAAATTGCTTCGAATCGATTTATAGCAGAAATGTTTTGAGGCTATCAAAAATGGCAGCAAATAAAACAGAGTACTCCAGGGTTGAACAGAGGCCTGTCAAAAAAATGTTTGGTGGCTGAGAATAGCAAACTATGTGAAATTTACAGAAGAAAATGTGATGTGTATGGATAAGCATGTATAAATCGAAAAAATATTTACAAATAGGTTAAACATGGGTTTGCCACTAAGAATTCAAGACAAAATGACAGTTCATGGAGTAGAAACAGACTGACTTTCTGGTAAATATAAATTTTCCAGGTGCAGTGGTCAGTAAAGAAGGTCTTATTGACAGTGTCTTGGTACATGAAAGGACTCATCACTAATGATTTCCTTAAAAAAGTGCAACTATACACAGTGTATTACCAACTCCTTAGACAAAAATTTCACCTTATTTATTGAATGATCCTTGTTAAAAAAAAGTAAATAAATAAAGGTGGGGGTGCTTATTTTAAAATTGTTCCTTACATAATTTTAATGTCAATCTTTTTTTCAGAAGACCTATATATGTGAAAGAATGTCATTTAAACAAATAGAACAAAATTTGCCAAGTAAATGAAAAAAACACTAAACAATGTTAATATTCTTGCAATGAAAAAAGTAAATGAGAATTACATAACGATGCTGTATGCCATTTTGAACAAATCCTGGAAGGAGCAACTGTATGGTTACCTACCTCAATCTTGCAAATCATCCAAGAAAGATGAGCAAGATATGCTGGAGAGGTAAGGATGAACCTATAAGCAAAATTCTCCTATGGACTCCTACACATGGACACACCAGTGTTGGGTGACCAGCAAAAACTTACATTCATTAGCTCTGTGAAGATACTAGATGCATCTAGAAAACCTACCAAGAGTGATGGTTGATAGGGATGGATATCGAGAGAGTCAAGGGAATCAGTGCTGTTGGCATGCCTTGATGATAACAAATAGTACATTTTATTAACATGTGAAAATTCTAAGAAAATGACAAAAGAAATCCAAGATCCATATTAACCTTAGAACTTTTTGCATGGATAAATAATAGGAGATATAGACAGATAAATGTGAAATACAACAAAATAAAGCCATGTAGATTTATTCATTTTTATAAATGTTTAATATTTGAATAAGTAAGGAAATACTGTAGAGCCTAGAAAAAACCCAAAACTTAATATTTCCAAGAAAAACAATGTTTATATTCTTGATTTTTATACACCCTACAAATAATACACTTAATAGATGAAAATTCAAACAATGGAAAGAAAAAGAAAAAACAAAAATAAAAACAATGAAAGCCAAATTAAAAATAAAACAAAAAAAGCAAACTAAAAAAAAAAAAAATAGCTAAAAGGCAAAAAAAAAAAAAAAAAAAAAAAAAAAAAAAAAAAAAAATGATGCTGTTAGCGATTTAATACAACAAAAAAAGCCCAGAAAAAATATTTTCATTATTCAAATTCAGAAACCTGTGTCAGCTTGGAGAAATTTTTACTATATTTCACACACACACACAAATAAAAATCAAATTTTTGCATGATTCTGAAATACAACAAAAACAGCGCATTGTAGCAAGACTTTTGTTAGTGCAATAGTGTTAAAATACTCTTACAGAATAAAACAATTTCCAATCTAATTTGTTACTTCAAAATAAATGTATGGAATTAGTGTTTACACTCACTTCAATCATTATGATTTCTTAAGGAAAATAACTATCAAATTTTTGTTTATTTGCAATTATTTATAAATTCAATAAATAAGTTTTGACTCAACATCAAGTTAACTGGCTACCAAAGGCAGCCCTGAAGAAAATATATTAAATGATTAATATTTATATTTTATTCGTTTACATCAACCATGGGCAAACTTTGGCCCATAGTATTGTCTAAGACTTTAATATAAAAAAAAAAAAAAAAAGATCTTTTTATTGAAAAGAGGAGAAAAAAAAATCCACTTTTTCTTATTTCTAAGGTATATGCTTATGTGTATAGTCTTCTGTAGTGAAAATGTAATTTACGAAGCTATTTGCTTCGATGCAGCACAAGGCCGAATGAATGGGGCACCCAATGAGACTCAAACTCACTCTTGCAGGTTTGCTAGTCAAGCTTGCTAACCATTACACTATCAGAGGTGCCCTCTTCTGTAGTGAAAATGGTTGAAATAATGTTAAATTACTTTGAATTTTTAGTAATGTGGTCTGGTTGATGATTTGACCCATAAATGCAACCTTAACAGGTATTGCAGCTTTGGGTTAGAGTGGGCTTGAGAATAATGGTAATGAAGGGGTACTCTACATCCCCCAGACTCCAAGACTGGAGCCTCATCATCAGATGCAGTTTAATGTCATGCTCAGACCACTTAATACTTTCAAGGACTGTTATCTAATTCTATTCAATATCTTTATTTGTTTGCACAGTGAAAGAGTTTCAAGTATTACATAGTAATACTAATAATTCAATTTAAAATTAATCATTTGCTTGCAAACAGTTAAATGGTTTCAAGTATAGTAAATGATTCATTCAAGAGCTCAATTTGACCCTAACAGGTACTAACATTCTGGATCAGTGGATCTGAGAGTAATGGCAATGAAGGAGTATTTCACATTCTCAAAAGCTCCAAGATTGGTGCCTCACCATCAGATAGTTTAGTGTCATATCCAATACACTTATTTGGGGGGTTACTCATCTGCAGAGATGCAGTTGGTGTATTGTTCCACAGACAACTGGCCTTCACACAGTGGAAGATTCCACAGATGGAGGCATGTTTAACACAATTGAACATATCGTTGAAAATAAACTTAGCAAGCCAAGTTCATATCCTAGATGAGACTTTTTGTATTTCACTTCACACTAATGCCAATAGGTAAAACCAGATTTTTAGCCTTGGTACAGTAGATGGTCAAGGAGAATGTAAACCAGCTTTTCTCTGCTTAAAAATTGACAGTGAGTAGCAGATTCCGGCATGGTTATCTGCTGGAGGGATAAAAGAGGACGTTTCTCAATGGGTTATTTGCATGTTGTTCTTATTGAAGAAACATCCAGTGGGTCATATTTGATTTAGTATAAATAGCAATAAATTCAAAAGCCTTCTTTATGGATGGAATGCATAATTGAGTAACAGTAGCCAGGAAGATATTTTGAATTTATTGTTTTACATGTATCTCATCCTAGCTCGTCCAGGTTAAAAGCACAATAATCTTACTATGCTTTTAACTTGGATTATTATCTTCATTGAACTAGGCATGGATGTTCCCTGGGGAGAGGGGTGGCAAACACCCACAAGTCATTTACAATCTTTGGATCAAGCCTTGTTACAGAGGGTAAAAAAATCACATTTGTTTCAGCATAAATGGCAATGAACATACCATTTTCCATGAGTGGAATGCTTGTCTAACAAGGTTGTCAATAAGCTATTCTTAGTATATGCATTGAAAAGTGGCAAATAGATAACCATGGATATAAAATCCACATTGATCTCAGAATTTTTCCCAGTGTAAATATTTCATTAATTTCTAAATTGTATCATAATCTAAATAAGTTGGTTAGTGTTTTATAGCATATCAACCCTTGTGGGTTATTTGATACCAAATATTTTCTAATATGTGATTTTTACACAATGTTTTCAACCAATTTGATTTAATAATAATGTGTTTGTATACAGTTATATGGTTACAAGTATTCCCATCTAACAGCAATAATTTGCAAGCAATTACATGATTTCAAGTAGCTAATAATAACCCTCAGTAAACAATTATAGCTTCAAGTAATTTAATACAAATAATTTACAGTTGTATGGCATCAAGAATTTTAGGCTTTCAGTAACCAATAAAAGTGGTCAAAATCTTATTTCTCTCAACACAATTGACTTACAGCCACTGCCTTCTAGTACCTTTAAGATAAAAAGATAGTTTGTCCTCCATAAGAACAGTTTGAATACAGTTAGGACTTAATGATATAGGTACTAGGGCTTGACGTAACCAGCTGATTGATTAGATTGGGCCTCTCTGACTCCTCATCTAGCCCAACTAAGAGTCAAAGTAGAGTGTTGCATGACCATTTTAGTATCTGGGACACAGATCACTCAGCCACCAGGATCCCATCATCAACCATTATGGATTGCCACCCATGACCATGGATGGGGGTGAGTTTTATCACTCTGCAAAGGTGCAGCTCAAGTAGATAGTTGTAATCAAAATCAGCTCAAGTAGATAATTGTAATCAAAAAGAATGGAGTTCACAAAATAGTTGTCAAAGTGGCTGAAAGGAAATGACCACTTGAAAGAGCTTTTTTTTTATTTTTTTAATTTTGTTAACTGATGGACTTTGTCATTTTTACTTTCATTGTTCCTCTGAAAACCACATAACATCATATATATCCATGTATAAGTTGACTGAGTCACAAAATCTTTAATTATGGAATTTATTTTATAATCCAAGATGTGCTTCCAAGTCCTTCCCATTATATATGAATGACAACCTTATAAAATTATCACTCATGTATTGGTTAAATGCCAATTTTTTTACTAAAAAGATCAGCAATGCATCATTGTGACATACAAAGAAAATGTCAAGAGTCTTTATAAAAAAATAAAAAATAAAAATAGGAATGAAAATAAAAAAAAACCCATAAAGATTTGCATTTGAATGTCAAAGTGTGTTGGCAAGAAAAAACAGAGTGAACAATGTAGAAGTGCCAAGGAAACCAAAAATGATTGGTTTAGCCTCACTTTAATACTCATTGTTACTAAAGCAGCAATATTATTAGCTCACCAAAATGACCCTATGGTATTTGGGCAAGTGATTACTGAAAAGCATCTATAGCATTTTAAGGTTTAACAATATTATGATTGACTGATCATAATGGCATGCCAGTCTGTCTAAGATTATTCTATGCCAAAAGGTTAGGGAATCATGTTTATTGTATGTTTATATTTACATTTTTATTGTAGTTATTTCTTGAGTTTTTTTTTTTTTTTTTACATGGTCCTATCGAATATAAATAATTTTTAAACAGTACCTAATAGGTACTATAACTCTGGATCAGAGTGAATCTCGGAGTAATGTTAATGAAGGGATACACCACACTCATTAAATCTTTACAACCTCACCATCCAGATGCAGTTTAATGTCAAGCCAAAGACACTTGTTCTTTCCTTTTTGAAGTGGGGAGGAGGAGGAGATCTAAGCCCACTGCAGAAGGTACATATTCTAAACCCTGCTGACAGAACCCTAACAACATTATTATTTAAGGTTATATATATATATATATATATATATATATAAATTAGTTATGTGGTTTACTAGATCTATAAATAGTGCTCAATATTGGTGATAGAAAATATGCAAGAATAGCATAAACAGTGCTTGGTGATAGTTTCTCTCTTATGTGATCAGCAATCCAACAGTCTTATCGAGACAATTTTATAACTGATCAAAACCTTTTGATCAGTTTTGGTCACATTGAAGAAAAAAATCATCAAATGACTGGACTTTAATTTATACTCACAGAATAGACAAAACAATTGACTTTAACATATCAGGATGTTAATGTTATCTTTAAATAAGGAAGACATCTAATATATGTAGCCCACAAAATGTGTTTATTAAGCCTTTAAACATATGTGCATATAAACAAGTGGGTGTAAAAAGCATACAGGCATTAACAAAGTCTATAATTTTGTCCGCCAGATGTAAGATGATATATAATGAACAGACAATGAACTTGGTTAGAATGAAATAAACACACCAAGAAGCAAGCATCCTAATGAAAAAAATCTTGAACACAAGGATATCAATTTCATTTTATGTCACAAATTTAGATTCAATTTTCCAGTTTTAATGGTCCTCTCATTCTTCAAAGTTTTAGAAAGGTCTTGCATTGGTTATGTTCAATAATTGGTTTTGTGACCAAAATAACAGGAGATATAACATTGAGATGAAATAAACTCTATGCTAGAATATATGTCAAAGAACAAAGAGAATTGTTGTAAAGAGACTAGAAGAAATTAATCTATACTATGATGATCTGATTTTTTTGTATGTACATTACTGAGAAACAGTAAAAATGGCACATGGTAGCAGGATTTTTATAAGCACATTAATGTAAAAAGCTCTCAGAAAATAAAGCAATTCCTAAATCAATTTGTAATTTGATAATAACTACATGGAATCAACATACACATTCATCTCAATCACTATGATTTCTCAAGAAAAAAATTAAAGTATCTGTATCTTACAGGACTTGTAGAATGAATCAAAAATTAAATTGTTAATTTGTAAATTCAGGCCTTATTCTTATAGTCCAAAGGCAGAATGTTTCTAGAATCAGGTTGGGTTTGCTGCTTAATTTCATAATCAGATAATAACAGGTCTTAAGGATAAAAGGATTCAATTACACAGTAAGAAGTAAATACTACTAACACTTAACTCGCCTTTCAAGAACCATGCATTGTTGTCAATGTTAATAACTAGGAAGAGTTACTTCTCTATAGATGACCAATTAATGTACAGCTAGCAAATTTTTATGCATATTTATTGAACTTGAAAGAAGGTTTTAACAAAAAACCTTTTTGTTCCTTATGGATAAAGATAAGGGATCATTGAGAAGATATTTCTAACAATAATCACTTAGAAGTCATGTTTCTGCATGACATGATTAATAATACAGAATTTGAATTTTCAAAACATTAAAAGACCAAAATGAGTGCTTTAGTCTTACTAAAATAATTATATTTACATTTAATTAAACATTAGTAATTAGGTTTAAAGGAAATGTAAAATAATCATTTTGGGGATAATTGCTTTGGGTTAACAATCTGAACAAAAATGTTTGAACTGATAAATTCCTTACTCAAATTTGAAAATATTTCTCTACATAACTGAAATTTTTCAGAGAATAATATTCTAGTTTCATAAGATAACATTTTCCTGTTATTATAACTAAATGCAATCTAAGTTTGATTTCTTATCCGGCATAGATGGAGACTTCAGCTATAAAATGAAATATTTTGATTAAAATTTGGTTGGATTAAATATTGGACTATTGAAGGTCTGACTACAGGACTTGTATCTGTATTTATAAGCTAATTTTTCTTAATTGTGTAAGACTGATAACCCCCCCCCGCAAAAAAAAATTTAGTGTGAGTGTACTTTTCACTGCTATAAAAATATCTTATGTTTTATCTTGAAACAAAAAAAAAACAAAAATGTGCAGAGGTACAGGGTATTAAAAAAAAAACAAATTGATATAATTTTGTAATCCAATCACACGACTAATTTTCATCCATATGATCTTAAATTTTAACAGCATGTATAGAAACAACTCAAAATTCTGTGTTTAATGTTTTTTCTTTTCAGGTATATTCATTGAATAAAACATAGAATTTTGAGTGATTTCTACACATACTGATAAATTTGAGATCATTTGAACAAAAATTGGTCAAGTTTTTAGATTATGAAACATGAATTTTTCTAAAACACTCTGTACATCTCAAATGATAGCAAGTTTTTTGAAACACATTGTATTTTTCTTTTTCAAAATTAGTATCTTTATTTACTTTCATTTTGACCAAGGCTGTTTTCTAAATACACAATCAGTGATAAAAAATTATATTCTTAATTAATAACAGCAATATAACTCATCTCCATAACAAGTTTAACAAAAACGACTACAATTTTTTTTCAAGTAAAAGGTTTCTGATTTGAATTGCTCAAGTATGGCTTAAAACAAAATGTTTAATAAAAAAAACCCAAAAAACAAAACAAAAAAAAAAAAACAAACTCTTCACAAAAACACCAAATGACGACATTAATGACGACGACAATAAAGATGACAACCCTTCTGGCTGGTCTGACCTTTTACTCTGCTTCCTCTCATCATGGTTTTCAACTTTCCACGAACCTGCATATGTTACTCCTTCTGAAGACCTTCCCAGTTTTCCTTGTTCATTGCTTTCTGACTGTTGATCTTCCAACAAATGATTATTTTCATCTTCAGCTTGTCTTTCAAGCCTCTCTTCAAGTGTCTCCCTGGCTCTACCTAAAGCTGTAAGCACAGCTTTTCTTGAATTTAATTCTTTTTTAAATCCTTTTGTGTGAGCTACTTTTTTCTTAGTTTTTCTGGAACTATCCTTTGGTGGACGACCCTTTTTGGTTGGTTTGTCTTCTACCAGTGACTTGCTCTTTTTCCGGCGAGACTTTTCCAAGGTTTTCGATTTAAGTTTATTTGACTGTTTAGATATTTTTGCTTTTTGTTTTGGTGGCATCATCAAGTTTTTAACAAAAGTTGGAAACTTTATCTGTAAAAATTAGTTTTACACTTTAGAAAAGATCAAGAAAATAATTAAAAAAATAAACATAAAAAATGTACAAGTAGATTTTCATATTGCAACTAGATGGGGATGGGAGAGAAGGAAAAAAGAGCAATGTTATATGGTAATATTAACCCATTACCCACTAGAATTTATAGGGTAAATTTTTAACTTTTCTTCAATAATCCTTCCTAAAATAATAGATATACAATTCAACTTTTTTTTATAGATAAAAAGTTCTATTTCCTTTTTGGGATATTATAGAGATCTAAAACATAAATATACAAATTTTTATCTCCCACACTGGTCCTGTAACTTGATTTAGTCATGAGGGTGCTACTCATGTAGCATATCTTGGACAGAAATAGCCTGGTGGTGCTCATCGCTCTCCAAGTCTACAATTGTTTTCCTTCTCTTTAACTGGTTGCTATACCATGGTTAAAGAGCCTAGTCTGCCCTGCTATTTACCCATAGCTGGCAGGAGAATAGTTGGACTCTTATCTTTCCTAAGGGTATTAGTGCTATGTGAAATGCAAATAGCAAGATCCAGGATTTGAACTCAAGAAGCTGAGTCTGCTTCCTATGATGCTAACCATTATGTCATGAATGCCTCCAACTTTAATAAATGCTCAATGAAAAGAATGATTGCACCTACTAAGTTAAGCTTTTTTTATGATATAAAAAGTATCATTATCTAAAGAGTCTAAAACTGAAGAGCAAAAGTTTATTTCTTTCTCAAAACTAACATTAAGAGGGAAAAATTATTTTACCTAATAAAACCTCTTGTTAATATGGATTCAAGTTAAGCTAGTCTGATGATAATGAAACCAACTCAAAACAATCTTGTAATTACAAAATAGAAAATGAATGCCCCCGTTGGAATAAATGTAACCTAAATAATATCATATATCAAGCTAATATTTCAACCAAAGAAGCTAACACTAATGAAAAAAAAAAAAGTACATAGTATTACTGGCTTAAACTGGAAACTCAGCTATCACAATCACCTCCAATTGTTCAAACATTCTACATTAAAAAATTGAACTGCGCTAAATACTACTGGCAATTGAAATAACAAGGACTAACACCTATTATAAATTGGAAAATAATTAAAAGATCTACCTCTACAAACAGTTTTCATGATAGATGTAATTTATGCTTACATGAGAAAATATGTATATTGAAATATAAAGATGGGAACAGTAGATACAGAAATGAATTCTTAGTATAATTTAATTTTATATCTTAATTATATTAAATATATCTAACTTTAACATATTAGATAATTTACAAATTAATTCTAATTTTGGAAACATTGATGTATAATCAAAAATTGATTGAATAAAATTTCTGTCAATAATGAATATATTTTTATAAAAAAGAGAATATAAATATACATCCTTTTTAAAAAATAGGATAATAATTTAATATAATACATATTTAAAAAAAGATTAAAACTTAAAACAATAGCCCTAAACGTAAAGGAGGAACTATCTTAGATATTACACTGTCTTAATATAGATAAACAAACTTTATGAACTTGATTAAATAAATTCATATTTGAAACTGCAATTTGATTTAGTATTTATATTAAAAATTAGGATTTCTTAGATACATTAATCCAATATCTGTTATAGTATTAATCCATTACTCATTATGGTTAACTTTTATATTGCTGAGTGTTAAGCAAGGAGGTATCAAGTACCATTTTTAAAGTCTTCGGTATGACACGACCTGGGATTGAACCCAGGTCTCCCGGACTATTGGCAAACACTCTACCAACTAGGCTTATTTATACTTTAATTGAGTCTCAACTTACTATTAATATTTTTTGATATTCACCGGTTTAAAAAAATATCAGTAGTAATTTAAATCATAAGTAAAAAAAAAAAAAATGAAAAAAAAGAGGAAGTCATAAACATTATATTTTTAATATATGATATTTTCACAGAATAAAATCATTTTTTTAAAACAAATTAAAAGGTCTTTTTAAATTCTTTTCTTGCAGGAAGTAATGTAAGAGTGTCTATATTGTATTCAAAGCACAAATGTATTTCATCCATTTGAAGGTCATTTTATAGAGCTGAAATAAATTTATAATGGAGCTACACAATTGATTTTTTTCATTCAATTTTATTAAAAATGTTTTCACTTTGTGTGTGAGTTTTGATATATTCTTAATCTGAAATTAATCATATATTCAATAGCTGTTGACATTGAGCACGCAATTGAATATTCCTATTCACCTTGGATTACTACTTAATAGTTTAATCCTTAGACTATTTTCCTTGGATTATATATTTTGATGAATCAAAAGTTTAAGTTATTTTGTTTTATTCTTAAATAAATAAATAAATAAATATATTATACTAAAGACAAGTCTTTCTGAACTAATTTAAATACACATTATACCAAAAAAAACAAACAAACAAACACAAAAACTTAAACTTTTGATTCATCATATATATATATATATATATATATATATATATATTAGTCATCTACAGACTGTTTTGTTGTATCACAACTCTTCAGTGTGGCTAGACACGTAGGACACTTGAAGCTGGGATTGAAACCTGCCCAACTTTACATTAGACTTAGTATCATACCGCTCAGCTAGCAAGTGAACCATGTCAGCTCAGGAATTATAAGGCATTATGTTGTAGCTTTCATATCTAAGTAAAAGTAAAGTTGGCGACTGTAGGTGAGGGCGATCTGAAGGCTCCCTTTTCAATAGCTACAACACCAAGGTGTAGGGGAGGATGCTACTCCATTCCCTGGATTGCTCCACTTTACCCTTGATCTGTACCTTATAATGCTGAGTGTTAAGCAAGGTGGCATCAAGTACCATTCTTTTAATCTTTGGTATGACTTGAGTTGGGAATGAACCCCAGTCTGTCAGACCATTGGCGAATATTCTACCCATAAGGCCAATGGCCTGGTTATATATATATATATATATATATATATATATATATATATATATATATATATATATATATATATATATATATACACACACACACACACATACACACACACACATACATGAACATTATATATATATATATATATATATATATATATATATATATATATATATATATTGTCAATATATAAAATTGTTTTCATCAATAGGATTTCCTTCTGGTGTAATTTGCTACTATCAAAGTAGTATGAGGCCCCCAAGAAACTCTATTTAAGGTTATTTCTTTCATATCAAACAGTGAAACAACACTAGATCTACCACACAAAAAAAGTTCTGGAAGGCCTCAAAAGCTCCCAAGATGAATGGTTGGTATCCTTCTTCAAAGTCTCAGAGAAAAAAAAAAAGAGACTATTATTTTGACATATTTTGATAAGTTTGGCCACTGATCTAAGATGAAACACCCCCAGCGCTCCTATCAGTTGTAATGAAGAAAAGATTGCAGTGGACAAATCATAATCAAAATTGATTTACTGAAGAGTGGAAAATTGTCTTATGAAATGATAATTGAAAAAGTAAGCTGTTTTATAGAAATGGCAGAAAATGGTATCAAAGACAGAGTTTTTAAAATCCTCAGATGATGGTTCCACCAAAAGTAAAACATCCTTTATCAGCAATGCTGAAGGATGTTTAGTTTTAGTAAGATAATGGTCCTTGCCATGCATCCAATACAACAAAAATTTGGTTTCAATCAAAAGGAATAAAAGTGATATGATGGCCTCCCAATTCAGCTGCTTTAAACCCAATTGAGAATTTATGGGAGATCATAAAAAAAAAAAAAAAAAAAAGGTTAATGGTAGAGAAATAACCAACACAAAACTCTTCACTGTTGAATCAATAAAAGTTTGGTCTCATTTCAAAAATGTTATTTTTGTAAAAGAAATTGGTTGAATTGATGCCAAAAAAGATCAATGCATTGTGGAAAGCAAAAAGAGGTTCAATCAATAATTAATTTTTTGTAATGAATTTCATTTTTGCAGAAATCTTTTATACACATTTAATGTCTCTAGCCAAAAATTTAATAACTACATGCCAATTAAATCAAAAGTAGTAACCTTTTTTTTTTAAGAAACAATAATTAGTTTTTTGGGGGCAATTCTTATTCAAAATTAAATTTTATAAATAAGAAATTTGTCAAAAACTTATGCTTAATACAGCTTATATATATATATATATATATATATATATATATATATATAAAATCTATAAATAAAGTGTGTGTTTGTGTGTATATATATATATATATTGTCATCCACAGACAGACTGTTTAGTTGTATCACGACTCATCAGTCTGGTGAGACACACAAGATACTTCAAGCTGGGATTGAAACTCTGGTAACTTTATGTCAGTCTGATAACATACCTCACATGTACATATACACACACATACATGAAAGTCATTCAAAAAGGTCTAAGCTTCAACCAGAAAGAGTCCAAGAAACAAGACAATTTTTCAATATAGTTTTTCTAGTTTTATAAGTGTGTGTGTGTATATATATATATATATATATATATATATATATACACAAATATACACACACACACACACGCACACCCACATACATGTGTGTGTATACATACATATACACACAGACATTTATTATCTATGTAAAGTAAAGTTGGTGACTGTGGTCGAGAGTGACCAGAAGGGTCCCTTTTCAATAGTTACAACACCAAAGTGTAGGGAAGGGCGCTACTTCATTTCTTGGATTGCTCCACTTTACCCTTGATCCATACCTTATAATGCTGAGAGTTAAGCAAGGTGGCATCAAGTACCATTTTTTGAGTCTTTGGTATGACTTGACCTTAGATTGAAATCTGGTCTCCCTGACCATTGGCAAACACTCTACCCATTAGACCAATGAGTAGAGTGTTTGCCAATGGTCTGGGAGATTGGGGTTCAATCCAGGTTGAGTCATACCAATGACTCAAAAAATGGTACTTGATACTGCCTTGCTTAACACTCAGCATTATAAGGTAAGGATTAAAGGTAAAGTTGAGCAATCCAGGGACTGGAGTAGTGCCCCACCCCTACACCTCAGTGTAGAAGCTATTGAAAAAGGTACCTTCAGGTCACCCTCGACTAAAGTTGTCAACTTTACTTAATATCTATGAAAAGTTGCATAATGAATGCTGATTGATGACAAGAAAGGTTTTATGACATTGTTAAGTGAACAGCCTTAAAACAAAACTTTTTTATTTCCTTTTTAACGTGTTCTTTCCCAATCATAACTTAGTTGAAATATGAAGAATAAAATTGTCTCTTCTTTATAAAACTGACTTCCACAGACAAACTTATCTGTGCAGTGAAAGATTAAAGCTATTGACAAAAAATCTTACGCAGCAGATAAAAGACATAAAAAGAAAGGAATGCCTTTGAAGTGAATTAACTTTGCAGTGGTTTTTTTTTTTTTTTTTTTAAACAAGCAGGTGTATGAGTGCAGGTAAAAATCTTTATAAGCAAAGCAAGCAGTATTTAGTAGAAAAAAAAAGACCTTGCAGTTTAATTAGCATTTGTTAATAGGGGAAGCAATTGTTAGTATTTAAAGTGAAAGCAAAAATCTTTTGGAAGTTAACATTGCTCTAGAAATCAGACCAAAAAAAGAAAAACAAAGTTTTAGATTGTTCTTTTGCATAGCTTAAAAAACACAAACCTGTTAATAAAGTTATAGAATTCAAAATACAATGGAGATTAAAAAAAAAGACATTGCATTCAACAAATTAAAAAAAGATTATTATAGAAATACACAATATTTTTAGAAATGTACAAATGTTTAAACATTAAAAAAAAAAAAAAAGTTGGAGCACTCCTGGAATGCAAAGAATGTACACAATTGGTAGCATTTATGTTCTTTGCTAACAAGCAGAAACAAGGTATTTTAAACTACTTAAACAAATACAACCTTTTTGAAGATTATTCTATACAACAATTAAAAATCAGTTTATTCTATTTTACAATTTTAATATAGTGGCTGCTTTCTACCACTAGTGAACCTAATGCCTGGCTGTATGATAGATAATAAAGGGTCAACTATGAGAGAACTCTCATGGTAGTTGTGAGAAATGATCACACAAAAGCTGGGAAATTTTTTAAAAAGTCAGTCAGGAAGAAGGTAATGGGCAGAGTGACAAAGAACAACTTAAATTTTGGACCTAGCAAAACAGCTCATACCCTTTTGTAAACAGGAGATCTTTCCTTCATTGACTCTAGAATACCACTATTTTTTTAGACTGGTCCAGAGGGAAGTTGCGACATCAATGATAAAGAGAATGGTATTTTTCAATGAAACAGGTGTCTGACTTTTTTCCTTTACCTGATGTGAACTTAGAAACAACACAATGTCACACAATACTTAAAAAAAAAGAAAAAGATACCTTTTCCACAATAAATGTAAATAATTTAATAAAGAAAATTATCCAAAAAAGTTTGTGTTTAAAAAGGTTGCATAAAATATATAAGATATCTACAAAACAAATAGTTTAAAAATGTTATTAAAAAAATGAATATACAGTCATGATATAGTTTTGTAGAGAAACATGGGAGTTTATTATTAAGGCTTTTAGCAGCATCAGGTCTTCCATTATCAGTTACGGCACCTAAAAAAAGGTACCTGTTGAGAAGGCTTTTAGTGTGCTTGAAGTAAGCACAACAAATTGTTACAGTCTTGCGGTGACATTTTAAAACATATTTCAGTAAATCAGTCAATTAGACCAGCGCTATGCAAAGTGGTGGTATGCATTCTGGTGTTAGTACACTGACTGTCAATACATGGTGAGTTTTCAGTTTCACATTATCATAATATATATATAACATGTAATGTAAAAATGAAAATGCATAAAATCTTTCTATATTGTTTAATATTCTTTTCACATAGAACAGATAGAAAGGGGAGTCTCTGTAATGTAAAGGCTAATGTGCTGGACTGTGACATAGAAGTAAACAATAGATAGAAATATTTGGAATTTGATCATAAATCAATAATATGCCACAAATATGTTACCAGTTTGTGGCACACTGGAAAAATATCCTGATTGTACACCACATAGGAGTAGTTTGAGAAGCACTGGACTAGACAATACATCTGATTGGTCCAGTAAATTTGAAACAAGAGGATGTTTTTGCATAAAGATAAAAGTCCTGAGAGACCATCAGGATATGAAAAACAATTACAGCATGTTTATACTAGTTACTTATATAACCCACAAAAATCTATATGGACATCAGGTCAGTTTGAAAAATTATGCAGAAAGCGTTGAAGATGACTGCTTAAAACTGTAGTTATTGTAAAGTCTAAGTGACAAAGACAAAGCAACATATTGTGATTTCTGTAGAGAAATATTGGAGCAATGTGAAGATGATTTTCAGTGATAGTCAACTGTAAAAAGTTTGAGAAACCCTGACTTAGATGGTAACTAGCAGGTACTGTGTTCCAGATGAAGAAAAGCTTAATAAATTCTATTAAAAATGACCTATATAATTTTCTTTTAATGAATTTCAAATTTTTAATTTAACAGCTAACCAATTTTGGATACGTCAGTGTTTAACTACTGAAGGTATAGAAGCATTAATAATTAATGATGTTAGTTTTCTCTTATTTTTCAAGGAATAAAAAATGATTTATGTTATCAAATAATAAGTCAGGTCTTCTGGTCAGGAATGGGTGATCCATTTGTATCAGAGAATTCTATGGGTCTCGCTTTCTAAGATGGATTCTAGTTTGAACACATGCCATTTGTTAGCAGAGCCAAATTTTATTCTTTTGCACAACTACCAGGGGATCACCTTTCCTACTGACACATGTCTAGTCTTGTATTTCTTTTGTGCTAGTTTGCTGCATTCACTTATATGATTAAATCTACATATTGCAGACTGCTATACTCATGTTAGTTCATATACGCTCAGTTTGTAATGTGTTGAGAATAACAACAATGCCTCATCTCAGAAATATAGACAGATAAGTGATTAATTGTTTCATCTCATTATTATTATTATCACCATTATTATAAATTTTGATGAAAATTCTCTAATTTTGGGTAGGTTGGTTGTGTTTTATGGCATATCAACTAGTGGGTTATTTAATGCCAAGTCATGTTTAAACATATTATATATAATTTGTAAGAAAATAGTTTGTAGGTAACATTATTTTCAAATGAGCCAGAGTTCATTTCTTTGCTCACGGTAAAATGTTTTCAAGTATTATTATCTAACAGTAACAAATCTTTTTAATATTAATCATTTATTTTCACAGTTAAATGATTTCAAGTATAGTTAAAACTAATAATTCTATTTAATATTAATCATTCATTTGCAGACAGTTAAATGGTTTCAAGTATTGCTATATAATAGTTTGCATATAATTGAATAATTTCATGTATAGAAAATGATTAAATATTTTAATTGAACTAATACATGGGACCTCAACAGGTACTACCATTCTGGGTCAAAGTGGGTCTGAAAGTAATGACAATGAAAGAGTACTCTACATTCTTTAAAGCTCCAAGACTCACCATAAGGACATTTGTTTAGCTGGGTGTCTTACCACCCTGCAGAGGTACAGTGAGTGTATTATACACCCCTTATCAACAGAGTGCTCAAGGTTCAGGTAGCTATTACTAGCTCGAAAAAAAATTACATGATACAAACAGGATCAAAATCTGAAATGAAAGGGTAACTTAGTACACACATAATTAACAAATAAATCAAAGAATATAATTAGAAGAGACTTCTTACCTATGGGGAGTTTCATCATGGCTTTTTGGACTGTTAGATTCACTTGGAGTATGGCTAAGGAAACAAGTTTAAAAACATTTAGAAACATTTATTCATTGTATATAAAAAAAAAATCTACTTTTGTTTCATAATAGTTGTTACATTTGCACGTAATATTTATACACTAAATGTCACAACTATTATTGGATTGTCTTAGAGATTGTTTTCTTTTTTACATTTAACTCTTGATCATATATATCAGAAGGGAAAAGAACAAAAAAGTTACTAAGTTAGTACATCTAATTTTTTTTTAATAATAATAATAATAAAAATAAGCATATATTTTACACATAATTCTTATTCAGTGGTACAAAAATAAAAGTTAGGGATCTCAAAAAGGTTAGATGAGGAGGGGAGTTTCAAAGTTTAGTGCTGGTGAGAATAACTTGGCATATCTTGGAATTAAATCAGATCTGACAAATTTTTATATTCTTTTTTTAGAGACATTTTGAATTACAAGGGTGAGTCAAAATTTTGCAATATTTTAGTACATGCTAGTTTGCAGCACATTTATTACATGACCAAAGCAGTATTAACCATGGAAGGTACCCAATGTAGTTGGTAGTATCATGATAGTTGGTATGCAGACACATTGGGCATTGTTTCAAAGCATGTGATTTGAAAGCTGCATAGATGAACTTGCAGTGTAATTAGGGAACTTATGCTGTACAAGTCTAAAATGAGCTAAAATGTTGCAGAAGCAAGCAAAGACATTTGTTGTGCAAAAGGTGAAAGTGCAGTTGATCACTGCACAGTAAGTAGATGGTTCAAGAAATTTTGCTTGGGCTGCAAGAACCTTGATGATCAGGTAAAGTCAAGTAGTCAAGCTGTACTCCTATTCATAAAGGCAAATCCAGTGAATAGTACTGAGAGCATCAGGCAAACTCATCATCTCACAGGTCAGTGTGGTTGGTCATCTTCATGACCTCAGGGAAAGCATTTGGAGTTGTCGAATTTGTGCCTCATGTAACCAAAATATTGCAAAACTTTTGGCTCCCAAAACTTGTCAGAAATAATCATATTTACAAAGTGTGTTGTCAATACAAAATGTTTGTAAATTTCTGAACTATGCAGTAATTAATTTTTAAACAAATCTCAGCAGGAAGTGTACTGCAGTCTCAATGGTACTTGTAGGAATTTGAGGTTTGTATTTGAATGTGGTTGATGTCATAAAAATTTGTGAATTGGTCACACCAAAAGTAAAGACTTTTTTCTTTGAAATTAGTAGATTAATTCTGCTTGCATTTTATCTACTCACAATAATTTGTGGCAGTATCGATTCACAGTCTGTCCAGTCTCACCTGCTAACCAATCTCTCTCCCACACTGTGCTTGTTTCTAAAAAAGAGATGTCAGCGCTATTTATTGGCACAACTATAATACTTTAGTCTCCACAAGAATCTGAGGGCTGTATACAACTGACCACATTTATATCTGTTGCTAACAGCAAAAGCAGTCTATTATAACCCTGGTACAAATATAGTGATATATTATATTTTATTCAACTTTTAGAATAAAACAATTTAATTAAAAAGTAAACAAATACAGCCTTTTAGAACAATTTTCATTCATCATTTTTTTATAACATTGAAAGAAAATTATGGATATTTACCATGATAAAATATAAAATTATATGAGCGATTGATTTTAATGGCATGTCAACCCATTTAGGGATATTTCATGCTAAGAAGTTAGGGAATTGTGTTCATTGAACATTGATATTTACATTTCTTGAATAGTTTCTCAAGAGTTTTTTTTGCACAGTTATATAATATCAAACATTCCTAATACAAATAATTTTTAAACAGATTTGACTCATGGATGGGATTCAAACAGAGTCAGAGAAAACCTGAGAGTAATGGTAATGAAGGTGCACGCCACACTCTCTAGAACTAGGGCCTCACCACAGATGTAGTTTAGTGTCATACTCAGGACACCTTTTTTTGAAGGAGGGGGAGTCTTACCATCTGCAGAAGATATAGTCAGCATATTCTAAGGCCCACTGACAGGAAAGTATAAAGTTATAGCAATTCATTATTGGAAAAAAAATGATAGATGTGTTTTTAAGAAGTGATTATCAATTGAGTACATTCCTTATATTATTGAAGGGACTACAATATCATAAGAGTATCATTTCTATCATATCAAGCTAAGAAACTTAATAAATAATAATAATATTATAGGTATAAGACCAATATAAAAATTAAACAATATATTAAAGAAATCTTTGGTGTATTTTTATATAATGAAACAAAATACTAAAATATAAAAGCAATGTTACTGGTTATGTGAAATACTGAGGGCGGGGTATGAGCCAGCAATATTCCAAATTTTATTTCGACAATTGAATCCCTTGTTCATGTTTTATTGTTACAGCAATGTTTTGGCCAATTCATTCTTCAGCCTTAATCAGGAATATAACCCATAGAGAAAAGTGTTTGGTTGTTTGGATTTAAGGCATATCAACTCTTTTAGGTTATTTAATGCTAAATCCATTTTTATACAAATAAACAGTTCCATTTCAAACAATTCAGTTTAGCATAAGTACACAGTTTAAAGGTCAAATTTCAAGCTATTCAGTTTCTAATTTCTAATTCAAAGAATTTAGTTTAGAATAATTACAGTTTTGTTTACACACATTTAGATGTGAAAACAGTTCTATTTTGAACAATTTAGTCTAGTGCAGTATAGATTCAAAGTCAAAAACATTTCTTTTTCAAACAATTCAGGTTAGCATAAGTATGCAGTTTAGTTCTATTTGACCCATAGATAGGACCTTATCAAGTGCTACCACTCTGGCCCAGAGTGGACCTGGGAGTGATGTCAATGAAGGAGTGCTCTGAATTCCCCAATGCTCCAGTATAACTGGAACCTCACCATCAGATTGTTTAGCGTCATATCCAGAACACTTGTGAGGTGGGCGGTTGTATATGTGAAATAAGGAAAAAATGACCAAACAACGAAAATAAAAAGCATGTAATACCATGACTTAACGTGCACAAGTGAGATGTTCCCATTACATGAATGATTGTTAACAACGATTTTCACAAACATATCTGAAGGCAAATGCATTTAACATCATTATGAACTTAAGCAATAAAGAGGAACTTTTGCTTTGTTTGTCTTCATACCCTGTCTGGTGGCACCAGGGGTAGCAGTACCACCTTAGCCACTGAAACTGTGGCATCACTCCTGGTTGGTGATACCACAGTTTCAGTGGCTAAGGTGGTACTGCTACCCATGGTGCCACCAGACAGGGTATGAAGACAAACAAAGCAAAAGTCATTATTTGTAGACACTAAATATTTTAATTTTTTGTTTGGATTGTTATGTTAGTCCAAACTAATTAATAATGCAATCTAATTATCCAGCTTGAAAAGCTGATAAATTCATCAGTGATGTTTAATTTAATATGGATAATTATTTCATTAAGAAAAATAACTTGTTAGTATTTTTTTTAAAGAAATTTAAATTCTGTACAGTTAATTATAGAGTACTGTGCAAAAGTCTTCAGTCACTTTTGATTATTGTGAATTGCCAACTTTAAAGTGGATGTTTCACTTTGCATTTTTTACAGATGATACATTGGCCCTGTTGGACTTATTTTCATACTTAATGATTATATTTTGTAGTAGGGGTTCTGAATGAGAGAAAACTTTACATGGCTATTTTTGGGGGTGGTCTTGCATCTTCCCCCCTCATTCAGAACCCCAACTACAAAATATGATTAAGTATGGAAATGAGTCCAACAGGGCCAATGTATCATCTGTAAAAAATGAAAAGTGAAACATCTACTTTAAAGTTGGCAATTAGTAGAAATTTAGAATAGGTTAAAACAGCCAAAAGTTTTTGCATGGTACTGTATCTTGCAAGACTGCTTCTTACAGATTATCTTTCTTAATGATATATACCAGACAAAAACTGAAAAATAGATTGGTGAAAACATTGTGGCAATAATATCAATAATACAAAGTCTTTGGGTCACTCATCTTGGTTTAATGTTTAACAAGCAAGTCTCTTAGAAACATTGTTACTGATTTGATTACTCATAGGATACCCCTACTTGTGGCATTGTGCCAAATTTAAGCTATGCTTTTTAAATATTTTTTCATTCACAGTCAAGTCATACTGGGTAAATCCATATAAACAACAGTTGGTAAATGGTTTGGTTTCTTTGTTTAATGGCATATCAACCTTTGTAGGTTATTTGATGCTGAAGCCATTCTTCTTGAAGAACAGTAGTGGTACTATTTAACCCATAACTTGGAGGATGAGGGGGTTCATACTTTTCCCAATGCTATTTGTCCCAAAGTGACGTAATAGCACGACTGGAGTTTGAACTAACTCACTGTGATTCCACAGTCCATCACTTTAACCATTACACCATGTGGACACCACACTTGGGAAATGGTGTTTTCAGTATGACGGGAAGGGGAAGGGGATACAAAAACAAAAGCAACTTGATGTCTGTGTGACAGACTAAACAAAGCTTAGTAATAAAAAATACAAAGTGTTTAATTGTACTGAATGATTGATTCTAATGGCATGACAAGCTGTCTAGGGTCATTTGCCAAGGTTAGGGTATTGCATTCATAGTACATTTATAGGTTTGGTTGTGTTTTATAGCAAATTAACCTTTGAAGGTTATTTAATGCCAAATCCTATATATATATATATATATATATATATATATATATATATATATATATATATATAGTCATCCACAGACAGATCTGTTTCGTTCTATCAGAACTCATCAGTGTGGCTAGACATATTAGCTTCCCATAGCTGGGATCGAAACCCGGTTGACTCAAATGCCAATCCAAGCTTCTAACCCTACAGCCACGAGGAGCCAGTAGCAGCAAAGTAAATTATTAGCTTCCCGTAGCTGGGATCGAAACCTGGTTGACTATTAGCTTACTGTAGCTGGGATCGAAACCCGGTTGAATTAAATTGAATAAAATTACTAATGTTGAATAACATATATATATATATATATATATATATATATATATATATATATATATATATGTTATTCAACATTAGTAATTCTATTAAAGTATTCTTAACTAATAAAAAGTTTGCACACAGCTGTATGGTTTTATATAACTGTTGTACTCCCAACATAATGGACTCGCCCTCCTCCATAAATACACGTCAACGAGTGTCAGATGGGAGAGCACCAATCAGCATGACACAATTAAATGTGGTACCATTTGCATAGTGGACGCAGAGTCACTACCACACTGGACTCTCAGCTTTCTATCAACTAACTACTGTTTAACCAGGTTCACTTGTATCTTGTTTCTGTTACTTGAATATATGCTTTTCTATCAAACCTTTTGTGTTCCCTGTGTCTTTCTTTGGTCAGCATCACAACAATAACTAATAAAAAAAATGATTGAACAGTTCTATTTGACTCAGAAATGGGACCTCTACAGGTACTACCTCTCTGGGTCTGAGTGAACCAGAGAAAGTAATGATAATGAAGAGGTACTCCACATTCCCCAGATTCCAGGACTCAAACATCACCATCAAATGCAGTTTAGTGTTATACCCAGGACTGTATATTTACATTCTTTTGTGTAGTCATGTCCAAAGAGTTTTTTTTTTCACACAGTCATATATCATCAAGTATTCTTATCTAATACAAATAATTTGCACAGAGTTTTATAGTTTCAGGTGTTCCTATCTAATACTAATAATTATATGATTTTAAATGATAATCATTTGTTTGCACTGTTATATGGTTTCAAGTAACTAATAATGATATTCCTTAGTAATCAATGATAACTTCAGGTACCTATTCTTAATACTAACAATTTACAGTTATATATCAAGTATTCCTACTGAACATGTATATTTTTTAAACAGATTTATTTGACCCATAGATGAGACTAACAAGTACTACCACTTCAAGGCAGAGTGAACCTAGAAATAATGGCCGTGAAGGGGCACTCCATATTCTCCAGATCTTAAGAATTGGAGCTTCTTTTTTGGGAGTGGGGTCTTATCCCTCTCAACAGGAGATACAGGCAGTGTATTCCTGGACAGGATGGATGTTCAATTGTCCAAACAAAATTTGGAATTTTAATGAATCTTCTCAAAGTTGTAGACAAAGTCTTTAGTTATATCCAAATAATAATGGGAAAAAAAAAGCTTAAATTTTTGATGCAGGTTGAAAATGTTTTTAAAAAATACCTTTCTTCGTCTTTTTCCACCAGATTTTGGAGCGTAGTATTCAACCGAAGTCTGGCAGAAGTCACTTCTGAAAAGATTGAAGAAAAAAAAATCTATTGTAAGGCATATTCATTGGCACTTCAGTAATAAGCTTGTCCTTTTAGAAATGTGCAGAAGGTACAAAATAATATAAATGTTTCTTGCTTTTGATAATACACTGCTTTACATTTGGAAATTGTGCTACTATATATAACAAACTGTTTAAAAATGGTTCTGATTTATAATATAACATATAAATTAACTAAGATAAACTGATCTATATTGCTGAATAAAATAAACTGCTTAAAAGTTGTCTTTTTAAAAAAAAAATGTATTGATTGTTAATTTTGAAATAACTGGTTATCACAGATTACATCTGCTATTAGCAAAGGATATAAATGAAATTGTGTACATTTGTTGCATTCCTGAAAGGACTACAGTATTAGAAGACTGCCTATCTATTTATAAATGAAGAAACTAAATTTGTTAATATCACCAAACTGTAAAAGTTCAAATTTTCAACTATTAAAGAATAGATATTCACTAGTCGAAGTATCTGTCTATGTTAAAGGAAGTGGTCAAGGCTGAGATTAAAGTTGATTATAATGACAGTAAAACAATTCATTAGTATTAATAGTAAGCATATAGGTTTTTTTTTCTTTCAGAGTCAAGTTATGCAAAGTTGCTGGAAATGGACATATGTCATGTGAACAAAACCTTATCAGTGTTAAATGGTACGTCCTAGTTGGTGCTGTATTGATAGGTACTTGTAGTACCAGAGATGTATAACTTTGACAATAAAATGATGACCACCTTGTCATACTGGAGAGGTCAAAAACTGTGACAATAAAACATGCAAGTTCAATAATTATCTAGTCATCTTGCTTTGGCTTGTCACTGGACATCAGATTTTATGGGAGAAGAAAGTGTTGTACAAGCATGTAGCACTGCCATCAAAATATACAGATATCTCTTCAAATCCCAGTGATGGAGAAGAGGCAACATCTGCAAGTTTAATGAATTAGCATGTGGGCAAAAAAAGAAAGAAAAAAGAAATTATATATGTGAGAAGAAATGAGTTGAATTTGACAGAATGTATGTAGAAAAGGTAAAGATAGAAGGAAGATATAAACAAACCATCAAACATATCTTTCTTCCGTTTTACCTTTTCTACATACGTATATGTGAATCTGAGTATGGGTTGAAAAATTCATATGATAATGTCATATCTATTACAGGTAACTTTTTTTGACCAATGGGATCCAAGCATTGCAACACCAATGGAAAGAGTGTATGGACCACAAAGAGGCTTATGTTGAAAAAAAAAAACCTCACTTGGTCACACCTCCAGTTTAAAGAACAGCCTATAAATTCATCAGTGAATTTTAATGTAATAAGGACAACTATTTTATTAAGAAAAATAATTTATTACTTTTCTTTTGAAGAAATTTAAATTTTATACAATTCATCATATTTTGTAGCAACATTGATTCCCAGATTTTTTTTGTCACACTTCATGAGACTCATCTCATGATGAATAAATGTAAAAAAAAAAAATTAAACCTTATAGTTCACCATGATCTATCTTTCATGTGACTGTTATGAAAATTGTTTATGCTGATCCTCCCAAGAACTGAACTCAACATCCTTGGGTAGCAAATGTTGTTGAATCAATCTGTTCCACTAACTGATTATAAAAGCTGCTAGTGATTTGTTGACAGGGAAACAATTCACAGGACTATCAAATTCACGCTGGACAATTTCACAACTGGAATATTTATTACAAATGGGCCGAGTATGGGTTTACCATCATGAACCTAAGTTGAGAACACAGTGCATGGAGTAGAAACATACTTTCTGTAAAAAGCTCAAGGTATAGGGGTCACTAAAGAAGGTCATGCTGACATTCTTATGAGACATGAAAGGATCCATCACTATTGATTTCCTTGAAAAAAGTACAACTGTACACAGTTACCTCTTATTGCCAACTCCTTAGGCAATATTTCACCTTATTTACTGAATGATTCTCATGTAATAAATTCATGATAAATGTAGACAAATGAGTTCTAATTGGAAATAAAATTATTAAACCAGTCTCAATACATTTTGATTTGTAGTTTTTGGTGAAACACAGGATTGTGAAAATGCAGCACCATCCATCCTTACCAGTCTTAGCTCTGTGCAATGTTTTCTTGTTTTTTAAAGTGAAAATTAATCTGTAGAGTATGAGGATGTGGGGGAGATTAAAAGAAATACTACAGTACAGCTTTACATCATATAAAAAAGTATTTGACCAATGAAAAATATGCTTGAATAAATGTGCTGAATGTGAAGAAATATATTTTCATTATTTATTTCAGTTCTGGTAAATACAGCTTAAGTCGATAATAATTCAACATATATTTAATAGACGGAGCATGACAGCTGAAATTTTGTGATTATAATAATATTGGTATGCTTGGTAGTAGGGATGATATCAAGTCAATTTCCCACTCTCCAAAGACCAAAAGTAAAATTACGTTATCTGTGATGTATCAACAGAGAACACAATGAAAGGATAGACAAAAACTCAATTACACATACAAAACATTTAACCTTTTATATACATAACATACATGCTGGTGGTATTACAAGGAAAGAACACAAACATGTCCTATAGCAAAATTTATATGCATCAGTTATCTCCCTCAATAAATAAGCTGGTTGGATGAGACTGAAAGTAAACAACAAAGATGATTTCCAACTGAAAATTGTTGCCAAACAGATATCAAGTCTAGTATTTCTATCTAGCCTATATTTCTACAAGGTGGTACAAACAGAATTATATATAGATAACTGGGAAAATATTTTTATTGACACAGGGACATCTGTTGCTTCACCCAAAGTCTATATGCAAACCTTTGTAAACGAGAAGCTTATAAAGCCTGTCCATGCAGGACCATCCAAGGCTCAAGGAGCTAGGTATATAGACCATAGGTGAAATGCTTGTCATACTGAAACTTGCTAAGGAACCACCAGTATTGTCTTGGGTACTGACTGCAAAACTTCCCCAGGGTCATCTAGAAATGACAACACAATTCTAGAAATTCAAAGTGAACTGGGATGTATTTACAAAGATAACAAATCTTCCACCTACACAAGTACTCAGCTGCACATTTGTGTTGATAAAGCTACCCAGAATTAACAGCTATCCAGACTTTTGTGCTGTTTCTAGCCAGCTACTTAAAAATACTTAAAGTTTTGGTGACTCAGAAATCAAATTTGAAGGTGCATAGGATTCATTTTTGTTCATCTTGCAAGATGAAGATGAATCCAGCTTTTTAATTTGCCTAAGGTCTGAAAGCACAAGATTGTAACTTCATGTCTTGTTTGCAAACACAATCTATCACATGTATAAATAAAAAACCAGTTTATTCAAAGAATAGCCAATGATGTATTACAGCCAGATGAGTTGGTTAAGGCAGTGTCACTGAAGATCATAGAACAAGATATAAACCACATGGAAGCATTTGAAACAGCCATGCGAGACCAAAATAAAATATCAGACAACTTGGATATAGTTGGATTTTGAACATTGACATATTACTGACACAAAGTCTCAAGATGCAGCCCTAATACTCTGGAACCATGAAAATAATGTAGTGGGGATACAACCGCCATAAAGCATGTGGAGATTGGTGGTAACTACTAGCATGAGGTCAAACACGTAATGCATGAGGCCGGCAGAATCACTTTGCAAAGGTCTACTAGTCAAAAGGTAAGAACAAATGAAGTGCCAAGAGAAAGAAGGAACCACCATGGATGCCCTCATTGCACAGATAACGTTCAACCCAGCAAGTGGCATATACATGTTGAGCAATAATAATGGTCTCAAAGAAGTGGAGACAACATTGATCTCATTTGCCTTGTGCCCAGACCAAAGACAAGTTAAAGACATCCTCACTATTTATGACTAACAGGTTTAGGATCTACCTCAACAATAAGGCAAAAATATTGCTTGACAGACCAAAACACCTATGGCACATGGGACTATCAGAGAAATTTAATCTCCTCAAAAAAAAAAAAAAAAAAAAAAAAAAAAAAATGCTGCTATTGTGACAAGGAAACATGACACCCTCATACATTTGCTGGGTTGTGGGGAAAGAAAGCAACACATTGAATCGTTAGTCCACTATAGTAGCAACCAAGAAAGAAAAATAGTGGTAGTAGAAATGCTGTTTCTCTTCAACTCTCCTCGATTAACACAAGGTGACATGGTCATGAGAAGCAGAAATTTTATTTATTTATTTATTTTTTAAATCAAGTGATGGCCAACTGAATAATAAAAAGAAAATAAAACAAGTAAGTCTCTCCTCACTCATAAGCTTGATTGGTAGTCTTTTTGACAAAACAAAGTCCAACCAAGTCTCTTCTCACTCGCAGACTCGATTGGTAATCTTTGCAGCAAAACAAAGTCCGACTGTAAGTCTCTTCTCACTCGCAACAAGAGCCTCGGCTATGCCGATGCTACTGTTTTTATCTTTGTCCAGACTGACCAAAATTTGCATGAAAGCGTCTCTACATTGAACAAATCGCGCCCTCACCCTCAGGAATATTTTTTTGCTTCACATGTGAAACACGTTCTTGCCCGTTTTGGATTCCACGTTAAGTCATTATTTTCGTTACACCCCTTCCTGATCTCCTGATCACAAAGGTGGCAACTTGGTGGCGGTTGTTTTTGACGGCCATTTCTTTGCAAGGGTGGGGAGGGGGACTCTGCTTTGGCTTCTTCTTGGGGTGGACCACTGGATTCTGCACTTTCCCCGTCAACCAGCAGACTTTCTGCTCTGCTCTCAGACGCATTATCGCTTTCAGATGTACTATTGGAGTCTTTTTCAGGCGCCGTAAAGCTGAAGCGTGAACGCAAATCCTTCACATGGTGCGGTATTCCGTCCACCAGCAATGACTGTGGGCTGATTATTCCCATCACTCACCCCCTGTTGAACTTCGTAGTACACCGACTGTGTAGCACCTTCATCCACATGTGATCTCCGATCTGGTAAAAGCTGTGCTTGGGATCTGAAGATGTCATCGGAGTGTCAAACCCTTTCACTCTTACTTTGTACCAATGGATCCTGTTAGCGGGTGCAGTCTGAGGTAATTCACTGTCTTTGGGAGTGACATTATGCCAGTAGACGGCTTCCTGGATGGAACAGCGCATTCTGGCAGCAGTCCATTTCACTGTATGGTGACACCGCTCCACTATTCCGTTCCCTGTTGGAGCATATGCACAACGAAACCGCAGGTTAATTTTCCATTCACGCATGAAAGCTCTGAATTCGCTGCTGCAGAAGGCTGGTTCGTTATCTATGAGTAGCTCATTGGGTGGGCCCTGCTTGAAGAACACTGCCTCCAGCTAGCGAATTACAGTCGCCGAGTCCTGCCTTGCCAACTGCTTCTAGATTGAGAAATGCGACGGGCCACAGTCTGTTAGTGTCAAAAAATGACGGGCACCATAGTGTGTGATGTCCATCCCCAGTTTCTGCCAGTTTTCACTTACTTCCAGCTTTCCTTTTTGCCAGTGAATAGGTGCTGGATCTATTGACTGGCATTCCTCACAACTCAGTATAGCTGACCTAATGGCTGCCTTTGTTGTTGGCGGGCAGACTTTCCTAACGAAGTAGGTGGTGCACCGCACTCCTGAGTGTCCACTGTTCCTGTAAATGGTCAGGATCCGGTCTGCGTTCAGCTCATCAACTTGTGTAGTGCCAATCGTCCGTTACCCCTCTTCATTGAATCAAACCATTGCTGCGGAACATGCGTTAGACGATCTGCTAGATTCAATGTTGATGGAACCAAGGTTACATCCACGGTCAGTTGATACTCTTCTATGAGGTCCTTCAGAGTGTTCAGCTGTCGTCAGATGAGCATCTCACTTGCTGCCTTGGTGTGCACTCGCGCTCTTCCAGTCAGGGTGTCTGATACCCAATGGTATACGCACACAGAAGCTGTCTTTATGTGTAGCACTCTGCTCTGCCACTGGAGAGCTAAGTTGATGCCTTTTAATACAGCGTCCAGCTCGGCAAGGTTGATATGTTGATCGCTGGACGCAGCCAGCAAGCATCCTCCAACACTGCTTCGTGCCTCTCCAGAGCCACTCCGATCGCCAGAAAACTTGCATTGACCCATACATTCAGTTCTTGTCCTTCTGCACACCAATTACCATGAGCTGGATCATCTCTCTGCACAGAGTGCACAGTCTCAGACACCATGCGCTGGAGGAGGGTATCCCAAATTTTATCGTCCCAGCCTTTCGTGACCGAACTTGCTCTCTTCTTAAGTATCCCACAAGCCACGCGGAGCCAGCCTCACACTGGAAGGTGCCTGACAAGCCTTCCACACAAAGAGAATACTGTCCGTCGTGTGATGACGCAGGGGACGTTGGGAACCATGTTTCCTCACCTCCATTGCAGTTTGCCTCGTTCCTTCACGACTGCCAGTCCCAGCACTCGTATGCCATTTTCCAACCATTCCAGGTCTTTGCATTCTAGTTGGGGAGAAGGCTGACACTGATGCTTTGTTCCTGCCTCGTTTCCTGGACAGTCTGCTACATTGGTAGCAACGCGTTCCACGCTTCCAGCAGTTTTTTGCCATGTGTCCTTTGCATTTGCACCTGTAGCATGTAACACTGGTGTTAGGGTCACTTTTGCCAGGAGGTGTGGCAACACCACCAGATGTGCGCACAGCTGCAATCATGTTCTGGTTTGGGTCTTCGGTCGTTGTCAATACCCTTGCTCTTGCCAGTAGATCCTCCAAATCATAGCTTTGATATTTGGTAACTGTTGGAGTTAGATAGAGATGATATTAGGGAGTCCAGTGACGATGGCTAGTTTGGTGAGTTTTTCCATCTCCACTCCCTCGAATCCAGCCAATCCAATTAGTTGTCTGATATTGTTTGTGAATACATCCACACATTCACTGGCCCACCTAACCACGGTCAGTTTTCTATACGCTGCAAGCGCGTTATCAGTGAAGGCCTCTTTCAGCCAGGCTTCGATCGGCTCTATATCTCTCTGACTAGCCCCCTCCATCTCCATGTAAAGGGCCAGTGCGTCCCCCTCCAGGTATAACAGTAGCAAGCTAGCCATATCATCCACTTTGTGAAGCCTTGCTACCAGCCTAATTTTCTTCAGCCACGCCACCACATCACCCTAGATGGAAAAGGGCTTTATAACGTCACTGCTGATATGGACCTTTGCCATAATCACTGAAATAGCTTGAAGCAGAATTTTTTTTTTTCTAAACCAAGTGTTGGCCAACTGAATAATAAAAAGAAAATAAAACAAAGTCCTACTGTAAGTCTCTGCTCACTCACAACAAGAGCCCCGGCTACTACAACGCTACTGTTTTTATCTTTGTCAAGACTGACCAAAATTTACAGGAGAGCATCTCTACATTGTACAAATCGCGCCCTCACCCTCAGGAATATTTTTTTGCTTCACATGCAAAACACGTTCTCACCCATTTTGGATTCCGCGTTAAGTCATTATTTTCGTTACGAATCCCACTCACTATTAGCCATGTATGCATCAGCGGAGAGAGGCAGACAATGACCATGATTGTTGTGGAGGAATAAACCGCCAAAAAGCCAACACATGGTCATTTTTCAATCTATGGAAAATAACTAGTTGCTGTTTGTTTGTTGGAGAGCGAAGACATAATTTAGGATTCGGAAGAAACCCAGATTCCAAAGTCATGCCGTGTAGAGAACACTGAGAGAAAAGAAAAAGCTTCTCCTTTGAATGAATTCGCACTCCGGGGTCTGGTGGGTCTCGTTAAATGAAATACCCAAAGCTGGAGACTTGTCCATGAGGAAAGAGATAATAATTAATCTTGGTCTTATCTGAAATAAGACGTACATCTTTTTATCAACATGTAATGGAAGCTCAATAACGAGAGGAAAAAGAGAAAAGAAAAGACTCTGAAAAACCCCAAGTAAATGAACATACAATTGAAGCATATTTAAATTTCTCTTGCCATATTCATGCTGACGTGAATAAAAGATAAATTACGGAAGGAAAGAATAGCCCTGATAAGATATAGGAGAAAAGAAAAGGGAATATTCCCCGAATGATAAACTTGAGATTTTGAATTTGGCCTCTGCCATTAAAACCCAAAGTCTGAAAGAAAGCGGACTGTGCCTACTGTGCTAACGAACTGTGTTTTTACCTGCCATCCTTTAAAAGAAAACTTTCTCGCTCCTGGCTTTTACCTGAATTGTTTCTTGTTTCTTTTTTTTGTTCAATAAAAGAATATTGTTATTTTAATCTTGTTGACCCAAACACGGCAGTCTAGAGTCTTCTTTTGTTGTCAAAGTATTGTATCTGTCGAAGGCCTTGTATTTGAGGGGGAAAGTCAGCCAGTTAGCTCTGTTGAATTTTAATAACTCACTTATAACCCACCTAGTGGCTTTAAAATGTGGTTCAGCTAGGGAGTTGGTGATATCTGTAATATTAAATAGCATTGACAAACCACAGCCTACGTGTGTGCCCTGCTTTAACTGGTGGACTCAGCAGGAACGAAAGGCACCCTGCAAGCTTGCTGGGCACATGGTGGCATAACACTATATGGATGCACTACATAGATGCTAACTAAAAATATGGAGAAAAAGCTTGACAGCAACTACACAAGAATGCTGCGAGCAATATTGAACAAGTCCTGAAGGCAGCAGCCCACAAAGCAACAGTAGCTGCACGGCCACTTACCACCCATCACGGAAACTATCCAAGTTAGACAAACCAGACGTGTGGGACACTGCTGGAGAAATAGGGATGAACTCATAAGTGACATACTCCTATGGACCCCTTCACGTGGACAAGCAAAGGCAGGATGACCAGCTAGCGCCTACATGGTGCATTCAATAAGTTTCCAGATTATTTTTGTACAGGCAATCAAAATTGTCAAAGACTCTTGAAAATTCAGTATGCTGTTGCTATACATCTTATCAGATGACTGACATATATTTATAATTTCAGGTTCAAATCAACAGCTACAGCAGCAGCAGCAATTGGAATACACCCTACTAAAGCCTGATTGTCACTGCTGGTGAATTTCAAAAATGCAATCTGGATGTGAGGACACTTTAGAAGAATGATATGCAATAAAATTCTGTTTTAAACTTGGAAAAAATGCCACAGAAATGTATGGAATGCTTCAGACTGCTTTTCGACCATCTTGCATGAATTAAGCATCAGTTTTTGAGTGGCATAAGAGATTCAAGGAAGGCAGGGAGTCTGTGAGGGATGATGAGAGGTGTGCGAGGAGTAAGGAAGTCAATACATCAGAGTTGATTGGCCAAAGGGTTAGGGTTACTATGTTGAGCTTTTAAGGGAGTTCAGGAAGAGATTCTGTCGGAAGAGGCCAGCACTCTATAAATTGGGTCAGTGGCATTTCCACAAGGACCTTGTCACAGACTATTTGACCAAGATGGGCATCAAGACAGTTCCTCACCCTCCCTATAGTCCAGACCTTGCTCCCTGTGACTTTTGGTTATTCCCTAAGCTCATAGGCCATCGTTATGAGACAATTGAGGAGATGAAAGAGGCTGTGATGAAGGTCATTGACACGCTCACACAAGAAGACTTCCATGGGGCCTTTCAGAAGTTGTTGGAACGGTACAACAAGTGCATTGCAGCTGGAGGAGATTACTTTGAAGGGGACTAGAGTTTCATGTGTGTACTATCAATAAAAGTACCCATACGAAAAAAGTCTGGAAACTTATTTAATGATCCTCGTACATACAGCAACTCAGTGCTATGGGGTGTAGCTTTGAAGACCAGCTAGAAGCAATGGACAATAGAGAAGGATGGTGAGAAAGGGTCAGGGACATCCGTGCTGATGGTGTTATATGATGCTACTTCAGCAAGACAGCCTGCATGGACATAGATATACTACCTCCATGCATTATGAAACCTTGGCTTGTGCCACCTACCCCTGCAATTAATTCAGTGACATCTGATTCTCTACTCCCAAATCAACAGCATCATACACTAAAACCTTTCATCTATGAATTTAAATCTGGCTCAAACAAAAGCCTGCAAATACTTAACTATCCTAAAACTCTTCCTTTTTCCAGCAACTAATAAAAATATAGATAAGCTTAAAGGATGGTTGTTAAACCAATTTAACACAAAAGTTTCTGACAGTTGTAGGAAATTTCCTGTTATGTCTAGCTCTCCAGCTCACATCCAATGTAAGGAAAGTTCAACTCCCAAGACTAGATACATCACTATTCCAATACTATACCATTTCAAAGAGCAAGCGTGTCAGGCCCTTTGCATAATATCAAAAGAGGCATCCTTACCCCAGTATGCATTGGTATCCTTACTGATAGGTGTAGCACTCTAATGTTCATTGTAAAAAAAATGATGGGAAAACTAGTGGATTACCAACATTCAAACTCCCAATGTAAATGAGAGACACATCACACCAGCTCACCATTCCAGTTAGCATTATAGATGTATGAAGAAATGCTTAATAATTAACAAATGCTACTGATAGGCTTGTATATTTTAGAACACACCAGACTCTTGCCACTTGCCATCAGAAAAATGTTAGGACAGTTGGGCACATGAAAATGGTTTTACTGAAAGAGGAGAGTTCTCTTAAAGAAAGATAACTTAAGTTATCTTCCTTTGTTATATGACATCAACATTAATTACAATGTCTTTATTTTTCTTTAAAGGCTGGATGTTTATATGGGGTGAAAAAAAGAAAAAAAGAGACTGTCATAGGGTTAGACTGTCTTTGAGTCATAGAGTATTATTCTGCCCCATTTTTTTTTTTGATGATGGTCATATGAATTCCTCTGGTATTTTTCCTTTTTGTAGAACATCAAACAGTTCAAAGCTGGATGCTCCCCGTTTAGTAAATGAATTTGTCCGTAGTATTTTTCCAGGGCACCATTTCATGAAGACTGTTGTTGAGTTGCATTTCACTGATTGCAGCAACATCAATCTTTAAATGCATGTCATCCACAAGTTTGGTTGATTGCAGAGCTTCAACAATACTTTTGTTGTCAATAAAGACGATTATTGGTATGTGTACTGGTTTTAGCATGTTCATAGCTACAATAAGTTCCCTGTATTATATTGTAGCCTCTAGTCCTTCTAATAAAGCCAGGCCTTCAACGGTCAAGCAATAAAGTAACAGTTAACTTTTTGATCCTTTGCCCCCCAAAATATAAGCACCAGCACTACCTTTTCCTTGGTTTATGTTTCCCAGTAAAGCATCAGTAAAGACAAAGATTTCCCAGTCTTTAGCCATATTTCCTTTCAAAGGAGGAAATAATTGGATAGGCTTGATTTGCTTCAAATGACCAATGACTTTGATAGCATGCACTAAGTCTGCTACTGTTGCCTTGTTAAGATTGGTTAGGTATGGTGTCATTTTCCATCAAATTGACATGTTAATTGTCCTCCAGATGGGAAATTTTCCAATTGATTGTCTTCAAATCTAAACTCTTCTGTTCACCAGCAGTAGTATGATCTTGGACATTGAACCAGGTTTTATTTGTTCCAGTAGTTTTCCCGGTTCTACCTAGTATAGTTGCTGTTATCCAGTCCTCCTCACCTGGTAACTTGTATTAAATTGGTCCTTCTTCTTCAGACTCAATTCTTTAGTGCTATATAACTCTTTCTTATCACAGGGCTCAGTACTCTGATGACCCCTAATTAAAGCCTTGGATGTTTCCATTACTTTTTCTTTTTTTCGGGCTTATCATTTTCGTAGTGCAGTTTATCTGAACTTGTTTCTTCTTTCAATTAGTGGTTGTTGAATCCTGAATTTACCAGACAGAGTCTGTTTGGTGAGGCTCTTATGAATATTCCTCCATGTCTGACAAAAGTCACTTTCTCATCCTGGAAGATCACTTTACCAGGTCCAAGCCAATGATCCTTCCCTTCTTGTTTATAGATGACCGAATCCTCATTGTCAAAAAATTGCTCTGACACTTGCACTTTTGACCACCACACCTTATTCTTTTGTCAGCCTCAGACTAGCTATAGACTTTGTGGGCTTCATATAGTCTGTTCATGTGTTTGTAGAATGTTTTGCTACTAGTGCTCCCATTCAAGGCATGAAGTTCTGCTTGCATGATGTTCAGTAGCTTTAAATTTTTTCCAAACATTAGCTGGTTGCTGCTAAAACCATTCCACATTTGTAATGAGTTTCTTGCCATGTTGGCCAATGAAAGAAGTGTTTCAAGTTTGACTTCACTATTTTCAGCCTTCATTTTTGTCAGCATGCACACCCTCGCACAGTCCATTCTTGTATGAATTCATACTTGCTGTGGTGTAAGGTCATACATTCAAAATTGAGGATATTTCCCTCATTTTGTATGAATTAAATTCCCCTCCATTAAAGTTTCCATAACTCCAAATACTACCACCCAGTTTTTCATGAGTGCTTCAATGACATTGCTTGGGTTTTTTGGTGAATGAACACAGATATAGTGTATCTGGATCACATGTCAATCATGTAGAGAATCCACTGGCCTTTGTAGTATTTGAGGTCCATCACTACTTTCTTATTAAAATCTTTTGCCATTGGCATAAACACCACTGGCTGGGGAGGTGTTTTACATACCTTTGACACAGTTGGCATTTCAAGGTTATTTCATATTCATCTCTCCAAACCTTAGCATCCTTCAGCAATGCAACCAATCATTTTTTGGTGGGTGTGCAAACTGTCAGTGGAGTTTCAGCATTGTTGATTTGAGGTCCTTTATATTCATTTCATCTAATTTCACTGCATTCACTTCTATTGTCTGCAATCTCAGTTTTATTGATTGGTATGCAGTACTGCCCGGATGATGTAATATTTAGTGCTATCTCTTTCCCTATGATAATAGCTGTACCACATCATTCTTGATGTAAATATCTTTTCCAACAATCCATACTAGTAGTTTGAACTCTCTGGTTGATCTAAGCATCTCTTCCCCTCCAAATCTAAACACCTTTTTGCCCTCATTGTGGGTGATCTTTTTCCAATCCTCTTCTTCCAGTGACCCCGAATAGCTTCTTAACCAGTTCTTTCCACATACCGTCAAACTACAAGCACAGTTTAGCACTGCACAATTACTAGCATCCTTACCTAATTGTGTTATGCCTGGTTTTTGGTATCCTGTGAATAGAACCCCATTTTCTTCTGTTATATTTACTTTGGTCATGTTTTCCTAGCTATCAGGACATTTTGCTATTAGATGTCTATAGGATCCACAGGATCTACATGTAAGGATTTGTCCATCCAGTCAAACTGGATTCATGGTTTGGTTTGTTTGGTTTTATGGCATATTAACCTTTGTAGGTAATTTAACGCCAAATCCATTTTTATGTAAATAATCTGTTCTATTGAAAACAGTTCAGTTTAGCATAAGTACAGTTTAATTGTCAAAAATATTTCCATTTCAAAATATTCAAGCAGTTATATGTAATAATTCAGTTAAGTGTAAATACAGTTTTAATATCGAAAAACAGTTCTATTTCAAATAATTCAGTTAAGCATAAGCATACAGTTTAAGTGTAAGTACGGTTTAATTGTCAAAAACGTTTCTATTTCAAGCTATTCAGTTTACTCAATTCATTTTAGCATAAGTATGCTGTTAGTTCTATTTAACCCATAGATAGGGCCCTATCAGGTGCTACCACTCCCGGCCAGAGTGGACCTGGGAGCGATGGCAATGAAGGGGTACTCCGCATTCCCCAAAGCTCCAGCACTGCTGGAACCTCACCATCATATTGTTTAGTGTCATATCAGGACACTCATTAGGAGGGGTCTTACCCCTCTGCTGAGGTGCAGTCAGTGTATTCTACAGCCCCAGCTGACTGGGCAATACACAGATTCAAATGTCAGACAGTTTTATTTCAGATAATTCAGTTCAGCATAAGTACACAGTTTAGACGTCAAAACAGTTCTATTTCGAGCAATTCAGTTCAGCACTAGTACACAGTTCCAATGTCAAAACAATTCTATTTTAAACAATTCAGTTTAGCATAAATACGCAGTTTAAATGCAAAAATCAGTATAGTGAAAGAAGCACGGTTTTGTTCTATTTAACCCATAGATAGGACCCTTATCAGGTGCTACCACTCCGGGCCAGAGTGGACCTGGGAGCGATGGCAATGAAGGGGTACTCCGCATTCCCCAAGCTCCAGCACTGCTGGAACCTCACCATCAGATTGTTTAGTGTCATATCCAGGACAATCTTTGGGGGGGGTCTTACCCCTCTGCAGAGAAGCAGTTGGTGTATTCTACAGCCCCAGCTGACTGGGCAAGCAGGATTCATGTTTTTGAACCCCTGTTGCTATGATTGGAATGCAGGTACTCTAAAGTTTCTTCTCATTTCCAAAATTACCACCTTTTTGTTGAGTGCTTTTTCTAACAAAGCCTGATGCTAATAGAGCCTCTGGTTTTTGTGTAAAAAAGGCTGGCTTTAAGCTTATTGTCTTTTCTTTCTCATGGATTCTTTCATCCTTAAATTTCTTTAATGACTGCTTAGCCTCCTTGTACAATGTTTGTTGGTTTTTGTTGTTCATCCCCGTTAATACCAATATTTTTTCCTCCTTGGTAATCTTAGCTTTCCTTAGAAGCTTAAATCCCAAAATTTCAGGAGGGAGGGTCATTTTTTCCCCCAATTTTCTTGTATTTAGCATCAAACGTAGCAATATATTCATGTATTGACTGCCTTTCATTACGAGAAAAGTCTTCAAAAGCTTTGAATTTTTCAAGAGAGTCCGAAAAATCATCTTTGGCAAGATTTTAATTCATGAATTCAATCAATGTTTAGTCCATCCTCCTGTTTTAATTCATCAAGCTGTAGTTGTTAAAAAATTTTCTCTAATTTTTGTTTAATCATCTTCAGGTAAATTGAGAGTGATTACTATTGCCCATTTATGTGTGCCTAAATCTGTGATTTCTGACCACACTAGTAATTCTTGTTTGTAAAGTTTGTATGATTTGAATTTGTTGAAGGAGGGAACCCCCCAGCACAAAGAAGGGAGTCTTGGACCCTGCAGATATGCACCCATTGAGGGCAAAGTAACTGCAATCACCTGGGTATAAGATAAATGCACCATATTTATAATGGGTTGCTTTAATGTTATAGTAGTGACAGATCATCAGCTCTTAACAAGAGTATTTGGCAACAGGGACCTTAACAAAATAAATAACCCATGCCTCTTTAAGCTTAAAAAGAAATTGCTTAGGTATTTTTCACTATCCAGCACTGTCCAGGGAAGTGGTACAAGGGTTCTAATGTTATTTCTTGTAATCCAGGTGCTACAGTAGAAGCCTTTATTGACTTATTTTCTACATACCTCTACTCCCAAAACATGCACCACTCAGACAAAATAGATGCCATGATGGAATCAGTAAGCCTTCAAATAATCTGTTTTCACCTGACCACATTTGTGCATTGAACCAAAATTACCAGTTATATGACTGATAAACACAATTGAATGAGGATTTTCCTCCAAATGTTCTTTCATTGAACCAGAAATCCGCAACTTCAGAGAGTTATGTTCCCAATTCAGCACTGATAGAGGCTTAGTACTGATGGATGGGAAAATTGTAATGCCCAAATCTATCGGTAAAAGTGCTAAGCTGTTTGTATGCAGCCCACTAAGATGTGGTCAGCATGTAAAACCTGTGTCAATGATTCTGTATATTGGCCTGGTATGAATGTATCAATATGTAACTTTAGAGCTAACTGCTTAGTATGTACAAACATTGCTCCAAATCAACTTCATGAACCGATCACAATAACCCCAGCCCAGATTGGCCCTTTCAACAGATAGTAATGAACCTCTTCTATGTTGGACACATTCCATATATTGTCAGTGCAGATAGCCATACCATCTAGGTTATTTTGTACCACCTAAAATCAAGTCATGCTATGACTTCAAAATTGATGTCTATTAGTAAGAAACTATTCCAGAAGAATTCAGTAGTGATGGAGGCTCATCTTTTTTCTTCAACCTATTTCAGCAGTTCGTCAAGAAATGAGGCATGAAGTACAGACAGTGCTCAGTAACATACCCTCAATCCAATGGCTAGGCAGATCTCACTGTAAAAACTGCAAAGACAATAATAAATGGCAACACTGGTCTCCATGGTTTGTTAGATGATGACAATGAGGCCTGGGCCATCTTGCAATAATGCAACGTTCCATCCAAGACATTGGTCTATCCGAGGCACAACTCTTGCTCCACAACCAGCTTTGTAATTCCATTCTTTCACAACCTATTCTCTGCAAGCCACACCCAGAATGGATAGCTGCAGTACAACACTGTGAGAAGAGCCTCAACCAACACCATGCACATATAAAGAGGAGGCATAGCAGGTATGCACATAACCTTTGCTCTCTACAGAATGACGAAATGGTAGCTATCTAAACAACTCACCACTAGCGGAACACTATGGGCAAAGTCGTCATCGTCCTTGCAGACTGTCAATACTAAATCAGAGGCAAGATAACATTTAGGAACCACTATTTCTTGAAAAAGTTGATCAAACCCCAGGCACACTTCTATGCCCATTGCAATGCCTGAACCCACAAGCAATATTCTGTTCACACATCCCAGTCCTCCAATCTCTTCTAGCAATGATGCTCATGCAGCAATTGGGTACATGAACGTATCCTTGGCACTCATAAGGCATGCCAGCAAAAATTCCATTCCGTTCATATATTTCCCAAAGGTATTAGTCCAAAAGTAAATGTAATAGTGTAACTGGAGTTTGAACTTGATTACTACGATGTTACAGACTAACTGGTTAGCTCTAACACTAGAGGAAGCCCTCTCCCCATGTTTGTTGAGCAAATACATATTCTTATCTAGATGGTAAATGTAAGTATTATATTTCTAAATAATTTTTTGCACATTACCGTAGAAATAAAGGGAATTTTCTTTGTTGCCATGTTCTGCACAAGCACCAAACAATGAAACACAATAGCTATTAAAGCAAATATACTTAAAATGTTTTAATTTAAACAATTTCTAGTCTAATTTTTGCATCTGAATGAGAGTGTTGTAGGGTCAGTGTTCGCTCTGAACGTCATTTTTCTAATCCTTTAAATCCTCGATGAGATAATTAAATACTTATTAGAATACTTTACTCTCTACAAAATGTAAGTATGGACTGCTGTTACAAAGGGAACCCAGCGAGTTCACGGGACGTCTAGTCTTACACTTCTATGTTTAAAGTTCATCTTAAACTTGTAGTTCACAATCTTTTGAAATACTCATCAGTCAAAACAAATCAATCAATAGATTTAACTTTTAAATTGTAAAATGAAAATAAACAAATAAATAAGAACAAAATAAATGAATTAAAAAAATAAACAAAAAGCTTTACAGTTGAGAAGTATATATCTTTTTATAACAACGAAATAAAATTAATGTCACTATTTTACGCTTTGCTTAAGTTTAAAAAAACAAACAAAAACTGACTTTTAAATGTAAACAAAAATGAATTTTTAAAAAAATTACAAAAATCATGATACTTTATTTAGGGGTCCAATGTTTTTAAAGGAAGCTAAATAAATTGAAATATTTAAAAAAAAATCAGAGTGGTGATTAATGTACAATTATGACGAGGATGAGGATGTATCTTTTTTATTTTCAGATGTAAACATTAGAACAATGACTAACAAATAATGAAGTCACAGCAAACAAAAAACTATTTTCCTTTATTTCGGCAAGAATTACAATAAAGAATGTACAACTAAATTTAGCATTAAAATAAATCATTAAGGGATAAAACATTTGAAATTTAAAAACAAAATCAAAATACGAACATAACTAAATCTAAAATAAAATATCGAGTACTATAATATAACGAAGAGGAAAACTTTTATATATTTTGTTACGTACAATTGAATCATAAATAACAGTCATGAAAAAAGAAAAGAAAACCTACAGTAGGAAACTTTATAGAAATATTCGTTTCTAATACAATTTATCAGTCTGTGTAGTTTTTTTAAAAAGGTTAATGATAATTTTAATTGCTATTCTCGCTAATATAAACCATAATTATTTTTTAAAGTACAGATTGGTGTAGACAGGACATAGTCTTTTTCTCCTGTACTTTTTGTGATGATGAGGGTTTAAATCATTAGTAATCTTAGTCAATGAAAATACGTAATCTTAGTAATCTTAGTCAATGAAAATACGATCAAGTAAAGATGTTTAGAAGTGAAAAAAATAATATATTTACTTTTAGAGCACATTTCCATCAAAGTGCCGTTTTGAAGAAAATTAGCAACAGCCAAAATCCAAACACTTTTATACTTCGTAGTATTGGTTATTACAGTCAAAGATTCACACACGCCGCCATTCGCTTATTTAATGCTGTTTGTTAACTGCTCACTGATTAGTCAGTACAAAAGCCATATGTATTCTATTCAGTGATTGGATATTTTGTTTTTAAGTAGTTTCCATTTTTGACACTCTACTTTTCTTTGTTATTTACTTAGCTTTGCTTAGTCTAGCAGACAGGCTTCATTGATTACCATACTAAATTCATTAAAAAAAAAAAAAAATTCCATTCTCTACAATTGATAATATGATTCCTTTTAATTTGTGTGTTATCGGCAAACTGTAGTGTTATTTTGTGAGTACAATAATTTCCAGTTAAATTGGTTTGCAGGTTTCCGTAATTACGCATAAATTAAAATAAATGAATGAATAAATAAATAAAAAGAAAGAAATAAAGAACCTGTCCACGAGAGATAATTTCAGGTCTATTAATTGCAACAGAGAGAGTTTTTTCATAGTCATCACTGTCATACATCTGCCATAGTACTATAACCAGTACCAATATTTAAATAATAATAAGTGCAGCACTGTTGCTGCACTTATCAAAAGGCTAAAAATGCTATAGCTTAAGACCAAACATAAGTATATACTTTTTAAGATGAAGCCTGTTTGGCCTCATCTTAAAAAGTGTATTCTTATTTTATCATTAGTTTTTATTCTTTAACATTAATCCATGAAAAATCACACACACACACACACACACACACACACACACACACACACACACACACACACACACATTAAAAGAATTCGCTTTTATAAAAAAACGAATCCTTTCACAGAAAATAAAAGAAAGTGTTGGAATTATTTTATTGTAACGGGAACATCTTCTTTGAAGGGACTTTTATGGTTGTCACCGTCGGAAGAAAGTGACGAAAATTTTTGGAATTCACACCGCCTGCAAAGAGAATTACTTTTTTTGACTTAGGCCATGAGGCAGTCAAGACGTGAATTCAGTAGTCCTGTGAATTTTCGCAGGATGTGCTGGTTTTTGAGCATTGGTGATCCCTGCAGTTAAGAAAAAAATAATGAATAGGGAGTAAATCCCTCAAAGAATTTTGCTGCTATGTGGGAACTCTCCTGGAGAAATATGCTATTACCTATATCTGTGAATATGTGCGGCCTTGACTTAGTGTTCCAGAACTACTCTACTGTTATGTATTCTTTCTGACAAAATGTGCTGTTGCCTATATCTGAGAATTTGAGATGTCTCGTATTAGTTGAATTTGCTGTCCAATACAAGTGCTGAAAGAATTACTGAATGAACACCCATGTGTCAGTATTATTTGATGTATTCGTCCAAATCTTTTCCCCATTCATACAACACCCCTTTTTTGAGTTGTAAGTACTAGGTCCTTTGTTTGTTGAAGACATATCAGTTTCTTGTAATTCATGAGTGACCCAGTGTTTTTTTGGAACAATTTTATCATTGTTTGTTGATTCAGTTTTTTTGACTGGTCGCTAAAATAGCAATTAATTTTAGCAACTAGTGTTTTTCTTCAAAACTTTGTAACTCCTTTTTATTCATTCTCATTTACTTGTTAATAAATAGTTCTTAGTTGTTCTCACGAGGCACGTTTGTCATTTTATTTTTTCCCTTTCTTTTTTTTTTCTCTAAGTTCTGTTTTATTTTCCGTGAAGGGATTCCTTTTTTTGTAAAAATGAATCCTTTCATTTTGCTAAAATTAAATTTTTTGTGGCTGTAACTTTTGTGTGGATTTACCAGGGAAACCAATATCCAGATAATCTCAGTTTACACAGTGTAGCTGCAATACCCAGGTGCCTGCTATCGTTATGACATTCCTGGACAATCAATTTAGTAAGGGCACTGTATTTTGACAGCAATATTGGGTATTTAACCTCAGATGGGCATTCTATTGTCTTATTTATTCTGGCCCTCGACCGAACTATCCCACTTTGATCACTAAAGAAGTTTAAATTCTGAACAAGTTCCGGGAGGTCCTCTACCACTCGGATTTTCCAAAAATTCAATTTCATGCCCATAGTGTTGCCTCTGAGCCCACTTTATCAAGTAGACTTTGGCAACGTGCCCAGGGTCAGGATCGGAATGTTTCAATCGATTAACAAACCTGAAAATCAGAGTTGCAATTCTCAAAACTTTAGAGAGTTCTGAAAATTTTTCCAGATTGACAACACATTCATTTTTTACAACTGCGGGACTACAATGCACCTCTTTCTGCACAAGATTTTCATCAGTAGCAGGCAAACATTTAATTCACTCACAGGCCAACTTACGGGCGAGTCTCTCAAGCAAGTAGGCCCTTTAATCCAAAAATTTAGATTCAATTTGAACTTATTCAAATTCAATCCCATTGTAATAAGATCAACAGGATTCTGATATTTTGGAACATCTAAATTTCACTGGCACATTCAACTTAGAATTTCTTTTTTTTTCTTGAGCAAACCAATATTCTTTAGCCGATTAGCAACGAAGATATTTTTACAATTATGTTTTGGTTGTGTTCGAGGTAGGAGCAAGTCTAACCGAAAAGGCCGAAAAAAAAAAAAAAAAAAGGTTGCAGAATATATACACTTTCGTGGAGTTGACTTCTGGAAGTCAAAATGTAAGAGAGAGAGTGTGTGTTGTCTCTGGAAGTCACACTGTAAGAGAGTGAGTGCTTGGAAGACGAGAGTATATATAGGCATCCTTGTCATGCAGTCGGCTCCAAATGCGCGGGACAAAATCAAAGTTGCGGACGTTGTTGTGAGTACTAACCACGTGACTTTCATGACCAATAGGTTCTCGAGACTGATTAGTTTACCGACGTCCGCCATCTTTGTTTCGGGAACAAGTGGCATCACGGCCATTTTAAAATACAGGAGTGTAAATCCTATATATATATATGTATGTACTTTATTATTTATTCCCTACAGTCTCTGAGGTGTTGAAAGTTCTTGTTATCGGATACAGTCCGTGTTGATATGGAAAGTGTTGACTCTGTCAAGTAGTTCTTGACGGCTGCAAGTCTAGAGGATCAGGCTCTAGTCTTGATACTCCGAGCAGGTCATATATGTAACTACGTGGCCAGGTATCTAGAGACAGGCGGAGAGTCGAACGTATCGGGTCGCAGAAGCCGGATGATTGATGTCCCGGTTTGTTCAGACGCTGGCTACCAGAGGTGTAGCCGATGTTGGTCTCGAAGAGTCGGTGATAGTCTGAGCCGTGCCGTTTGCTCGTAGACTGGTTCTTAGTTCCGAGTGTCCGTGGCGTCTGGCTCTGCTGCTACATCATCGTCTGTACCGACAGAAAAATCCTTTAAAGGGATTGAAGATTGGAAGCAAGACATATAAACTTGAAAATTTTTATCCTGAAAAAAGATTGTTTTGAGGCAACCGCTGTGATCAATTGGATTCCAGGCATCCACCGGCGGAAATTGTGAAAGAGTATAAAATCAAGGTGTGTAAAATTAAGATGTCGGTTGGGTTTTATGACATATCAATCATTGTTGGTTATTTAATACCAAATCCTCTTTATACAGATAAAGGTGCAGATTGAAAAATACGGCCTGTTTGGCCTGGCCTGTTTGGCCTGGCCTGTTTGGCTCTATGGCACATCAACCCCCGTAGGTCACCTAACGCCAAATCCATTTTTATGTAAATAATCTGTTCTATTGAAAACAGTTCAGTTTAGCATAAGTACACAGTTTGTCAAAAACATTTCCATTTCAAACTATTTAAGCAGTTATATGTAATAATTCAGTTAAGTGTAAATACAGTTTTAATGTCGAAAAACAGTTCTATTTCAAATAATTCAGTTAAGCATGAGCACGCAGTTTAAGTGTAAGTACGGTTTAATTGTCAAAAACGTTTCTATTTCAAGCTATTCAGTTTACTCAATTCAGTTTAGCATAAGTATGCCGTTAGTTCTATTTAACCCATAGATAGGGCCCTATCAGGTGCTACCACTCCAGGCCAGAGTGGACCTGGGAGCGATGGCAATGAAGGGGTATTCCGCATTCCCCAAAGCTCCAGCACTGCTGGAACCTCACCATCAGATTGTTTAGTGTCATACCAGGACACTCGTTAGTGGGGGTCTTACCCCTCTGCAGAGGCGCAGTCAGTATATTCTACAGCCCCAGCTGACTGGACAATACACAGATTTAAATATCAGACAGTTTTATTTCAGATAATTCAGTTCAGCATAAGTACACAGTTTAGATATCAAAAACAGTTCTATCTCGAGCAATTCAGTTCAGCACTAGTACGCAGTTCCAATGTCAAAACAGTTCTATTTTAAACAATTCAGTCTAGCATAAATACGCAGTTTAAATGCAAAAATCAGTATAGTGAAAGAAGCACGGTTTTGTTCTATTTAACCCATAGATAGGACCCTTATCAGGTGCTACCACTCCGGGCCAGAGTGGACCTGGGAGCGATGGCAATGAAGGGGTACTCCGCATTCCCCAAAGCTCCAGCACTGCTGGAACCTCACCATCAGATTGTTTAGTGTCATATCCAGGACACTCTTTGGGGGTGGTCTTACCCCTCTGCAGAGAAGCAGTCGGTGTATTCTACAGCCCCAGTCGACTGGGCAATTGAAAAATACGGTCGGGACAAAGCATATAGGTACTAGGACTTTATGCTCAATGACCATGATCCCGTCCTTAAGCATTGCGAGTCACCATCCACGGTCGACAGATGGCGTCGTTGGTGGGGATCTTACTCCTCTACAGAGGCGCAGTCACCGTATTATACAGCCCAACCCCATAGGGCGAGGAAGGGTTCAGAAATTTCACGTGACTATTGGACACGTGATGTCTCGAGACACACCCACAAATCCAAGGGAAGACATTTATTGTTTTTCAACATGCTTTTAAATAGACACATTTCGTAAATACTTCAACGTTTAGATACCCTTCTCCCCACCCTTGCCACAAGTGTTCTATCTGACATGGACATTAAAACACCACACACCTGCACCCAAAGGAAAACCCTTGTACTCATGGTACAATCCCTGCTCGACACGTGAACAACACAATTTAAAGGTTTTCAGGCATTCCGTTTTGATAGTGGTATCGTCTATATTGGGAAAGAGAGAGATAGAGAAAGTATTCATTTACTGAGCTCAGCACAAGGCCAACAGTTCATCCAGTCGCTGACTGTATCCGCGGTAGAGGGGGTAAGACCCCACCAAAAAGGGGTCTTCTGAGTATGACATTAATTTGCACTTGATGGTAAGGGTCCAGTTCAGGCTGGAGATTTGGGGAGCATGGGTTACTCCTTTTGCTATTACTCCCTGATTCACTCTGACCCAGAGTGGTTGTGACTGTTAGGATCCCATCTATGGGTCAAATAGATCTGTTTAAAAAATATTCGTATTCAATAGGAATACTTAATATCTGATAATTATGAAAATTATGGTTTCTTAAAGCAATAATAAGTAACCTCAAAGAGTTCCTTGTACAGTGCTCAAGATCTGGAATAGAGCATTTGACGGGCGATTTTCACGTGAAACTAACAGGTTTGTTAGAGGTGTTGCGCTGACTGCGGTTTTAAACGTTTTTCATGGCTTATGAGACAATATTGAGGAAACTTGGCAGTAGTATTCTTTTTAAAAGAGTAAAAAAAAAAGAAAAAAGAGTACATATTTGTACTGATGATTGACAACGTAAAACTCTGAGTCGTGAGTTTTTATCTTGTATTATTATTATACTTGAAATATATTGCGTTATTGCGCATTTTCGTGCATTGAAGGCAGTAAAAATGTATAGATTGAAAATGCTTTGGCATTAAATTTCAATCACACACACATACACTCACACGTGTTTATGTAGGTGTTTTGGAGTGGTGTTCTGTCAAACAAAATCATGTGTGTTCTCTTTTTTCATTTATTTATTTACTAATCTAATTTATTAAATGATTAATATTAACTTAGATATTGATACTTGATAAAAACGAATACTAATGTTAAACAGTAATATTTGAAACCATTTAACAGTGAGCAGACAAATGATTAATATTAAATAGAATTTTTTTTAGTATTAGACAGATTTACTTGGAAACATTCAATGAATGATTACTGTTAAATAGAATCATTAGTATTAGATATAATTACTTGAAAACATTTTTAGCTGTGTGCAAACAAATGAGCTCTGTCTCATTTAAAATTAATGTTACCCACTATTCATTTGCAAATCGTATATATTATAAACTGGGTTGATATACCATGAAGCAATTCCAAACCATGTGAGATTGGAAAGTTATGAGAAGTTACAAGCGTGAGAACTGATGTTCGATTATCAATTCTATTTTTTAGTTGTGTATAGTATGTTCTTAAATTTGATATCGTCGGGTATATTGTGCTCCTAAATTTGATATCGTTGTATATATTATGCTTCAAAATTTGTAACCGTATTGGAGGGTTTCAGTGTCCAACCGAAACCTACAATAAAAAGTGCATTTATAAAATAAAATCTCAGGTAATTTTAAAACCCAGAAAGTTTTTTTTTTAACTTTGCAGCTGTAAAGGATCTCGACGAATTAAGATATTTTATAGCCAGAGTAAAATTAATAGAATGAATACAAGAATGACTTGAGATACACAGAGTACGCGTGTGTGAAGAACAACCGACGGAGTAACGGGAAACGAACAATAGCAACTGACAGGCTGCGCAACTGACTGAGTACTGGGAAACAAACAACAGCAACCGATAGGCAGCGTAACCGACCGAGTACCGGAAAACGAACAACAGCAACCGTCTGGTAGCACAACTAACCAAGTACCGGAAAATGAACAACAGCAACCGACCGAGTAACGGGAAACGAATAACAGTAACCGACAGGCAGCGCAACCGACCGAGTATCAGGAAATAAACAACAACAACCGACTGGCAGCGAAACCGACCGAGTAACGGGAAACGAACAGCCGTAACCGTGGAGCAACTTACGTTAGATGGTTCCAGAATTAAAGTTAGAGTATTGTCGGGAAAACGTTTGAAATATATTAGGGCCGATGAATGCATTTTTGATTTCATAAAACAGTTTGATTAATGTACTTCACAGGAATATTTGCATAATTTGGCCTACAATTATGTGACACATTGAATCTTTAATATTCATTTTACTTATCTGATTTTAGCATTATTGTTAGAAATGAAGCCAATTCTTTTTTAATTATCAATATTTAGACGTTCCTTACAATCTTATCAATCTATTCAAGATATGCCAAAAGGTATGAAAAGCAGTTAAAAGCCCAAACAGCTCTAGGCCAAAATGGCAGTGGTAAATAGTCTGTGCCAAAACGTACCGGACCTCTTTAGTGTACGTAAGAGTAAGAGAGATGGAAATTTTCGGTAAAGGCTAACATTATGAAATACTGTTTATGGTATCGTGGTTAGGGTATCGCGTACATTGCACTTTTATATTTAAATCTTTTGTATAATTGTTTTTTTAAGGTTTATTTTTTGGGGCACACAAGAATGATATAAAATATTCCTATCTAATACTAATACTTTTCATAGTTTGTATGGTTTCAATCCTACTTGCGTACATTGTACGTTTATATGTACAATTTTTTGTGTAGTTGTTTCTTTTTTTTGTACACAGTTATGATATTAAGTATTTCTATTCAATGCAAAATAATTTGAACATGGTTGTATAGTTTCAAGTATTCTTATCTAATAATAATGTTCAAACAGATCTATTTGACCGATAGATGGGACCCTGAAAAGGTACTACCCCTGCGAGTCAGAGTGGATCTATGAGCAATGACAATGAAGGTTGGTTGGATTTTATGGCATATTAACCTTTGTAGGTTATTTAATGCCAAATCCATTTTTATAGAAAAAAATAATTTCTCTTTCAAACAATTCAATTTAGCATGAGTACACAGTTTGTCAAAAACATTTCTACTTCAAACAATTCAGTTTAGTGTAAGCATAGACTTTGTTTACACACAGTTAAATATCAAAACAGTTCCATTTAAAACAATTGAGCTTAGCATACAAAAACAGTTCCATTTTAAACAATTCTATTTAGCATACAATGAGGTTAACTTTTAAAAACGTGAGTGAGCATACAATGAGGTAAACTTTTAAAAAGGTGAGTGAGTTTGCGAGAATATAGAGCATCGGCGACAGCAGGCAACCCTGACGAATCGAGCGAGTCAAAGTGAAAGGCCCCGACCTTACCCCATTCACCTCCACCATGACTCCGGGTGACGCATAAAGAAGACGGATCCAGGTGCAAAAGTGCAGCTAGAAACCGGCCGCTGACAAAGCCTCCAGAAAACCGTGGTCAACCCTATCAAAGGCCTTGGACTGATCTAAATTGATCAGCGCGGCATTTCCGTCGACATTTTCTACGATCGTGCGAACCAAATGAAGGCTGTTCTGGATAGTCCTACCCTTCACAGCATCAGTCTGCTCGGGGCAAATCAGACTAGGCAGGACAGTATGCTAACGGCATGCTAGGATCTTCGCCAAAATCTTTAAGTCAGTATTTAACATCGTTAAAGGGCGGAAATTACTAAGCCCATCTCCACCATGTTTGTCCTGATATAGCAACTTCACTATAACCCTGGTGAAGCGTCTGGGTATGGAGCCTTGCCTCATCCAGTTATTATAGATGGTAGCTAACAACGGGACAAACGTGCGACAACCTCAAGTACACTTGGTAGGGCAGACCATCGATTCCGAGAGACTTATCCGACCCGATCGATTTCAACGCTTCCCGGACCTCACCCTCTGTTATGCGACCCTCACACCTAGCCGCTTCCGTCGCCGTAAGGCGAGAGAAGTCAGCGAGATAGGTATCGAACTGAGCAGAACTCAGTCCGGGCTCCCTGGTGAAAATCTGCAGGAAATACTGCCGAAACTCTTACAAATGCCTTCGTTAGAAGTTCGACGATGACCGTCCGGCGATGTGACACTGGCGATATGCCGATCAGCCGCATGCCTGAGTTCCTCGGCCCGTAATTCTTGGGCCATATTCGTCGCCTCGCAAGACATTCTTTTTAACCTAGCCCTAACTACCAGAGCTTGGTGCTCCTTAACTTGTAAGGAAGCCAGCTCGGCCTTAGCTACGTTAACTTGCTCGCAATCTCCCGCCAAAACTGCAGGAAGCTCACTAGTAGCATTGGGCCCATAAACCCCAATCAGTGAAACGCCTTATCCTTTATGGTAACATCCAGAACACAAAGTCTGCCCGCCGGATCTGAAAGGACAAGAGCACACGAAGCGACCAGACGTCTACTTACCAGCCAGGCGACACCTCTGGAACGACCATCAAAATATGCTGCGAAGGTCAAATAGTCCTTCGACAGAATATCCTCATGGAAGTTGAAGTCAAAGCGTGTCTTTTACAAACAAAATATATCAATGCTTCAGCACAGAAGGTATAAACGTAAGTGGGATCTCCTAGAATCCGATCTCATGGTGCAGCCATTTAAACTAGCGAGTCTTAAATCCATCATGAATATTACAGGGGTTGAGTGCCCGGACTAAACATGGCTGGGGTAAGAACGCCGACGGTCTACCTTATGGAACCTGTGGCCATCTCATTACTGATGGCTCCGTCCTGAGTGAGACCCCCGATGTCCCGCAGATATGTTAATTTTACAGCCTTATAAAGTGAGGGATGCAGAACAACAGGGATCCTCCCAACAAGGTCTTTACAAGAAATATGATCGTCCTTAATGAATGATATTGGGCCGAGGGCCTCTTTGGCTTCCTCCAACATTCGGACCCCCGGCCCTTACGAATGACGCGTTTGGGAAATTTCGAGGGTCCTCCACATTTCGTCTATTCAAGTCCTTTGGTAGTTGCGGCTGGGCCTTATTTAGACGATCCAGGCCCCCTCATCCACCCTGCAAATGTTGGATTCCGAATGGTGGTGAGGTTTCTCTTTTTTCCTCGGTTTTGGGACCTCATCCCCCGAGCTGTCTATGGATGAACTCTGCGGCCGTTTGTTGGGAGTTGCAGATGCAGATGGCGATGGAGCTGTTGCTACGGGAGATGTTGTGACTGTAGGTAATAGATGCTGGTAGAGAAGGTTTAACCGGAGGCGATTCCAATGGTAGCGGAGAGGGGATGGGCCCCTTTTTGTTTTTTAGGACGGTTAATGTGGGAGGAGGCATGGAACTTCGAGGTGGTGTTGAAGGGGGTCTAATTGTTCTTGGCTGTTTTGGTGATGAAGGGGTGGGTCGAACGGGTCCTGGAGTCGATTTTCGCTCTTGGTCCAGCCGCTTTTTAAATTCCTGGAGTTTCTCAAATTTCTCACGGTCTGGACTAAAAGACCTGATATTAGAAGGAGTGTGCTGTTTAGGGGGTGTTTTGGATGGGTACTTGGATTTTGGTGAACTAATTGTTTTGGCATAGGTTTTTCAGGGGGGTTGAACTGTTGTTATCCACCTAGGACAAATTTCGGGATAGAGAACCCGCAGGTTGGATCTTCCTCCCACCTTTTCTACACAGTCAGCCACTTCGCTCTTGACTTTTCGGTGGTAGCCACAGAAGACAAAAGGGAAGTGAGGGGTTTCTTCCCAGCTGTTTACGAATCCGATGCTCTGACTGTGGACGAGACCACAGGAGCCTCCTTTTCATCACTTGCCATGACAGGTGGGAGGGTGCCGGAGTTTAGGTCACACTTTTTCGGGGCCTTCTTCACCGGGCAAACTACGGAGAAGTGACCAATATCGCCGCAGTGCCAGCAGACAGGTTAGTGGCCAGAAACGATGACTGGCAGCCTGCGCCCTTCCAAATCCAACCAGTTGGGAATGGAGTAGAAGGTCTTACGGCCCAACATGACGTCGAACCTCTATTCCCCGCGCATTCCATCATGAGTTGCTGAGACGATGTCACCAAAGTTTAGCATAAAAGCGATTAAATTTGCGTCTCTGAGGAAGCTAGGGACCTCGTATATTGATACCATGGTCCATCGCCGCCCCATGTATTCAGTTCTGAAGAAATATTCTTTGTTTTCTGGGTTTTTCGTGTCAGGGCGATGGTTTCTTCAACGGTCGGTATCAACACATCCCAGAAAGCGTAAGAGGTACCAGCTATTATGGCTTGTACCTTACGCCCAGGCTGGATAGTTGATGCAATACTATGTCTTTGGTGGGGTTAAAGATCTTACGAGACGGTTTGTCCACAACAAAGACAGACACCGTTCTTTTCTTTTGGTCTTGCCTTACTTCCTCCGAATTGAACATAAGACCATGCTCCTGCACTTCGCTGGAGATAGCCCTTGCCCGCTGGAGTAAGTCATCGACGTCGACCTGCAGTTTCGGTGGTGCTGTCCAACTATTTTCTGTGTTTTTTCCATTTTCTTTTTTTGTCTTCAAGTATGGGGGTAGAAATTATGGTTTTGTTAGGGGATTTACTGTTTTGGTCAGGAGGAGGGTTTTTTTGGAAGAGGGTAATTTAACATTTTGGTCAGAAGGAGAGACATTTTTGTCGGGGAGGGTAATTTCACACTTTGGTTCGGGGGAGGGTCATTTTTGTGGGGAGACGGTGATTTCTCACTTTGGTCATGGGGAGGGGCATTTTTGGACAGGACGATTTTTCTTTTTCTGGGGGGGGGGTTTGAAGGATAACCCTTATTTGGGGAAAATAAGGCTTTTATGGCCGAGTCGTCTGACCGGCCGGCCATAAATGATGGGACGGATGAAAGACAAAATAGGTGATGGGGAACTGAGAAAACTAAAGGAAAAAAAAAGAAACTTAACTCAAGATTCAACCAGGTCAGAAATCTTAGTCCAGCCGGAAGAAGCCGACACAAAATGAAATTGAGTGACGAGAAGTCAGTTGATGGTAAAATGATCCTTATGATGTGAATGAAGCGGTCTTAGTTGAACAAAAGTTTTCTCTGTGTGACTGAAAAAAAAGAAGACTGCCTCCTCCTCAAAAAAAAAAAAAAGAAGACAAATGACTACAGAATATTTATTGGATAAAAAAGAATACAAATTTGCTACATGGCCTAAAAATGGGGGTGGGGAGGCTGGTCATCATTATCCTTATCTTTAACTTAACTAGACTCATTCACTGACCAATAGATATCTCCAAAATATAAGAAGCATCACAATACCTCAAAAGAAAACCATCACTGTCATACTACCGACAAATGACCACAGAATAGCTCTATCATTTTAATTTTGTAACAGCCAATCAGAGCTAGGCTCCTCTGATGACTTCTGAAGATTTTCTTTAAAATCGGCTGCGATGACGTCGTTATTCGGCTATTTGTTCAATTCGGTATGTAGTTTTTTTTCTTTTTAATTCCTTTCCTCGCCCGAAACTTACAAAAAAATGAAAATAAAAATAAAAATAAAATAAAAAAAAATTCTGTTCATAAATATATAATTGCGATTAAAACAAACAGACCCCGATTTAATATTGAAATATACGTTTAATTTTTTTCGAAACTTAATTTCAATATAAACATTGTACATTGTGGAGTATGAGGCTGAAGGTCACGGGCAAAGGGCAAGGCTGTGTTGCCATTTGATATCTGACTCCATATTTTGGTTATTTTATTTTACCCCCACGTTGGTGTAACGCCTTGCCCAAGAAAGTTCCAAAAGAATTATACAAAAGAAAAGACATGCAACAGATAAGAGACGGAGATGTTTCTTTTATACTTTCCTTTTATTAACTGGTTTCAACAACCATTCGATGGATGAGGGAGTTTTTCCTTAATACATTGAAATGGTTGAATCCCCCAGTTAAGGTGTCAAAAATACGTTAATCGTTTGATGAATGTGTTTGTCCTCATTTGGTATTTCGGGCTTCTATAAGGGTTATTTTTCTTGTGGAAGTTTGTCAAAATTCGGTAAGGGTTAGTTTGTAGTTCATTTGTGGGTCTCTTATATTTCAGCATAATGCTGATCGAGAGAGAGAGCTGCTACTGGGTGAAAGGGACTAACCAACGCCACGCCCAGACAGCAAAATGGTGTTGTCAAATCGCTGGTCACCGCCTGAAAGAGAAAGAAAGCCTGTTCCTCTTTGTCAAGAGGTTGCCTTTTTTCTTTACGCATGCGTCATCCCTTTTTCTTGTCAGGGACCTCTGGGAGTTTCTGCAAATTTATTTCCCCCCCTTTTTAATTCAGTTAAATTTTGATTCATTTATTTATTCGTTCCCTACAACATAAATATATAATTTCGAACTAAATCAGAACTATACGTTAAAATTTCCTTCTCGAACGATTTGCGACCCCCCCTCATCCAGGAAAACCAACACTTGCGTAATACTTTGGAATCTCCACGAAAACATTATCGTTTGAAATGCTATATTTACGAACTGGATAATCTAAAACGAACGTACTAAACTAATGGCAACAAAATTCCCTCTCTTTAAATTATTGAACGTGTATATTTTAACGTCGAATCGGTATGGGTTCATCGCTACTAATCAAAGCTTGTGGCACCGTTAACGTCTAAAATATTATGTTAATAAAAGGAATGGATTTCAAATGAACGCTTAAAACCTAATACAACCTCCCACCTTCACGCGAAAATATTACTAAAATAAAATACATTTAAAAAAAAAAGTGGATTAAAATAAATAACTAAATAAAATCTTACAAAACGTATTTACCGTGTAAAATAATTCGGACTTTTCGATTCCCCCTCTATTTCTTTTTACCAACTATCTACAACCCCAACTATCCGCCCTGCAGCAATGGTAATATTTTCCAGGGCCTTTCTTTTTAACGCTCCTAAAATGCCGATGCTTGTTAACGCTTTACTCATCGACATTGTATTAAATCCGCGACACCCCACTTCGACTGGCCCAGAATACACCGACTGCTTCTCTGCAGAGGGGTAAGAACCCCAACAACGAGTATCTTGGATATGACACTAAACAATCTAATGGTGACGTTCCAGCAATGCTGGAGCTTTGGGGAATGCGGAGCACCCCTTCATTGACCGTGCTTCCTGCACTATATTGATTTTTGCATTTAAACTGCGTATTTATGCTAAACTGAATTGTTTAAAAGAGAACTATTTTGACATTTAAACTGTGTACTAATGCTAAACTGAATTGCTCGAAATAGAACTGTTTTTGACGTCTAAACTGTATACTTATGCTGAACTGAATTATCAGTAATAAAACTGTTTGACATTTAACTCTGTCGAGAATGGCAGCACCTGATAGGGCCCTATCAATGGGTTAAATAGAACTAACGGCATACTTATGCTAAAATGAATTTTTTGACTAAACTGAATAGCTTGAAATAGAAATGTTTTTGACAATTAAACTGTACTTACATCATTGGTCTAATGGGTAGAGTGTTCGAAAAATGGTACTTGATACCGCCTTGCTTAACACTCAGCAATATAAGGTACGTATCAAGGTTAAAGTAGAGCAATCCAGGGAAAGGAGTAGCCCCCCCCCTACATCTCGGTGTTGTAGCTATTGAAAAGGGAGCCTTCTGGTCACCCTAGACTACGGTCGCCAACTTTACTTACTTTTACATTTAAACTGTATTCTTATGCTAAACTGAATTATTAGAAATGGATCAGTTTTTTTAACATTGAAACACTTGGCCAGTTGGCTGGGGCTGTAGAATACACCGACTGCCCTTCTGCAGAGGGGTAAGACTCCCCCCAACAAGTGTCCTGGATGTGACACTAAACAATCTGATGCTGATGTTCCAGTAATGCTGGAGCTTTGGGGAATGCGGAGTACCCCTTCATTGCCATCGCACCCAGGACTACTCTGACCGGGAATAGTAGCATTTGATAAGCGCCCTATCCATGGGTTAAATAGAAGTAAACGGTGCTTCCTTCACAATACTAATTTTTGCATCTAAACTGCATATTTATGCTAAACTGAATTATTTAAAATAGAACTGTTTTGACATTTAAACTGCGTACTTATGCTTAACTGAATTGCTCGAAATAGAACTCTTTTATCGTCAGAATTGTGTACTTAGGATAAACTGAATTATCTGAAATAAAACTGTTTGACATTTAACTCTGTATTGTCCAGTCGGCTGGGGCTGTAGAATACACTTACTGCACCTCTGTGGCAGGGTAAGACCCTCCCCAAAAGTGTCCTGGATATGATACTAAACAATCTGATGGTGAGGTTCCAGTGATGCTGGGGCTTTAGGGAAAGCGGAGCGCCCCTTCATTGCCTTTGCTCACTGGCCCACTCGGGCCCGGCGTGGTCGGGCCATGTCAGGTGCTATCTATGGGTTAAATAGAACTAACGGCAAACTTATGCTAAACTGAATTGTTTGATTAAACTGAATAGCTTGAAATAAAAAATTTTCCCAATTAAACTATACTTACTTTTAAACTGCGTACTAATGCAAAATTGAATTTGTTTGAAATAGAACTATTTATAAAAATGGATTTGGTGTTACATAACCTACCAAAGGTTGATATCTATACGCTAAACTGAATTAAGTGAATTAGAACAGTTTGAATAAACTGAATAGCTTGAAATAGAAATGTTTTTGACAAATAAACTGTGTACTCATGCTAAACTGAATTGTTTGAAAGAACCGATTATTCACATAAAGATTGATTTGGCGTTAAATAACCTACAAAGGTTGATATGCCATAAAAACCAACCCCATTCTCGGCTTTCCTCATAGAAAAGGTAATATCTACAAGGGCTAGTCCGAAAACTTAAGAAAACAAGGAATAGCAAGTTGCTTGTCGAGGTAGACAACTGGAGGCAGGCAGAAAACAAATAAAAAAAAACCTTTCATACGCCGAAATGCCGAGCCTACCCGCATGAGAAACTCAATACTTCCAATAGAGTTATCAGGAGTAGAGTTGGCATTGCCTACAGTTGACGATTGCCCAGTCGGCTGGGGCTGTAGAATACACCGACAGCTACTCTGCTGAGGGGTAAGACCCCCCCCCCCAAACAAATGTCCTGGATATGACACTAAACAATCTGGTGGTGAGGTTCCAGTGATGTTGAGGCTTTAGGGAATGCAGAGCACCCCTTCATTGCCATTGCTCCCTGGTCCAGTCTGGCCCGGCATGGTAGCACCTGATAGGGCCCTACTTAAGGGTTAAATAGAACTAAACTGCATACCTTGCTAAACTGAATTGTTTGATAAAACTGAATTGCTTGACAAAGGTTTTTGACATTGAAACTGTACAACTGAATTATTTAATATAGAACTGTTCTGACATTTAACTGTGTAAACAAAATCTGTACTTATACTAAACTTAATTAGCTGAATTAGAGCTGTTTGACGAAGCTGAATAGCTTGAAATAGAAATGTTTTTAACAATTAAACTGTATTAATGCTGAACTGATTTCTTTGAAATAGAACTGACTATTTGCATAAAAATGGATTTGACATTAAATAACCTACCAAGGTTGATATGCCATAAAATCCAAACAACCAACCGGATTTGACAATCTGTGTGCTGAAACAAAACATTATGGAATCGAATTATTAGTGTTCGATGACGGTAATTGAAGACATCTGTGCAAAACAATAGCAATACAAATGTGCTAACAAATTAGTTTTAACTCATTTAAAAATGAAATTACCAACTACCTATTTACTTTGAAATTGTATGCCTATTTGAATGTGTGCAAACAAATCACTTAAATTGTTTCTGTTACATAGCAATACTTAACCATTTAACTGTGTAAACAAAAAAAAAAAAAAAATCAGTCGTTAAACATGTCAAGATATGTTAATAAATCACATGTATAAACATTTAGCCTCAAATAACCCATAAGGGTTGATATGCCATAAAACACCAAGCAGATGTCATTTGTTAGCATACAGCTAACTATACAAACAAATAACTTCTAAATTAGATTATTAGTGTTACATCGCAATATTTATAACCATTAAACTGCCTGCCAATAAATTGATCCTGGCCCGGTTGAAATCTTACAAATTATTCGTGTACAAATCATTATTTGTATTGGAAAGTCTAGAGCAACTTTCTATTAAATGGCGAGGTCAAATAGCAATTCATATTTAATCATTTGCAGTTATGTACTTTAAAATATTCCAGTCTATTATTTTTCGAAAAGATCTAGTTAGTTTTTTTGCCCAGTCGGCTGGAGCTGAAGAATACACCGACTGCTTCTCTGCAGAGGGGTAAGATCCCACCAAGAGTGTCCTGGATATGACACTAAACAATCTGATGGTAAAGTTCCAGCAATGCTGGAGCCTTGGGGGAATGCGGAGCACCTTTTCATTGCCATTGCTCCTAGGCTCACTCTTGCCCGGAGAAGTAGCACCTGATAAGGGTCCTATTCATGGGTTAAATAGAACTAAACTGCATATTTATGCTAAACCGAATTGTTTGAGTTAGAACTGTTAAACTAAACTGAATAGCTTGAAATGTTTTTGACAATTGAACCGTTCATACATTTAAACTGCGTGCTTATGCTAAACTGAATTATTTGAAATGGAACTGTTTTTTGACATTGAAACTGTACTTACACTAAACTGATTTGTTTAATATAGAACTGTTTTGACATTTAACTGTGTGTGAACAATATCTGTACTTATACGAAACTGAATTAGAACTGCTTGAATAAACTGAATAGCTTGAAATAGAAATGTTTTTGACAAACTGTACTCATGCTTAACTGAATTGTTTGAAATAGAACTGTTTGCATAAAAATTGAATAGACGTTAAATAACCTACAAAAGGTTGATATGCCCCCCCCAAAAACGACTTTCCTGGATATGACACAAAACCATCAGATGGTGAGGCTCATATCTTAGGAATATGGAACACTCCTTCAATGCCATTGGTTCCAGGTCCACTCTGGCCCGGAGAGATAGCACCTATCTATGGAGTAAATTGAACAGTCTTGATATTTAAACTCTGCAAGCAAATGACTTACGCCAAATCGAAATGTTGGAAATAGAACGTTGACCAGTTAACTGTATATAAACAAAGGTTTAATTGAAGTGTTAATGATACAGCACATTACTTGGAATTGTTGAACTGTGTGCAAACGAATGGGTAATGTTAAATAGAATTATTATTGTTCAATAGCAATACTTAAAACTGTCTAAATAGTTATTATAGGGCAATGCTTGGAAGCATCTGGCTATGCCAAAAATATGAGAATGTCAGTACTGGAAATAATGGTTAGAGTGCCCGCCAATGGCACGGGAGACCGGGGTTCAATCCCAGGTCGATTCATACCAAAGACTCAAATGTTACCTTGCTTAACACTCAGCATTATAAGGTAAGGATCAAGGGTAAAGTGGAGCTATCCAAGGAAAGGAGTAGTACCCTCCCCTACACATCGGTGTAGTAGCTATTGAAAAGGGAGCCTTCTGGTTGCCCTCGACTAAGGTCCCTAACTTTACTTTTTACATTTTTTATTTATTTACTAAGCTTTGCTTATTCTGGCACATAGGCTTCTGATTGCTTATCGTAGCTGCTGTTCCGAAATGGTCACTCATTTACGTACTGACCAGTCTCATTGCTTAACTTAAGTGACCTCGCGAGAATCGGCGGGCATTTGCAGGCTTCCGATTTCAGACGAATATTACATGCCATCCTCACGGGCGTGTTCTGATGAGTGGTATTCGGCATTTTGTCGCATTTGCTCGGTCTCAGGAGGTCGTCTCCCGGACAATAGCTACTATGCAGGGCTGAATGCATAGCTTGGTACCAAAGGCATACTAATATGCAGCGTGCCGAGGAGGCCCAGCATGGCTTGTCTCCCCCCCCACACAAAATGGTCTTCTACCGCATTTTATATTAATGGGAAGTCGGTTAAATACTGAGAATCGATGTCCTTTCTTTCCTCTCTGTGTATCCCGGATGTTTAATGAATTCTTCAATAACCCGCATTCCTTGCATAGGTGTGGGTGTTTATTTCTTTAAAAGTGTTAGCTTTTATCGTGTCAATTAACCTGTAGAGTGGGAAACAATTTTTTGTCAGTCAGTCACATAATATATTGCTGCTGCAGCCACCCTCTTCCATAATCTAAGTGAAAAAGATTATCCATCATACTCTTTATCAACGATAGCACAGTATCAACACCAAACGCTAGTTTCGAACTGAGATTTAATTACTATACAAAAGACGCTAGCACTGATTTTATTGTCAATGATATTAGAACTCTTCCTCCAGGAACTGAGGTGTTGATTCCAAATATGATTTCAATTTTCTCCTATTCTAAATAATAGGTGGTGTATTGTCCCCTCCTTCATTACCATTATTCCCTGTTACATTCTGAGTGAGATCTGTTAAGATCCCATCTATGGATCCAGTAAATCTATCTAAAAACTACTACTCGACAGGAACCGTGTGCCAATAAGTACACCTTAAAAACTACCCAAATCTAAATATAGAGGTACAATGAAAGCGATTCCCCAATTACAAGGCATGAAATAACCTTAGACCAGTTGACATGCTGTTAAAATCAATCAAAACTGATCCCAGAAATATTAGTTTGGCATCGAGCTAAAGTTTTGGCTCGAAAACTAGTCAGAATCCCACAGAATCAGATCATAATTTAGAAAGGCGCCAACTACAAAAAATCCACTACCAATTCTGCAAAAATATTTTTTCAATCTAGTACCCGCCAAACAAATACCTAAATAAGTTGAAAAACATTGGCAATTAAAATTGAGCTGTCTTAATTTAATAAAACATTACCAGCAAACAATACAGCTTGATTTGGTACTTGTAGTGTAGTAGGCCAATTAAGTTTTTCAGTGATCGCTTGTGGTTGCAGCTTAAGTTACAAAAAGCATTGATGCTAAATTAGAAATATCATACTGTATGACATAGCAGGAAAAGAATTCTAACAATCACTTAAAGTGTCTCTCCCCTTTTTATATAATTTCCGCGTTCGTTCTGTCATACCAAAGGCGTAGATTTTCTTGACAAGAAATTTTGAGACTCATCCAACGTATTGAAGTTGGCTGCCTCTTTAGAGTTCAGAGCCTTAAAATATACTAATGTAGTGTATAACGACTTGAATCTATTCTTGGATAGACTAGCCATAATTCTAAATTGGTCTAACCAAAGAGTTATGAAGATGAATTTACTTGCTGTGAGGTATAGTTATCAACTCTTTGCAGTAGCCTAGTCGGCTGGGGCTATAGAAAGGTAAGACCCACCCCACACACACACCGCCTCAACGTCCGGAATATGACATAAAACCATCTTATGGTGAGGCTCCTGTAGTACTAGACCTTTGGGGAATAGGAGTACCTCTTCATTGGCATTGTTCCCAGGTCCACTCTGACGCAGTGGTCGCACCTGTTCTATTTGAACCATAGATAGGACCCTATTTGATGTTTAAACCGAGTTGGCAGGGGCTGTAGAATACACCGACTGCTCCTATGCAGCGTAAAACACCTCCCCAAACGAATGTCCTAGATATGAAACTAAACAATCTGATGGTGAGGTTCCAGTAATGCTGAAAGTTTGGGGAATACTGAGCACCCCTTCATTGCCATTGCTCTCAGGTCCACTCCGGCCTGGCATGGTAGCACCTGATAGTCCTGTCTATGGGTTATATAGAACTAAACTGTACTTATACTAAACGGAATTATTTTTGACATTGAAAATCTACTTACGCTAAAATGAATTGTTTAATATAGAACAGTTTTGAAATTCAACTGTGTAAACAAAATCTATGCTTATACTAAACTTAATTGGATGAATTAAAACTGTTTGACTAAACCAAATTGTTTGAAATAGAACTCTTTATTTGTATAAAATGGATTTGGCATTAAATAACCTACAAGGGTTGATATGCCATAAAACCCACCCAACCAGCGATTTAATCCGAGAGCAAACAAATGACTGATGCTAAATTGAATTATTTGAAATAAAACTTGCTTGATCCTTTTTAACTGGAACAAAAATATATGCATAGAAATCATATATTAAAAAAATATGTAAAACGGGTATCCGTCTTTTTCTCCAAAACGGAAGTAATCTAAAATGCCAGCCCAGCCAAGAGGAAGACGCTGCAGAATACAGACTGCACCTCTGTTAACATTACTGTCCCGGATCTGACACTTTCCAGTCGGCTGGGGCTGTAGAATACACTGACTGCACTTTTGTATTCTACAGCCCCAGTCGACCCCCCCCCCGCAACGTGTATCCTGGATATGACACTAAACAATCTGATGGTGAGGTCCAGTAATGCTGGGGCCTTGGGGAATACGGAGTACTCCTTCATTGCCATTGCTACCAGGTCCACTCAGGCCCGGCGTGGTAGCACCTGATAGGGCTCTATCTATGGGTTGAATAGAACTACCGGCATACTTATGCTAAACTGAATATCTTGAAATAGAAGTTTTTTTTACAATTGAATCGTGATTACATTTGATCTGCATGATTGTGTTAAACTGAATTATTTCAAATAGAACTGTTTTTGACATTGAAACTGTATTTACACTAAACTGAATTGTTTAACATAGAACTGTTTTGACATTTAACACTGTGTAAACAAAATTTGTACTTATACTAAACAAAATCAGCTTAAGTAGAATTGATATTTAACTGTGTATAAACAAAATCTGTGCTTAGAAGTAGAATTGCTTGACTAAACTGAATAGCTAGAAATACAAAAGTTTTTACAATTAAACTGTACTTACATTTAAACTGCGTGCTTTTGCTAAACTGAACTGTAAATTGAACTATTTTTGACATTGAAACTGTACTTATACTAAACTGAATTGTTATATATAACTGCTTGAATAGTTTGAATTAGAAATGTTTTGATGATTAAACTGTACTCATGCTAAACTGAATTGTTCTAAATAGAACTTATTTACATAAAAATGGATTTGGCGTTAAATAACCTACAAGGGTTGATATGCCATAAAACCAAACCAAACTTTACTTACATTTAAACTGCGTGCTTATGCTAAATTGAATTGTTTGAAATTGAACTATTTTTGACATTGAAACTGTGGTTACACTAAACTGAACTGTTTTGACATAATGGGTAAACAAAATCTATTCTAATTGGAATTAGAACTGTTTGAATATTGCCCCAGATCTTTGGAGAATGCGGAATACCCCTTCATTGCCATTGCTCCCAGGTCCACTCCGGCCCGGTGTGGTAGCACCTGATAGGGCCCTATCTATGGGTTAAATAGAACAGCGTACTAATGCTAAACAGAATTGTTTGAATAAACTGAATAGCTTGAAATAAAAATGTTTTTGACAATTAAACCGTACTTACATTTAAACTGCGTGCTTATGCTAAACTGGATTATTTAAAATAGAACTGTTTTTCGGCATTAAAACTGTATTTACACTTAACTGAATTGTTACATATAACTGCTTGAATAGTTTGAAACAAATTTGACAATTAAACTGTGTACTTATGCTAAACTGAATTGTTTTAAAAAGAACATTTACATAACAATGAATTTGGCGTTAAATAACCTGCAAAGGTTGACATGCCATAAACCAACCAACCAACACGAACTACTCCTAAAAGTGTAAAACGCCCAGTCGGCTGCAGAGGGGTAAGACCCCCCCCCCACAATGAGGCCACATGTTGGCCGTGGGTGGCAAGCCGTAAGGCGCTAGGACAGATCCCTGGTGGTTGAGCAGTCATTGATCCGGCAACAGTGGTCAATGGCTTGCAACACACCACTTTGGCCCTTACTTGGTCTGACGGGCGGTCGGATTGGGCCCGATCCGATCAATCGACTGGTCATGTCAAGCCCTTGCACCTATATATTTTATCCCGACCGTACTTTTAAATCTGCACTTGCAGCAAGTTCCCAACCCTTACCTGTTAGTTGCTAGAAGGCGGTGGCTTAGGGTCAATTCTGTTGAGGATGGGAATTTGACCAGCGCCGAGAACTTGAAATTGGCAACGGCTCGGAAGCTTACTCTCAACAAAGACGAATGGGTTACCCCCTTGGTTTATTCACAACACAAGTTAGACTCCGTGGTGGATGGATGAGCGCAGGGCCAGTGAAAAATATACAGCATATATGGTGTCTTGAAACAAAAAAAAACTTAACGGAACCTCTCAGAATCAGACTTATTGAATCTTTGGAGGAGGTATGCCAAGCCAAATTCTCACCTTTCCTTATAGAAAGTTATATCTACAAGATATAATCCGAAAAATGTTAAAACAAGGAATGGTAACTTGCTTGTTGAGGTCGACAACCGGGGACAGGCAAAAAACATTAAAAATAAAAACCCTTCATACGACCAAATGCAGGGCGTATCCGCATGAGAAACTGAACACTTCCAATGGAGTTATCAGGAGTAGAGAGTTGGCATTGGCTACAGAAGACGAGATAGCATCAGCCCTGGGAAAACGGAGTTACAAATATAAAGAGAATCTCCATTAGAAAAGGTGAAGAACGAATCCAAACCAACACTTACATCCTAACATTTAATAAGCCCCAAACTCCAAAAGAGGTGAAGATCGGCTATTGTCTTGGGAGAGTTGCAGTATGTGCCAGTTCCCCTGAAGTGCTTCAAATGTCAAATTCGGACACCACATTGCCTAGTCGGCTGGGGCTGTAGAATACACCAACTGCTTCTCTGCAGATGGGTAAGAACCCCCACACCCAACGAGTGTCCTGGATATGACAAACAATCTGATGGTGAGGTTCCAGCAATGCTGGAGCTTTGGGGAATGCCGAGTATCCCTTCATTGCCATCGCTCCCAGGTCCACTCTGGCCCGGAGTGGTAGCACCTGATAAGGGTCCTATCTATGGGTTAAATAGAACTAAACTGTGCTTCTTTCACTATACTGATTTTTGTATTTAAACTGTATTTATGCTAAACTGAATTGTTTAAAATAGAACTGTTTTGACATTGGAACTGCATACAAGTGCTGAAGTGAATTGCTCGAAATAGAACAGTTTTTGACATGTAAACTGTACTTATGCTGAACTGAATTATCTGAAATAAAACTTTTGACATTTAACTCTGTGTATTGCCCAGTCGGCTGGGGCTGTAGAATACACCGACTGCTTCTCTGCAGAGGGATAAGACCCCCCCCCCAACGAGTGTCCTGGATATGGCAAACAATCTGATGGTGAGGCTTAAGTAATGCTGGAACTTGGGATGTGGAGTACTCCTTCATTGCCATAACTCCCAGGTCCATTCTGGCCTGGAGTGGTAGCACCTGATAGGGTCCTATGTAAGGGTTAAATAGAACTAACAGCATACTTATGCTAAAATGAATTGAGTAAATTGAATAGCTTGAAATAGAAATGATTTTGACAATTAAACCGTACTTACATTTAAACTGAGGGCTTATGCTTAACTGAATTATTTGAAATGAACTGTTTTTGACATTAAAACTGTATTTACACTTAACTGAATTATTACATATAACTGCTTAAATAGTTTGAAATGGAAATGTTTTTGACAATTAAAATGTGTACTTATGCTAAACTGAATTGTTTTAAATGGAATGGATTATTTACATAAAAATTGATTTGGCATTAAATAACCTACAAAGGTTGATATGCCATAAAATCCAACCTGGACACCACAGGGAAGCCTGTAGAGGACGACACATGTTGCAAATGCAGTGAAAAGGACCCAGACCATGCAGAAGAAGATTGCTTGAAAGAAATTACATGTAAAAACTGCCAACAAGATCATCCAGCTTACGCAGGAACTTGTACCGTTTACTGAAAAGAAAAAGATAATTGAGGTTAAACACAAGAGGAACATTTCCTTTCTGGAAGCTAGAATTGTAGGGAGCTATATGGGAGAAAGCAGCTATGCCTCCGTTGCACGGAGGGCGGATAGAACCAATGACGACAGCAAATATAGAACATTTGTGGAGAAATTGCTCAAGCTGGAAGCCAACGATTTGCCAAAGTTTCAGGAGCACCTGAAAAATCTACATTCGGTTGAATTTTACCCAGCACCAGTTCAGCAACAAGTTGCGAATGGGGAGAGATCCAATGTTGTAGTTCAAACAAAAACACACGTAAGATCTATCACTCCAACACGAACTACTCCTAAAAGTGCAAAATCTCCATCAGCCGTTACATAAATCACCAATACGTCCACCAAAAAGCATTAAAGATAGACTAAAAAACCTGTCTCCCATAAGACCTGAACAACTGAAACAAAAATCGCAACTCCCCATTTGCCAAACTACGAAAATACAAATGAACACCAAAGTGAATAAGGAAAGACAAGGAAGTAAATTCAAAATACCCTCAGCAACAAAGTTGCCTATAACAACCAAACCATCCAATTCTCAACCACCAACAAAACCCCTACAAAGGACGTATAGTATAGAGAGTATGGATAGCGACACAGACCGCGTAGTTGCCAGCCTTAATTTTGTAGAAATAATCAAAAACTACAATACTTGAAACTACTTAACTGTTGGCAAACTTATAAGCTCAGTCACTTTTTTGAATTGTTAATCTCTAACATATCATACTTATCTATTCAAATGTGTGCTAACGAATGACTGATGTTAAATTCTTATTGTTACATAGAAACTCTTGTAATAATTTAACTGTGTGCAAATAAATGAGGAAAAGTAAATGGAATGATTTACGCTGCCTGCATATTTACGCCAAATAGAATCATTTCTTATGTTAAACTGAATTATTTGAAATAGAACTGTTTTTTCGACATTGAAACTGTACTTATACTAAACTGAATTGTTATCTAACTGCTTGAATAAACTGAATTGTTTGAAACAAATGATTTTGACAACCTGTGTACTCATGCTAAAGTGAATTGCTTGAAATAAAACTGATTAGTTACATAAAAATGGATTTGGCGTTAAATAACCTACAAAGGTTGATATGCCATAAAACCCACCAAACCAAACCTAAAAGTGCAAAATCTCTATCAAAACAGCCGTTACATAAAACACTAATACGCCCACCAAAAAGCATTGGATAGACTAAAAAACCCGTCTCCCATAAGACCTGAACAATTGAAACAAAAATCCCAAGCTCCTATTAGCCACACTGTGAAAATACAGATGAACACCAAAGCGAATAAGGAGAGACCAGTATGCACATTCAAAATACCCTCAACAACAAAGTCACTTATAAGAACCAAACAATCCATTGCTCAGCAAGCAACAAACCTCTACAAAGGATGTATAGTATAGAAAGTATGGATAGCGACAATACTGTTAGGCTTAGTCTTTAAGAAATAATCAAAAACCATACTTGAAACCACTTAACTGTGGGTATACAAATGAGGAAAAGTAAATAGAATGATTTTTCTGGATAGAGATGCTTGAAATCTTAACATTTTAAACAAACCTAAGCTCATTTTCCTTCAGTTATCAGAAAAACTGAAGAGTTTGAAATAGAAATATTTTTAAGAATTAAAATGTACTTATATTTAAACTGCATGCTTTCGTTAAACTGAATTGTTTGAAAAAGAACTGTTTTTGACATTGAAACTGTACTTACTTAACTGAATTGTTTAATATAGAACTGTTTTGATAATTGGTTGTAAATAAAATCTTTACTAATACTTAGCTGAATTAGAACTGCTTGACAAAACATAACTTGAAATAGAAATGTTTTTCACAATTAAACTGTACTTACATTTCAACTGTGTACTAATGCTAAACTGAATTATTTTAAATGATATGCCATAAAACCAAAACCATAGTGATACAAGTTGAGGAAGCAATGATGAACACATCTGTATGTTTTTTCCAAGATTGTCTTGTAAACTCAGATGACTCTGTACCCAGTCGGCTGTGGCTGTAGAATACACCAAATGCAGAGGGTAATCCCCAACCCCATGCCACTAGTGTCCTAGATATGACACTAAAACTGATAGTTAGATTCCAGTAATGGAGGAGCTTTGGGAATGCAGAGTACCCCTTAATTGCCACTGCTCCTAGGTCCACTCAGGTCTGGTGTGGTAGCATCTGATAGGGCCCTATCTATGGGTTAAAAAGAACTAACGGCATACTTATGCTAAACTGAACTGTTTGATTAAACTGAATTGCTTAAGATAGAAATGATTTTGACAATTAAACTGGACTTACATTCGAACTATGTGCTTATGCTAAGCTGAATTATTTGAAATAGAACCATTTTTTTGACATTGAAACTGCATTTACACTAAATTGATTTGTTTACAGTTAAATGTCAAAACAGTTCTATGTTAAACAAAATCTGTACTGATACTAAACTGAATTAGTTGAATTAGAACTGTTAAATACTGAGTTGTTTTAAATAGAACTGATTATTTATATAAAAATGGATTTGGCATTAAATAACCTACAAAAGTTGATATGCCATAAAACCCAATCTACCAGATCCACTCTCGCCTGGAATATTGGCACCTGACAGGGTCCTATCTATGGGTTAAATACTAAACTGCATACTTATGCTAATCTGAATTGTTTAAATTAGAACTGTTTGAACCTGAATAGCTTGAAATTGAAGTCTTTTGACAAACTGTACTTTGCCCAGTCAGCTGGGGCTGTAGAATATACCGACTGCTTCTCGGCAGAGGGGTAAGACACCCCCAATGAGTGTCCTGGATAAGACACTAAACCATCTGATGGTGAGGTTCCAGCAATGCTGGAGTTTTGGGGAATGTGGAGTACCCCTTCATTGCCATCGCTCCCAGGTCCACTCGGGCCTGGAGTGGTAGCACCTGATAGGGCCCTATCTATGGGTTAAATAGAACTAACAGCATACTTATGCTAAAATGAATTGAGTAAACTGAATAGCTTGAAATAGAAATGTTTTTGACAATTAAACCGTACTTACACTTAAACTGCGTGCTTATGCTTAACTGAATTATTTCAAATAGAACTTTTTCGACATTAAAACTGTATTTACACTTAACTGAATTGTTACATATAACTGCTTGAAGAGTTTGAAATGGAAATTTTTTGACAATTAAACTGTACTTATGCTAAACTGAACTGTTTTCAATAGAACAGATTTACATAAAAACGGATTTGGCGTTAAATAACCTACAAAGGTTGATATGCCATAAAACCAACCAAACCAAATAAACTGTACTGATGCTAGACTCAATTGTTTGAAATAGAACTGACTATTTGCATAAAAATGAATTTGGCATTAAATAACTGACAAGGGTTGATATGCCATGAAATGTAACTAACCAACCAAACACACCAAGAATTATAAATGTAACCCTGATCAATACCATTTGAAGTAACTTTAAAAAAAAAACAAAACCTAAAGTACATAAATTTGAATATAAACATACACAGAGGCATACAATAATCCCAGATGAGTTGACATGCCATTAAATTCAAAAGCAGATTTTTTTTTTTTTTTTTTTTTTTTTTGCCAGGTAAAATTTTTATTAAAAAATATTTTTTCTACTTGAAAAATTTCAGATTTTATATTCCCCCGATGCAGATATATTTGACTTCCAAATATTCATCAACACCAAACTTTCCACCTTCTCGTCCAAGGCCAGATTGTTTCACACCACCAAAAGGTATTTCTATTGCTGATATCAAACTCTCATTAGCACCAACCATTCCAACTTCTAATTTTTCAGCAACACGCCAAATTTGGGATAAATCTTGAGAGTAGAAGTAACCTGCAAAAGACAAAATGCATATAAAAAAGTGAAATATTACAAGGTGGGTTGTTTTTAACTTATATTATTTGTCATTTGCCCAGTTGGTTGGGTTGTAGAATACATCGACTGATTCTCTGCAGAGAGATAAGACCCCCCCCACACACAATTGTCCAGGATATGACAGTAAAATATCTGAGGTTCCAGTGATGCTGGAGCTTTAGGGAATGAGGAGCACCTCTTCATTGCCATTGTTCCCAGGTCAACTCTAGCCCGGAATGGTAGCACCTGATAGGGTTGTATCTATGGGTTAAATAGAACAAACTGCATACTTAAGCTAAAATGAATTATTTTAATTAGAACTGTTTAACTGAATAGCTTGAAAATGTTTTTGACAATTAAACTGTGCTCATGCTAAATTGAATTGTTTAAAATAGAATTGTTTTTTTTTTTTTTTTTTTTTTTTTTTACACATTGAAAATGTACTCACGCTAAACTAAATGGTTTGAAATAGAACTTTGACATTTAAGTGTAAACAAAAAACTATTTGCCCAGTTGGCTGGGGCTGTAGAATACACCGACTGCTTCTCTGCAGAGAGGTAAGACCCCCCCCAACGAGTGTCCTGGATATGACACTAAATAATCTGATGGTGAGGTTCCAGCAATGTTGGAACTTTGGGGAATGTGGAGTACCCCTTCAGTGCCATCGCACCCAGGTCCACTCTGGCCCGGAGTGGTAGCAACTGATAGGGCCCTATCTATGGGTTAAATAGAACCAACAGCATATTTATGCTAAAATGAATTGAGTAAACTGAATAGCTTGAAGTAGAAACGTTTATGACAATTAACCCATACTTACACTAAAACTGTGAGCTTATGTTTAACTGAATTATTTCAAACAGAACCGTTTTTCGACATTAAAACTGTATTTACACTTAACTGAATTATTACATATAACTGCTTGAATATTTTGAAATGGAAATGTTTTTGACAATTAAACTGTGTACTTATGCTAAACTGAACTGTTTTCAATAGAACAGATTATTTACATAAAAATGGATTTGGTGTTAAATAACCTACAAAGGTTGATATGCCATAAAACCAAAAAAAAAAATTTGCCCAGTCGGCTGGGACTGTAGAATACGCTGACTGCTTCTCTGCAGAGGGGTAAGACCCCCGCTAACGAATGTCCTGGATATGACACTAAATAATCTGATGGTGAGGTTCCAGCAATGCTGGAGCGTGGGGGAATGCAGAGTACCTCTTCATTGCCATCGCTCCCAGGTCCACTCTGGCCCAGAGTGGTAGCACTTGATAAGGGTCCTATCTATGGGTTAAATAGAACAAAAGCGCTCTTCTGTCACTATACTGATTTTTGCATTTAAACTGCGTATTTATGCTAAACTGAATTGTTTAAAATAGAACTGTTTTGACATTGGAACTGCATACTAGTGCTGAACTGAATTGCTCAGAATAGAACCGTTTTTGACGTCTAAAGTTTGTACTTACGCTGAACTGAATTATCTGAAATGAAACTGTCTGATATTTAAACCTGTATGGCCCAGTCGGCTGAGGCTGTAGAATACACTGACTGCACCTCTGCAGAGGGGTAACCCCACCCTGGCCAACGAGTGTCCTGGATCTGACACTAAACAATCTGATGGTGAGGTTCCAGCAGTGCTGGAGTACCCCTTCATTGCCATCGCTCCCAGGTCCACTCTGGCCCGGAGTGGTAGCACCTGATAGGACCCTATCTATGGGTTAAATAAAACTAACAGCATACTTATGTTAAAATGAATTGAGTAAACTAAATAGCTTGAAATAGAAACGTTTTTGACAATTAAACCGTACTTACACTTAAACTGCGTGCTTATGCTTAACTGAATTATTTCAAATAGAACTTCGCCCTGTCGGCTGGGGCTGTAGAATACGCCGACTGCACCTCTGCAGAGGGGTAAGACCCCCCCCTAATGAGGCCACCAGTTGGCCGTGGGTGGTGAACCGTAAGGTGCTAGGACGGATCCCTAGTGGTTGAGCAGTCATTGATGCGGCGACAGAGTGGTCAATGGCTTGCAACACACCACTTTGGCCCTTACTTGGTCTGACGGGCGGTCGGATTGGGCCCGATCCGTTCAATCGGCTGGTCCCGACATGCCCTAGCACATATGTGGTTTTGTTTGTTTTTTTTACTTTCCCGATCGAATCATACAATCTGCTCTTGTGGAACACTTCGATCTACTTTTGCCGAACTATTTCCAACCCTCTTTTTTCCATATGTGCTAGAAGGCGGGGGCTGAGGGTCAATTGTGCTGAGGTAGGACTTATGACTGCTGTGAGATTGCATAATTTGGCAGAGGCTGAGAATCATACTCTTTGCATGAGTATACTGGTTTTGTATCCCCGTCTCAGCCAAGGCGAATGGGTTGCCCCCTTGGTTCATTCCCTTCCCAAGTTGGAGTCCATGGTGGCTGGTGAAGCATAGGACCAGTGAACAACAATTACCAATCATGGCTTTTTCTTCATCAAAAAAACTGAAACGTACCCTAACGGAAACTGAATCGGACTACGAAAGTGTGGCAAGTTTCCCCAATTCATAATAATTGAATCCACGGAAACGCCAATAACAAACTTATCGCCTTTTTTAATTGAAAAGGTAATATCAAGTAATATGACGCCCGTCCACGTAAAAAAACTAAAAAATCAAACTTTGCTCGTTGAAGTAGATAAAAGGAAAAATTCCGATTTCCTACTGAAAATGACGAAATTCCACACAATAAACGTTAAAACTTACCCTCATAAATCCTTGAACATAAGGGGTTGTAAGAAGTAAGGAATTGTCATTATGCACAATTGATGAAATAAAAAAAGAAATGAAGAAACAAAGTGAAACAGAAGTAAAGAGTTTCAATCAAAAAAGAGGGTAAACTCATTGAAACAAACGCCTACATAATGACATTTGACCAACCCAAAATAGGCTACACAATGGAGAGAGTTGAGCAATTCATACCCAATCCATTGCGTTGCTACAATTGTCAAAAATACGGCCACCACGAAGATAATTGTAGAGCTCGAAAAGTATGTGGCAAATGTGCACAACAAGATCCTGACCACCACGTTGACAATTGCAACAATCCGTATAAGTGTGCGAATTGCGGAGGCGATCATCCCGTCTATGCACGATCCTGTGAGAGTTGGAAGCTAGAAAAAGAAATACTGGGAATCAAACGCAAGAACAATATCCCATTCAATGAAGCGCGGAAAATGATAGTAGGATCTAAGACCACAACCTACTCTCAAGCTGTCCAGCGCAATAAAACCCAGTATGATTACGAGAGGATAGTAAAAAAAATTGATTCAACAGGAGCCGGGCGACTGGGAAGGCTATATCAATAAGAGCCTCTCTTGATACTAACAAAATTTCAGAGAAACCAACTACAAAGGCAGATAAAGTGAAGACACCGGCACACTCACACACCTCCACGGTCAAGACCGATCTAGAAAAGAGCATGGAGCTATCACCAACCACACAACCAACTAAATGTGTCACGGAGAAATCCCCTTCTAAAACAAGACCAAAAGATAGGAGATCCCCAATAAGACCACCCAATTCTACAGATACCTCTCCAAACAAGAAACTACAAAAAGACAAGCCAAAAATTAATCCAAAACAAAATGAAAATGTTGACGCAAGTAACAAATTAAAATTTTTAGAAATGATGGAAACGGAAAACAGCCCCCAAGTACACAAACATAAAGGCCATAAAAATAAACGATCAAACAGTCCAGATCTAAGGCCTAACAATGAACCACAAAATAATCCAGTGGAACTGCCGCGGAATCAAAGCCAATAGGAGCGAACTGCTCTTATTGATGACTCAACAACAACCTGCCATTGTCTGCCTTCAAGAAACATTTCTGAAAACCAATGATGATATCATAAAAAACCACCAAAGTTACAATTTCATCAACAATACCGGTCATAGAGCTTCGGGTGGTGTCTCAATCCTTATTAGGAACGACACACCTCAAAGCAAAACCACCTCAACACTCCACTCCAAGCAATAGCTGTCAAAGTGACTTTACACAGAACAATTAATATCTGCTCTCTATATTCCGCCCCACGATGCCATAAATGAAAGTGAAATCAACAACATATTACAGCAACTACCCACACCTTTTTATTCTACTTGGCGATTTTAACAGCCATAACACCATGTGGGGCTGTAGAAGCACAAACCACAAAGGCCAAACTCTTGAAAATATCATTAACAATAATAATCTCTGCCTATTCAACAAAATCACCAACACATCTGGATCCAGCATCTGCTACCTACTCAGCCATTGATTTAACCCTCTGCGACACTTCATTGTTCCTTGATTTCACCTGGAGGGTGTATGAGGACACATGCGGGAGCAACCATTTCCCAATTGTACTCGAGAGTTTGCACCCTCAAGACGACGACCTTCCCCGGTGGAGGTTGAATAAAGCTAACTGGGAAGAATTTCGCTCTCAATGTCAGAAACACTTCCTAGGAAACAATACCGAAACTATTCCCGAATTCTCCAAAAAACTTATAAATATAGCTAAAACATGCATTCCACACAACCCAACAATTCATAAACGAGACAGACCTTGGTTCAGCAATACTGAACCCACAACCTCCAATTTAATCTTTTAAATTCCACCGAGCTAACGCCCGTAAAATCATCAGAGAAGCCAAGAAAAAATCCTGGCAAAATTACGTGAGCAAGCTAAATACCTCTTCTAACATCAAAACGGTTTGGCTCATGATTCGAAAAATAGCCGGTAAAAAACAATCAACTCCACTAAAACACCTCTCTGTAACAAACCACAAAATAACAGGTAAAAAGGCCATAGCAGATCTTCTTGCAGAAACATTTTCTAAAAACTCCTCCAGCCAATTCAACACAGAATTCTATAAAATCAAACCCACCCTCGAAAAGAAAAAAATAAAGTTCTCTTCAAATAACTCTGAAGAATACAATAAGCCATTTACCCTAACTGAACTAGTGGACTCCATAAAAAAATCCAACCACTCAGCTGTCGGACCTGATGAAGTGCACAACGAGTTCCTCAAACAGCTACCAGATGAATAATATTTGGGTGAACGGTACTTTCCCAGAAACATGGACACAATCAATAATTGTCCCGATCCCCAAATCAGGCAAAGATCCATCGAACCCGCAGAATTATCGACCCATCGCATTGACTAGCTGCCTTTGTAAGACGATGGAGCAGATGATAAATAGTAGACTGACGTGGTATCTCGAGACAAATGGTCTAATAACAAATATGCAAACAGGATTCCGGAAAAGAGGAACCATAGATCATTTGATACTAGAAACCTTCATAAGAGAAGCCTTCATAAGAAAACATCTGACAGCAGTATTTTTTGACTTAGAGAAGGCTTATGACACTACGTGGAAGTATGGTATTTTGCGGGACCTCTATAATCTAGGCTTAAGAGGAAGACTGCCGATGTTCATAAAAAACTTTCTCTTCGAAAGAACATTTAGGGTACGCGTGGGATCCACCCTTTCAAACTCACATCAAGAGGAGGGTGTTCCGCAAGGCAGCATCCTCTCCGTTACTCTCTTCTCCATAAAAATCAATAACATTGTAAAATGTCTAACCCCCTCAATCGACTGTGCTCTCTACGTCGACGACTTCGTCATATGCTATCGGGCCACTCATATGAACATAGTAGAGCGACAACTTCAACTAAACTTAAACAAAGTAAATAAATGGGCAAGAGAAAATGGATTGAAGTTCTCCAAGTCAAAAACTAAATGCGTGCATTTTTGCTCTCTAAGGAAAATGCACAATGACCCTCTCCTAAAAATTGACTCCAGTCGTTAACGAATATAAATTCCTCGGCATAATATTCGATAAAAAATTTCATTCATCCCACACATAAAATACCTAAAAACAAATCTATCCGTGCCCAACAACTTCTGCGAGTCGTTGCCCACACAGAGTAGGGAGCTGACCGTCAAACTCTAATTAAGTTATATAGAACTCTTCTCCGCTCTCAACTCGACTATGGCATTTTCGTATATAGATCTGCCAGGAAATCATATCTGAAACAACTTGACCCTATTCACCATGGAAGCTTAAGACTGGTATTAGGAGCATTTAGAACTTCTCCAATTGACAGCTTATACACCGAAGCTCACGAAGCACCTCTACAGATCAGAAGTGAAAAATTAGCCCTCCAGTATTACACCAAACTTAAATCTTCTCCCTCTAACCCAGCATATGACTGCACCTTTGATCCAAAATACAGACAATATTTCAACCAAAAAGAAAAATCAATTAGACCATTTGGCCTCCGTATGGAGCCTATTCTCAAGGAAGCCACCGTTCCTCTAGATAATATCGATAAAAGCATCTTGCCACAAATACCACCTTGGATCATTAAAAATCCAAAAGTTAACCTCCAAATGAATCAACTCTATAAAACAAAGACGTATCCCTTCACCTACCAAGAAAAACATCAAAATATCCTCCAACAGTAACCCAACTATGTATGTATCTATACAGATGGATACAAAGACTACAATAAAACAGCATGTGCAGCAGTCTTAAACAAAATAATAAAAACAAAACTCTGCCAATAGATAATTCTATTTTCACAGCTGAGGCCTGTGCAATAGACTTGGCTCTCGACATTATCTCGAAAGAAAAACACAAAATTCATCATATTCTCAGACTCGCTCTCTGTCCTCTTATCATTAAACAACAAAAAACTAGAGCACCCACTTATTGTAAAACTACTTTGCAGACTACACTCAACATTTAAACAAAGAAATCGTTTTTTGTTGGATTCCAAGCCACATTGGAGTGAGAGGAAATCATAGAGCAGACGCGGCAGCAAAATCGGCTTTAGATTTGACCCCTGAAAAGTACATCCCATACACTGATCTGAAATCGAAAATAAATAATTTCCTCCATAAAAAATGGCAACAACGCTGGAATAGAAATACCAGCAATAAACTATTTCAGGTCAAACCCTTTTTGGGAGAATTGCACCCAGCCTTTCGAAAATCGCGAAAAGAGCAAGTAACGATAACGCGATTGCGTATTGGTTACAGCAGACTTACGCACTCTTTTATACTCAAGCAAGAACAGCAACCCCAGTGCTCAACATGCCAAACGCCCTGCACAATCAAACACGTTCTCCTTGAGTGTAAAGTTTTTAATGACACCAGAAAGCGCTATTTGCACACAAATACCACGAAGGACTTATTTGAGAACGTCCACATGGATAATGTCTTGTTGTTGAAAGAGACCGGGTTGTACCAGAAAATATAGATTTGGTTACAATCCCGAAAACACAAAGTAATCAACAGAAAGCAAATTAATGCTGAATAGATTTATGCTTGTGTTGGTAGAAATAGTAGTGAGGAAAAAACACTATCATCACTAAATAACCTAATGTCACATAGAAATACTTGCAAATACTTACTCGTATGCGAGTAAATGAGTTGTATAGTTTTAGTATGGTATGATTAAATTATGTGTCTGCAAATCGTACATACGTGTAAACAGGCTTTGGCATTAAATAACCTATAGAGGTTGATATGCCATTAAACCCAATCAATCAATCAAATAGAACTGTTTTTCGACATTAAAACTGTATTTACACTTAACTGAATTATTACATATAACTCTCTTGAATAGTTCGAAATGGAAATGTTTTTGACAAACTGTACTCATGCTAAACTGAACTGTTTTCAATAGAACAGATTATTTACATAAAAATGGATTTGGCGTTAAATAACCTACAAAGGTTGATATGCCATAAAACCAAACAAACCAACCAATCAACAAAAAACTATATTAAACAGTTGTTTGAAATGACTTAACTCAGTATTAAATGACATGCAATAAAACCAACCAAACGACTAAAGTTATATTGAATTGTCTAAAAGAACTAATTATTTAACTGAGTAAACAAATGATTGATGTTAGTGATACCTAGCAATACTTTGAACAATTTTGAATTATGTATACAAATCAAATATATATCTAAAATACATGAAAAACCAGACTTGGCAACAAATTGTCAATGGTTGATATGCCATAAAACCAAACTTCTATGTTGGCTGTTCTCATAAATTCCCAACACACGTTTTGCCCAGTAGGCTGGGGCTGTAAAATACACTGACTGCATATCTGCAGAGGAGTAAGACCCCCCCTCCAGTGTTCAGGATATGATACTAAATCTGATGGCGAGGCTTAAGTAATGCTGGAACTTAGGATGCGGAGTACTCCTTCATTGTCATAACTCCCAGGTCCATTCTGGCCCGGAGTGTAGCACCTGATAGGGTCCTATGTATGGGTTAAATAGAACTAATCTGCATGCTTATGCTAAACTGAACTAGAACTATTTTTGACATAGGAACTGTACTTATGCTAAACTGAATTGTTTAATATAGAACTGTTTTGACATTTAACTGTGTAAACAAAATCTATACTTACACTTAGCTGAATTAGAACTGACAAAACTGAATAGCTTGCCCAGTCGGCTGGGGCTGTAGAATACACCAACTGCTTCTCTTCAGAGGGGTAAGAACCCCCACACCCAACGAGTGTCCTGTATATGACACTAAACAATCTGATGGTGAGGTCCCAGCAATGCTGGAGCTTTGGGGAATGCAGAGTACCCCTTTATTGCCATTGCTCCCAGGTCCACTCTAGCCCGGAGTAGTAGTACCTGATAAGGGTCCTATCTATGGGTTAAATAGAACTATATACCATGTTTCTTTCACTTAATTGATTCTTGCATTTAAGCTGCGTATTTATGCTAAACTGAATTATTTCAAAAAGAACTGTCTTGACATTGAGACTGCGTACTAATGCTACACTGAATTGCTCAAAATAGAACTGTTGACGTCTAAACTGTGTACTTATGCTGAACTGAATTATCTGAAATAACTGTTTGACATTAAACTTTGTATTACCTAGTCGACTGGGGCTGTAGAATACACTGACTGCACCTCTGCAGAGGGGTACCCCCCCCGCCAACGAGAGTCCTGGATATGACACTAAACGATCTGATGGTGAAGTTCCAGTAATGCTGGGGCCTTGGAATACGGAGTACCCCTTCATTGCCATTGCTCACAGGTCTACTCTGGCCCGGCGTGGTAGCACCTGGTAGGGCCCTATGTATGGGTTAAATAGAACTAACGGCATACTTATGCTAAACTGAATATCCTTAAATAGAAATGTTTTTGACAATTGAACCGTGCTTACATTTTGAATTGTGTGCTTGTGCTAAACTGAATTATTTGAAATAGAACTGTTTTTTGACATTGAGACTGTATTTACACTACACTGAATTGTTTAACTTAGAACTGTTCTGACATGTAACTAGGCATAAAGAAAATCTGTACTTTTACCTAACTGAATTAGCAGAATTAGAATTGCTTGACTAAACTGAATAGCTCGAAATAGGAATGTTTTTTACAATTTAACTGTACTCACATTTACAATTGTTTTTGACAATTAAACAGTGTACTTATGCTAAACTGAATTGTTTTAAATAGAACTGATTGTTTGCATAAAAATGGATTTGGCATTAAATAACCTACAAAGGTTGATATGCCATAAAAATCAACCAACCAACTAACCAAAACTGAATGGCTTGAAATAGAAATATTTTTGACAAACTGTGTACTCATGCTAAACTGAATTGTTTGAAATAGAACTGATTTGGAAAAAATAATGGATTTGGCATTAAATAATCTACAAAGGTTGATATGCCATAAAATCTAAACTGATAGGGTCAAGTTGAACTGTTTGATATTAAAACTGTGCAAACAAATGACTTATTTGAAAAAGAATTGTTTGATCATTATCAGTGTGTGAACAAATGATTGCTGTTTAACTGAATTGATAGTTCTACTCAGCTACACTCGGAACCATTTAATCTTGTTGACTTTTGAAAAAGTGAATTGCATGATATAGAATGATCATTTCAATGTATGTATCTACAAAATGTTTACAAATCTCACATTTAATATACATATAAAAACTTGATTTGGCATTAGATAATCAAAAATGATTGATCTGACTTAAAACCACAGTTGCTTTTAAATAAAAATACTGGCCTTACATAGCCAATAAATACTGATATTCCATGAAACCAACCATCCAATTGCCCAGTCGGCTGGGGCTGGAGAATACACCAACTGCTTCTCTGCAGAGGGGTAAGAACCACCCCCCTACGAGTGTCCTGTATATGACACTAAACAATCTGATGGTGAGGTTCCAGCAATGCTGGAACATTTGGGAATGTGGAGTACCCCTTCATTGCAATCGCTCCCAGGTCCACTATGGCCCGGAGTGATAGCACCTGATAAGAGTCCTAACTATGGGTTAAATAGAACTATATACCATGCTTCTTTCACTTTACTGATTTTTTTTGAGTATTTATGCTAAACTGAACTGTTCGCAATAGAATTGTTTTGACGTCTAAACTGTGTACTTATGCTGAACTATCAGAAATAAAACTTTACATTTAACTCTGTGCATTGCCCAGTCGGCTGGGGCTGTAGAATACACTGACTGCACCTCAGCAGAGGGGTAAGACCCCCCCCCCGAGTGTCCTGGTTATGACACTAAACGATCTGATGGTGAGGTTCCAGTAATGCTGAGGCCTTGGGGAATATGGAGTACCCCTTCATTGCCATTACTCCCAGGTCCACTCTGGCCCTATGTATAGGTTAAGTAGAACTAACGGCATACTTATGCTAAACTGAATTGTTTGACTAAACTGAATAGCTTAAAATAAAGATGTTTTTGACAATTAAATCGTACTTACATTTGAACTGCACGCTTGTGCTTAACTGAATTGTTTGAAATAGAAATGTTTTTTCAACATTAAAACTGTATTTAAACTTAACTGAATTGTTACATATAACTGCAACTGTTTTTTGACATTGAAACTGTATTTACACTAAACTAAATTGTTTAACATAGAACTGTTCTGACATTTAACTGTGTGTAAACAAAATCTGTACTTTTACAAAACTGAATTAGCTGAAGTAGAATTGCTTGACTAAACTGAATAGCTCGAAATAAAACTGTGTGGTTGTGCTAAACTGAATTATTTTAAATTGAACTATTTTTGACACTGAAACTGTACTTACACTAAACTGAATTGTTATATATAACTGAATAGTTTGAACTAGAAATGTTTTTGACAATTAAACTGTTTACTCATGCTAAACCGAATTATTTTAAATAGAACTGATCATTTACATAAAAATGGATTTGGCATTAAATAACCTACAAAGGTTGATATGCCAGAAAACCAACCATCCAACCTTACTCACATGTTGGATCGCCCTGTCGGCTGGGGCTGTAGAATACGCCGACTGCACCTCTGCAGAGGGAGTGAGACCCCCCCCCCCCAATGAGGCTACCTGTTGGCCGTGGGTGGCGACCCGTAAGGCGCTAGGACAGATCCCTGGTGGTTGAGCAGTCATTGATCTGACGACAGTGGTCAATGGCTTGCAACACACCACTTTGGCCCTTACTTGGTCTGACGGGCGGTCGGATTGGGCCCGATCCGATCAATCGGCTGGTCCCAACAATCGGCTGGTCATGTCAAGCCCTAGTACCTATATATTTTATCCCAACCGTATTTTTAAATCTGCACTTGCAGCAAGTTCCCAACCCTTATCAGTTAGTTGCTCGAAGGCGGTGGCTAAGTGTCAATTGTGTTGAGAATAGGAATTTGACCAGTGCTGAGAAATTGGCAACAGCTCGGAATCCTACCTTAACTCGAGTATACTGGTCGCGTATTCCCTGTCTCGACCAAGGCGAATGGGTTACTCCCTTGGTTTATTCCCAACACAAGTTGGACTCCGTGGTGGGTGGAGGAGCGCAGGGCCAGTGAAAAATATACAGCATATATGGCGTCTTCAAACAAAAAAAAATAAACGAAACCTCTCAGAATCAGACTCGGAGAATGAGGCAGCAGACTTCCCCAGATTCATTGCTATTGAATCTTTGGAGGAGGAATGCCTAGCCAAACTCTCAACTTTCCTTATAGAAAAAGTGATATCTACAAGAGCTAGTCTGAAAACTGTTAAGAAAACAAGGAATGGTAACTTGCTTGTGGAGGTAGACAGCCGGAGACTAGCAGAAAACATATTAAAAATAAAAAAGTTTCATACAACCAAAACCAAATGCAGGGCGTATCCGCATGAGAAACTGAACACTTCCAAGGGAGTTATCAGGAGTAGAGTTGGCATTGGCTACAGAACATGAGATAGCATCAGCTCTGGGAAAACAGGTAGTTACAAATATAAAAAGAATATCCATTAGAAAAGGTAAAGAACGAATCCAAACCAACACTTACATCCTAACATTTAATAAGCCCCAAACTCCAAAACGGGTGAAGATCGGCTATTATCTTGGGAGTTGAGCAGTACGTCCCAGCTCCCCTGAGTTGCTTCAAATGTCAGAAATTTGGACACCATAGGGAAGCCTGTAGAGGACGACAGACATGCTCCAAATGCGGTGAAAAGGACCCGGACCATGCAGAAGAAGATTGCCTAAAAGTAATTCGGTGTGCAAACTGCCAACACGATCATCCAGCTTACCCAAGAACTTGTACTATTTACCAAAAAGAAAAAGAAATAAATTATTGAGGTCAAACACAAGAGAAATGTTTCCTTTCTGGAAGCTAGGAGAATTGTTGGGAGCTATATGGGAGAAAGCAGCTATGCCTCCCTTGCACGGATGGCGGATAGAACCAATGACGACAGCAAATATAGAACACTTGTGGAGAAATTGCTCAAACTGGAAGCCAATGATTGGCCAAAGTTTCAGGAGCACCTGAAAAAACTACATTCGGATGAATTTTACCAAGCACCAGCTCAGCAACAAGTTGGGAATGGGGAGAGATCCAATGTTGTAGTTCAAACAAAAACACACGTAGGATCTATCACTCCAACATGAACTACTCCTACAAGTGCAAAATCTCCATCAAAACAGCCATTACATAAATCAACATGTCCACCAAAAAGCATTAAAGATAGAAAAATACAGATGAACACTAACGTGAATAAGGAAAAACCAGGAAGTACATTCAAAATACCCTCAACAACAAAGTCGCCTATAACAACCAAACCATCCAATTCTCAACCACCAACAAATCCCCTACAAAGGACGTATAGTATAGAGAGTATGGATAGCGACACAGACCGTGTAGTTGCCAGTCTTAATCTTGAAGAAATAATCAAAAACTACAATACTTGAAACTACTTAACTGTCGGCAAACTTATAAGCTCAGTCACTTTTTTGAATTGTTAATCTCTAACATATTATACATATCCATTCAAATGTGTGCGAACGAATGACTGATGTTAAATTCTTATTGTTACATGGCAACTCTTGTAATAATGTAACTGTGTGCAAATAAATGAGGGAAAGTAAATGGAATGATTTATGCTGCCTGCATATTTATGCCAAAGGAGAATTGCTTCCTATGCTAAACTGAATTCTTTGAAATAGAACTGTTTTTGACATTGTACTTATACTAAACTGAATTGTTATATAACCGCTTGAATTAATTGAATTGTTTGAAATAGAAATGTTTTGACAAGCTCTGTACTCATGCTAAACTGAATTGTTTGAAATAAAACTTATTAGTTACATAAAAATGGATTTGGCGTTAAATAACCTACAAAGGTTGATATGCCATAAAAATGAGCTCCATCTTGCATGCCATAAAACACCAACTGTTAAAATCAAAGCATTCGTCCGAGACAAAATTAACTACATACCAGCAAGTCCATAAGGTGTAGAATTGGCAATCTTAATAGCCTCATCTTCATCTTTAAACCTGAAATTTAAATGTAAGTCATTTTACTGATTTTCATCTTGCTCAAGAAAAACTAGAGTATAGTAGACTAGAAAAGCATGAAAAAGAACTTGTACAAGGTACTAGATGACCAATGATATAGTAGTCTTACTGTTGTATAGTCATATGCAGATTCATTCAGAACACAACACAATGATAATGACAAGGCAATGAGGACGAGTGACACAGTCTTTAGAAAAATATGTACCTCTCACTTTATTTGTGCCCAGTCGGCTGGGGCTGTAGAATACACCGACTGCTTCTCTGCAGAGGGGTAAGACCCCCCAAACGAGTGTCCTGGATATGACACTAAACAATCTGATGGTGAAGTTCCAGCAATGCTTACATATAACTGCTTGAATAGTTTGAAATAAATCTTTTTGACAAATTAAACTGTACTTATGCTAAACTGAACTGTTTTCAATAGAACAGATTATTTACATAAAAATGGATTTGGCGTTAAATAACCTACAAAGGTTGATATGCCATAAAACCAAACAAACCAAACCAATCACTTTATTTGTAAGATTTGTGTATGAGGGAGCTGGAGAGCGAACAGAACTGAAGTATATTGACCCCCACTCTTATGGCCATCAGCGTTGTCTTTCTCGTTCTCCAGGGCTGCTCAACCAGAGGCCCAGGGGCCCACTCTGTTGAATGCTGCTTTCCCTACCGCATCTTGTCACCAACGGGTCTGGTCTCCAAAGTAGTCTCCAAACTTCCAACCGCCCACTCAATATCTCCCCATAACTGGCCATCGGGATGTGTCATTTCCGCTGTCCTTGGAATGGCATGTTTGTCATCGAGCGGAAATAACTGTCATGCAGTTCACAGGTCACTCACTTCCGGTACATCAGTTGATGACTGTACCGTGGGATTTTACCTTGTCTCATTTTGTCAGCCAAGCTCGCCCACGCCAATGGAATATGCTCTTCTGCCGTCTTTGGAATGGCATGTTTAGCCGGGTCGAAGGTCAATATACAACATTACAAAGGTAATGCTTCTATTTAGAAGAGGGAAGGATTTTAATTAGTATTTCCGTTATATCAAAAATTTCAATGATTTTTAAACAGATATTACTGAAATATGCACCTTCTACTGACAAATTATCATTCAGTTGCAAATTGAACAGGAAATTGTATTCTTAAAATCAGAAAATGTTAAAATTTTCTGCCAAGTCATAATTATATGCATGCATAAGAATTTTAATAATTGACTAAAATTCTTAAGTATTGCTTTATCCCCCCCCTCACATTAGTATGTGGGCCAGGACAATAACAAGTGGGTTAAACTTCAAGGGGGCTGTCTCCCCTTTTCAGGTTACACATACCCTCTCCTCTAAAAGGGGATATCTATATCAGACTGAATTGTCTGAAATAGGACCATTTATTAGTATAAAAATGGATTCGGCATGAAATAACCAACAAAGGTTGATATGCCCTAAAACACATGCATATCAATTTAAATGTGTGCAAACAAAGAACTGACATTAAATGGTTACTGTTACATCATAACTCTTGAAACCATTTAACTTTATACAAACAAATAAGGAAAATGAGCTCAGGTTTGTTTAAAAATATTAGTAAAATGATGCATTGTAGAACTCAGCTTTCTGAATCCACATTGAGAATTGGTAATAAGTTTGTTGGATTTGTGAAACCAGACCAATCTTTTGACTATACACTCCATAGTTTTGCAAAGGCAGCTAGTTAGTTCTATTGAGTGGTAGTTAGCAGGATTTCAGCTGTCTTTAATTGGCTTAGGTATAGGGATGATTGTAGCTAGTTTCCATGATTTTGGGAATCTACCATTTATCCAGATATCATTGCCAGATGGTAGTACCCCTTCATTGCCATCACACCCAGGTCCACTCTGGCCCGGAGTAATAGCACCTGATAAGGGTCCTATCTATGGGTTAAATAGAACTAAACCCTGGTTTTTTGACTTTACTGTTTTTTGCATTTAAACTGTGTACTTATGCTAAACTGAATTATCTGAAATAAAACTGTTTTGACATTAACTCTGTATTGCCTCAGTTGGCTGGGGCTGTAGAATACACTGCTTCTCTGTGGAGGGGTAAGATCCCCACCACCCCCAATGAGTGTCCTAGATATTACACTAAACAATCTGATGAACTGAAAAAAATTTAACTGCAGAAGCCATAATGCAAACAAATTAGCTCTAACTCATTTAAAAAGTAAATAACAAACTGTTCCTTTAAAAATCATATGTATACCCTTTTATGTGTGCAAATGAATGGCTGTTAAATTGTTACATATCCATACTTGAAATCATTTAAATGTATGACTCGTATCTTAGTTCAGCTGAAAAATTTTTAATACTTGCATAAATCTGTGAATAAACTTACCTGATAACTGAAGCAACAGGCCCAAAGATCTCATTTGTGGCACATTCCATCTCCAGAGTTACATTTGCCAAAAGGGTTGGTTCATAGAAATTCTCACCAAGCATTGATTTGTTCCCTCCAGTTACTTTAGTTGCACCTTTTTCAATAGCGTCTATTACTAGACTGTCAACCTTTTCATGAAATAATAATAGTCTACTCTTATCGTGGGCACACACATGCATTGCTGACGGTATGTAAATATAAAATAAACAGTATTTAGAGGATATACCTTTTTATATATTTAATGTGCTAATGTAACTTTTTAATCAACCATTAATATTTTAAAATGAAGAAAAATAAAATGCTAAAATACTTTCAATGTTAACATTCCATTTCAAATCAAACTGAAGTTACTGCTTGAAAAATTTTTTTTCTTTGAAATAAACATCTTTGCTATAGATATAAAATTTTTAAAGAATTATGAAATTTAAAAACGTGCAATTATTATTTTAAAAAAATTGGTTTAAAAGTATTTTTGGTATGAAGCATTTAACATCTGTCAAATGACCTGAAAATGGTCTATGAAAAAAATTAAATATTATATATAGTAAAAAAAAAAAAAAGTTGAATCCTTAACAAAAATAGTCCAGTCAGCTGGGGCTGCAGTATACACTGACTGCAGATGTGCAAACCCCCCCCCCAATGAGTGACCTAGATATAACACTAAACAAGTGCCTGTGGTGTAATGGTTATCATTGTAGGAAATGGACACAGTGACACGAGTTCAAATCATGGACCAGGCTAATTGCATTTCACATAGCACTAATACCCTTGGGAAAGGTATGAATCTTGCCCAGTCGGCTGGGGCTGTAGAATACACTGACTGCTTCTCTGCAGAGGGGTAAGAACCCCCCAACGGGTGTCCTAGATATGATACTAAAAAATCTGATGGTGAGGTTCCAGCAATGCTGGAGCTTTGGGGAATTTGGAGTACCCCTTTATTGCCATCACTCCCAGGTCCATTCTGACCGGAATGGTAGCATCTGATAAGGGTTCTATCTAAGGGTTAAATAGAACAAAACCGTGCTTCTTTCACTATACTGATTTTTGCATTTTAAACTGCGTATTTATGCTAAACTGAATTGTTCAAAATAGAACTGTTTTGACATTGGAACTGCTTACTAGTGCTAAACTGAATTGCTCAGAATAGAACTGTTTTTGACGTCTAAACTGTGTACTTATGCTGAAGTGAATTATCTGAAATAAAACTGTTTGACATTTAACTCTGTGTATTGCCCAGTCGGCTGGGACTGTAGAATACACAGACTGCTTCTCTGCAGAGGGGTAAGACGAGTGTCCTGGATATGACGCTAAACAATCTGATGGTGAGGTTCCAGCAGTGCTGGAGCTTAGGGGAATGCGGAGTACTCCTTCACTGCCATTGCTCCCTGGTCCACTCTGGCCTGGAGTGGTATCACCTGATAGGGCCATATCTATGGGTTAAATAGAACTAACGGAATACTTATGCTAAACTGAATAGCTTGAAATGGAAATGTTTTTGACAATTAAACTGTTCTCACATTTGAACTGCATGCTTGTGCTTAACTGAATTGTTTGAAATAGAAATGTCTTTTCGACATTAAAACTGCATTTACACTTAACTGAATTGTTACATAAACTGCAACTGCTTTTTTACATTGAAACTGTATTTACACAAAACTAAATTGTTTAACAGAACTGTTCTGACATATAACTGTGTAAACAAAATCTGTACTTTTACAAAACTGAATTAGCTGAAGTAGAATTGCTTGACTAAACTAAATAGCTCGAAATAAAAATGATTTTTTACAATAAAACTGTACTTGCATTAAAACTGTGTGGTTGTGCTAAACTGAATTATTTGAAATTGAACTGTTTTTGACATTGAAACTGTACTTAGACAAAACTGAATTGTTATATATAACTGAATAGTTTGAACTAGAAATGTTTTTGACAATTAAACTGTGTACTCATGCTAAACTGAATTGTTTTAACTCCGCTTAAAGATTGACTTGTGTCATATCCTGCCCAAGCGGAGGGGTTGGTAAATATATATAACACTAAACGATCTGATGGTGAGGTTCCAGTAATGCTGGGGCTTTTGGGAAATATGGAGCACCCCTTCATTGTCATTGCTCCCAGGTCCACTCTGGCCTGGTGAGGTAGCACCTGATAGGGCCCTATCTATGGCTAAATAGAACTAACAGCATACTTATGCTAAACTGAATTGTTTGATTAAACTGAATAGCTAAAAATAGAAATATTTTTCACAATTAAACCATATTTACATTTAAACGGTGTACTTATGCTCAGCTGAATTGTTTGAAATTGAACTGTTTTTGACATAGAAACTGTACTTATACTTAACTGAATTATTATATATAACTGCTTAATTAGTTTGAAATAGAAATGTTTTGACAAACTGTGTACTTATGCTAAACTGAAGTGTTTTTAATAGCAATGATTATTTACATAAGAATGGATTTGGCATTATATAACCTACAAAGCTTTATTGCCATTCCTCCTAGGTCCACTATCTATGGTTTAAATAGAACTAACACCATACTTAACTGTTTTCAATAGAACTGATTATTTACATAAAAATGGATTTGGCGTTAAATAACCTACAAAGGTTGATATGCCACCAAACCAAACAAACCATCCATTAGAGAGGTAAACATCAAAAGAAAACCTCATCGCTGTATTCTTTGATCTAGAGAAAGTGTATGAAACCACTTTGGAGATATGGTATTATGAAAGACCTGCATAATATGGGTTTGAGAGGTAGACTCCCAAACTTTATAAAAGCTTTTCTCACAGATAGGAAATTTCAAGTTCGAATTGGAACAACATTGTCTGATATTCAACAGCAAGAAGGGGTCCCCCAGGGGAGAATATTATCAGTAACCCTCTTCAACATAAAAATTAATAGCATTACCAATTGCCTAAACCCTGGAGGTGATAGCTATTTATATGTAGATGACTTCTTCATCACATCGAAATAAAAATATATACGGACAGCAGAGCATCAACTGCAACAGAGTATCAACAAAATTAATAAATGGTCAACCATAAATGGATTTAAAATCTCCAAAACAAAAACTCAGTGCGTGCATTTTTGCCAGTTGAGAAAAATGCACAACGACCCTACATTGAAGTTGGACGATTCGGAAATTCCGGTCGTCAGTCAATACAAGGTATTATTTTTGACCGAAAACTCTTTCATTCCCCACATACAATATATAAAAGATAAATGTAACAAAACACTGAAACTACTCCAGATAATAGCCCATACAGACTGGGGTGCAGATTTTCAAACATTACTAAAGTTATATAGAACATTAATCTGCTCAAAAATCGACTATGGCTGCTACGTATATGGAGCAGCCAGAAAGTCCTATCTGAAAACATTTAAATACTGTTCACCATGAAGGATTAAGACTCATCTTGGGGGCTTTCCGCAATTCCCCGGTGGAGAGCCTTTACTCCGAAGCATATGAACCACCTCTAAAACTCAGATTCACAAAGTTAGGTTTTCAATATTACAGCAAAATCAAGTCACTACCAACCAATTCGGCTCATGACTGCATTTTTAACTCCAAACATCAAACCCTATTTAACGTAAAGGAAAAGGCCATAAAAACCTTTGGCCTCCGCATGAAACCTATTCTGGAAAATGCAAATATCTCCATCAAAAATATTCATGATACAGTACAGCTAAATTGCCCTCCCTGGCTACTTGAAAAGTCAGAGGTAATACTAGACTTAAACAAACTCTCAAAAAAGAAAACACACCCCTTAATATACCAAGAAAAACTCCATAACATCCAAGACAACCTTCCTAATTATCTACACATCTATACAGACAGCTCCAAGGACAACTATGGAACCGGGTGTGGAGCAGTTCTAAACGATAAAACTATGAAACAATCCCTTCCTAAAGAAGCTTCCATATTTACAGCTGAAATCTGTGCAATAAATTTGGCACTTAAAATCATTTCAAATAACAAAGCTAAGAAATTCATTATCTACTCAGACTCCATGTCAGTTCTACACTCTATAAAAAACCAAAAACTCGATAACCCTCTAATCGTCAATTGCCCAGTCGGCTGGGGCTGTAGAATACACTGACTGCTTCTCTGCAGAGGGGTAAGAACCCCCCAACGGGTGTCCTGGATATGACACTAAAAAATCTGATGGTGAGGTTCCAGCAGTGCTGGAGCTTTGGGGAATTTGGAGTACCCCTTCATTGCCATCGCTCCCAGGTCCACTCTGGCCCGGAGTGGTTGCACCTGATAGGGCCCTATCTATGGGTTAAATAGAAGTAACAGCATACTTATGCTAAAATGAATTGAGTAAACTGAATAGCTTGAAATAGAAACGTTTTTGATTAATTAAACCGTACTTACATTTAAACTGCATGCTTATGCTCAACTGAATTATTTCAAATAGAACTGTTTTTCAACATTAAAACTGTATTTACACTTAACTGAATTATTAGATATAACTACTTGAATAGTTTGAAATTGAAATGTTTTTGACAATTAAACTGTACTTATGCTAAACTGAACTGTTTTCAATAGAACAGATTATTTACATAAAAATAGATTTGGCGTTAAATAACCTGTAAAGGTTGATATGCCATAAAACCAACCAAACCATCTAATTGTCAACCTATTAAACAAACTCCACGCCCTAAGACAGAGCAAAAAAAATCATATTCTGCTGGATTCCAGGCCATATGGGAATCCAGGGAAATGAGAAAGCTGATTCATTGGCTAAAGCTGCAATTAACATACCTCCTGACAAATCCTCCAAACTACCATACACAGACTTGAAACATAAAATCAAACAATCACAAAAAGATGGCAACAATTGTGGGATGAAAATACCCAAAACAAGCTCTGCCAAATAGAGCCTCTTCTGAAAGAAAGAAAACATGAAGCTAGTAATACTAGAAAAGAAGAAACCATTCTTTCTCAACTACGTATAGGCCACACTAGATTAATGCACAACTTTATTCTAAAAGAAGAACCTCCTCCTAAATGTCCATGTGGAAACCATTACACAATTAGGCATATTTTAATAGAATGTACAAACATATCTCGCATCCGAAAAATTTTTTGTAAAGTTAATAGTATGATGGAATTATTTGAGAAAATAAATCCTAAAAACATAATAGAATATCTGAAAAGAATTGGCCTTCTATCAAGGCTATAGGTTCATAGACCTACAAATTAATCATATAAAAAATCAAATGCTGATTTCAGCAGACAATTCAAGTCTGCATATCGTTTTATTTTGATGTCGTTGGTATTTGTTTAAAAGCGTTCAAATAACTATATACATAAAAATTATACCAAATAAAAATAAATAACGATTTCGGCATAAAATAACCCGATGGGTTGGCATGCCGTAAAACACAACCAACCAACCAACTAAACAATCTGATGGTGAGGTTCCAGTAATGCTGAGGCTTTGGGGAATATGGAGCACTCCTTCATTGCTATTGCTCTCGGGTCCACTTTTGCCTGGTGTGGTATCGCCTGATAGGGCCCTATCCATGCCATGCGGAAACCATTACACAATGGAAGTAACGGCATATTTATGCTAAACCGACTTGTTTGAGTAAACTGAATAGCTTGAAATAGAAATGTTTTTCACAATAAAACTGCACTTACATTTAAACTGTGTGGTTATGCTAAACTGAATTATTTGAAATTGAACTGTTTTTGACATTGAAACTGTACTTACACAAAACTGAATTGTTATATATAACTGCTTGAATAAACTGAATAGTTTGAAATATTTGACAATTAAACTGTGTACTCATGCTGAACAGAAATAGTTCAATTTGCATAAAAATGGATTTGGCATTATATAACGTACAAAGGTTGATATGCCATAAAACCCAACCAATCAATCTGCAGAGAAGACCCTGCCAATGAAAGTTCTGAATATGACACTAAACAATCTGATGGTGAGGTACCAGTGATGCTGTACTTACACTAAACTGAATTGTTTTCACATTTAACTGTGTAAATAAAATTTGTACTTATACTTAGTTGAATTAGAATTGTTTGATTAAACAGAATAGCTTGAAATAGAAATGTTTGACAATTAAACTGTGTACTCATGCTAAACTGAAATAAAACTATTTGCATAAAAATGGATTTGGCATTATATAACCTACAAAGGTTGATATGTCATAAAACCCAAACAACCAACTAAAATGTTTGATATGCCATAAAATCAAACTAAACTAAAACTTGGTTGATAAAACAAATTATAATAATGTACACTTAATTACTCACCTTATCTATGGCAGCAGAATTAATAAGTGGTCCTATATTTACTCCTTTGTCTAATCCATTGCCAGTAACTAATTCATCTTTCATTGTTTCTGCTAAACGTTGCACAAATGCTTCATAGATGCCATCTTGAATTAAAAATCGATTAGCACAGATGCAGGTCTGTAATAAAAAGTAAAATACACAAGTTATTGTAAGACATTAAATTGAAATTTGAAAAAAGGAGTAAAACTATCATAATGAAAATGTAACGGTGTCAGCAGAGCTTAGACTGTATTCCTTGCAGTGAGGAATAAACCTGGTGATAACACTAAAATGGATCTGAATTGGCATTACTTCCAGATCCATTCTGATGCAAAGTAGTAGTACCTGTTAGGGTCTCACCTATAGGTCAAATGTTTCTTGGGAAATTAATTGTACTAGAGAAGAATACCTGATATAACTGTAAATCATTTGTATTAAAAATAGCTATTATTTCCTGCAGATTATTATTAGTTATTAGTTGGCAGTTATATGGTTTAAAATATTATGAAATAAAGTTATTTGAAATCATAATTGTGTACGAATTATTAGTATTAAGAATACTTGAAACTATATCACCCAGTTGGCCAGGGCTGTAGACAATTGCATTCTAGCCCACCTGATAGGATCCTAAATATTAAATAACCTACAAAGGTTGATATGCCATAAACCAACCAGTTGACTGGGGCTGTAGAATACACACTGTATCTCTGCAGAGGGGTAAGACCCCCACTCAAACGATCGCCCTGTCGGCTGACTGCACCTCTGCAGAGAGGTAAACCCCCCCCCCCCATGAGGCTACCTGTTGGCCTTGGGTGGCGACCCGTAAGGCGCTAGGACGGATCCCTGGTGGTTGAGCAGAGTGGTCAATGGCTTTGCAACACACCACTTTGGCCCTTACTTGGTCTGACGGGCGGTCGGATTGGGCCCGATCCGATCAATCGGCTGGTCATGTCAAGCCCTAGCAACTAGATATTTTATCCCGACCGTATTTTTAAATCTGCACTTGCAAGTTCCCAACCCTTATCAGTTAGTTGCCAGAAGGCGGTGGCTAAGGGTCAATTGTGTTGAGAATAGGAATTTGACCAGCGCTGAGAAATTGGCAACGGCTAAGAAGCCTACCCTCAACTCGCGTATACTGGTCGCGTATCCCCCGTCTTAACCAAGGCGAATGGGTTACCCCCTTGGTTTATTCCCAACACAAGTTGGACTCCGTGGTGGGTGGAGGAGCGCAGGGCCAGTGAAAAATATACAGCAAATATGGCGTCTTCAAACAAAAAATCTAAACGGAACCTCTCAGAATCAGACTTGGAGAATGAGGCAGCAGACTTCCCCAGATTCATTGATATTGAATCTTTGGAGGAAGTATGCCGAGCCAAATTCTCACCTTTCCTTATGGAAAAAGTGATATCTACAAGAGCTAGTCTGAAAACTGTTAAGAAAACAAGGAATGGTAACTTGCTTGTGGAGGTAGACAGCCGGAGACAGGCAGGAAAACATTAAAGAAAAAACGTTTCATACAACCAAATGCAGAGCGTATCCGCATGAGAAACTGAACACTTCCAAGGGAGTTATCAGGAGTAGAGAGTTGGCATTGGCTACAGAAGATGAGATAGCATCAGCCCTGGGAAAACAGGTAGTTACAAATATAAAGAGAATATCCATTAAAAAAGGTGAAGAACGAATCCAAACCAACACTTACATCCTAACATTTAATAAGCCCCAAACTCCAAAAGATGTGAAGATCGGCTATTGTCTTGAGAGAGTTGAGCAGTATGTCCCAGCTCCCCTGAGTTGCTTCAAATGTCAGAAATTTGGACACCACAGGGAAGCCTGTAGAGGACGACAGACATGCTCCAAATGCGGTGAAAAGGACCTGGACCATGCAGAGGAAGATTGCTTAAAAGAAACACGATGTGCAAACTGCCAACAAGATCATCCGGCTTACGCAAGAACTTGTACTGTTTACCAAAAAGAAAAAAAAAATTGAGGTCAAACATAAGGGGAATGTTTCCTTTCTGGAAGCTAGGAGAATTGTAGGGAGCTATATGGGAGAAAGCAGCTATGCCTCCCTTGCACGGAGGGCGGATAGAACCAATGACGACAGCAAATATAGAACACTTGTGGAGAAATTGCTCAAGCTGGAAGCCAATGATTGGCCAAAGTTTCAGGAGCACCTGAAAAAACTACATTCGGATGAATTTTACCAAGCACCAGCTCAGCAACAAGTTGCGAATGGGGAGGGATCCAATGTTGTAGTTCAAACAAAAACACACGTAGGATCTATCACTCCAACATGAACTACTCCTAAAAGTGCAAAATCTCCATCAAAACAGCCGTTACATAAATCACCAATACGTCCACCAAAAAGCATTAAAGATAGACTAAAAAACCTGTCTCCCATAAGACCTGAACAACTGAAACAAAAATCGCAACTCCCCATTTGCCAAACTACGAAAATACAAATGAACACCAAAGTGAATAAGGAAAGATAAGGAAGTACATTCAAAATACCCTCAACAACAAAGTCGCCTATAACAACCAAACCATCCAATTCTCAACAACCAACAAAACCTCTACAAAGGACGTATAGTATAGAGAGTATGGATAGCGACACAGACCGCGTAGTTGCCAGCCTTGATCTTGAAGAAATAATCAAAAACTACAATACTTGAAACTACTTAACTGTCGGCAAACTTATAAGCTCAGTCACTTTTTTGAATTGTTAATCTCTAACATATCATACATATCCATTCAAATGAGTGCGAACGAATGACTGATGTTAAATTCTTATTGTTACATGGAAACTCTTGTAATAATTTAACTGTATGCAAATAAATGAGGAAAAGTAAATGGAATGATTTACGCTGCCTGCATATTTATGCCAGAGGAGAATTGCTTCCTATGCTAAACTGAATTATTTGAAATAGAACTGTTTTTGACATTGTACTAAACTGAATTGTTATATAACCGCTTGAATAAATTGAATTGTTCGAAATAGAAATGTTTTTGACAAGCTGTGTACTCATGCTAAACTGAATTGTTTGAAATAAAACTTATTAGTTACATAAAAATGGATTTGGCGTTAAATAACCTAGAAAGGTTGATATGCCATAAAACCCAATAAACCAACCAACCCCCCAAACGAGTGTCTGGAAATGACACTAAAAGGTGTGATGGTGAAGTTCCAGTAATGTCGGAGTGTTACAGAATGTGGAATACCCCTTCATTGCCATCACTCCCATGTCCACTTGGCCTGGAGTAGTAGCACCAGATAAGGTCCTATCTATGGGTTAAATAGAACTAACGGCATACTTATGTTAAACTGAATTGTTTGATTAAACTGAATAGCTTGAAATAGAAACGTTTTTGACAATTAAACCATACTTTTGCCCAGTCGTCTGGGGCTGTAGATTGCATCGACTACTTCTCAGCATTGCCCAGTCGGCTGGGGCTGTAGAATATACCGACTGCTTCTCTGCAGAGAGGTAAGACCCCCCCCCCACGAGTGTCCTGGATATGACACTAAACAATCTGATGGTGAGGTTCCAGCAATGCTCGAGCTTTGGGGAATGCAGAGTACCCCTTCATTGCCATCGCTCCCAAGTCCACTCTGGCCTGGAGTGGTAGCACCTGATAAGGGTCCTATCTATGGGTTAAATAGAACTACGGGCTTCTTTCACTATACTGATTTTTGCATTTAAACTGCGTATTTATGCTAAACTGAATTGTTTAAAATAGAACTGTTTTGACATTGGAACAGCGTACTAGTGCTGAACTGAATTGCTCGAAATAGAACTGTTTTTAACGTCTAAACTGTGTAATTATGCTGAAGTGAATTATCTGAAATAAAACTGTTTGACATTTAACTCTGTGTATTGCCCAGTCAGCTGGGGCTGTAGAATACACTGACTGCACCTCTGCAGAGAGGTAAGACCCCATCCCCTAACAAGTGTCCTAGATATGACACTAAACAATCTGATGGTGAGGTTCCAGCAATGCTCGAGCTTTGGGGAATGTGGAGTACCCCTTCATTGCCATTGCTCCCAAGTCCACTCTGGCCCGGAGTGGTAGCACCTGATAAGGGTCCTATCTATGGGTTAAATAGAATTAACAACGTATTTATGCTAAAATTGTTTGAGTAAAACTGAATAGTTTGAAAAAGAAATGACTTTTACTATTAAACCGTACTTACATTTAAACTGTGTGCTTATGCTTAACTGAATTATTTGAAATAGAACTGTTTTTCGACATTAAAACTGTATTTACACTTAACTGAATTGTTACATACAACTGCTTGAATAGTTAGAAATGGAAATGTTTTGACCATTAAACTGTGTACTTATGCTAAACTGAATTGTTTTAAATAGAACAGATTATTTACATAAAAATGGATTTGGCGTTAAATAACCTACAAAGGTTGATATGCCATAAAACCCAACCAACCAACCAAACATCTATTTACACTAAATTAAATTGTTTAACATAGAACTGTTCTGACATAACTGTGTGTAAACAAAATCTTTACTTTTACAAAACTGAATTACCTGAAGTAGAATTGCTTAATAGCTCGAAATAAAAATGTTTTTTTACAATTAAACTGTACTTGCATTTAAAACCGTGCTTTTGCTAAACTGAACTGTTTTAAATTGAACTATTTTTGACACTGAAACTGTACTTACCCTAAACTGAATTGTTATATATAACTGAATAGTTTGAAATAGAAATGTTTTTGACAATTAAACTGTGTACTCATGCTAAACCGAATTGTTTTAAATAGAACTGATTATTTACATAAAAATGGATTTGGCATTAAATAACCTACAAAGGTTGATATGCCATAAAACTAAACCAAACCAAAACTTCTCAGCAGAGGGGTAACACCACCCCAACGAGTGTCCTGAATAAGACACTAAATAATGAGGTTTGAGCAATGCTGGAGCTTTGGGAAATGAGGAATACTCGTTTATTGCCATCGCTCCCAGGTCCACTCTGGTCCGGAGTGGTAGCACCTGATAAGGGTCCTATCTATTGGTTAAATAGAACTAAAAGGGGGTTGGCGTTTACTGCTTTTATACATTTAAACTGCGTGCTTATGCTAAACTGAATTATTTGAAATAGAACTGTTTTTTTGACATTGAAACTGTATTTACACTAAACTGAATTGTTTAACATAGAACTGTTTTACATTTAACTGTGTGGAAACAAAATCTGTACTTATACTTAGCTGAATTAGAACTGCTTGACTAAACTGAATATCTTGAAAAAAATGTTTTTCACAATCAAAATGTACTTACATTTTAAATGTGTACTTATGCTAAACTGAATGTTTGAAATTGAACTAGTTTCATAAAATTGAATTTGGCGCTAAATAACCTGCAATGGTTAATATGCCATAAAACCCATTTATTTTGAATTTTTTAATCTTGCTCTGCGTAATCTCACAGCTTTTTTGCATTCTTCATTGAACCATAGCTTATTGCATTTTATCAAGGTAGAGCTTTTGGGTATATATTCTTCACCTATGTATAACAGTGTGTTCAGAAAATATAAGATGTTTTCCTCATTGTTTTTATTGGCTTCTGGGGTTAATTTGACAAGGCATGAAGTTTTAAATCCATCCCATTTAGCCTATTCCAGGTTCCAGCTCATAGTTCTTTTACTCAATTGATTGGTGCTGTTTTCTAATAGAATCAGGAAGTGGTCACTTGCACAGGTGTCGTGTACTTTCCAGTTGAAACAGGTTAAGGTCACATTAAGTCTATTGCAGAATATGTGCTTGTTGCAACCATATCAATATTTTCAAATTTTTGCATTTAAGTAAGCCATGAGTGGTTAGTATCCCATTTTACAAATAAACCAAAAAATTTTGAAGTAATAACAAATGAGACTAACAATAGAAATGTCTTTACTTTTTAAGATAATACAAAAAAATTAACTAATTATTTCATTACATTAGAAATGATACTTTAGTTTTGTCGATTTGTTTAGTGAGTAAACAGAAGGCAGTAAACTTACCTGGCCAGAACAACGGAACTTGCATGCCATCGCACCTGCAACTGCTCGATCTAAATCGGCACTGTCAAAGACAATGAATGGTGCATTTCCTCCAAGTTCAAGGGAGACTCTTTTCACTGTTGATGCTGACTGGGTTAGTAAAATCTGAAAAATTGATTATTCCATTAAAAACAATTTAAGGGTTGATGATGCCATTAAATCTTGCCCAGTTGGCTGGGGCTTTAGAATACACCCCCCGTTCAATGAGTGTCTTTGTATATAAACTACCAACTTATGCTAAACTAAATTACTCAAAATAGTTCTTCGGCTGGGGCTGTAGAATACGTCGACTGCACCTCTGCAGAGGGGTAAGACCCCCCCACCATGATGCCAACTGTTGGCCGTGGGTGGCAACCCGTAAGGCGCTAGGACGGATCCCTGGTGGTTGAGCAGTCATTGATCCGGCGACAGTCGTCAATGTTTGCAACACACCACTTAGGCCCTTACTTGATTCTGACGGCGGTCGGATTGGGCCCGATCTGATTAATCGGCTGGTCCCAACATGCCCTAGCATATATGTGGTTTTTTTTTTTTTTTTTTTTTTGTAATTTCCCGATCGTATCATAATCTGCTCTTGTGGAACTATTCGATCTACTTTTGGACTTATGACCGCTTTTGCCCAATCGGCTAGGGCTGTAGAATACACTGACTGCTTATCAGTTAGTTGCTAGAAGGCGGTGGCTAAGGGTCAATTGTGTTGAGAATAGGAATTTGGCCAGTGCTGAAAAATTGGCAACGGCTTGGAAGCCTACCCTCAACTCGAGTATACTGGTCGCGTATCCCCCCTCTCAACCAAGGCGAATGGGTTACTCCCTTGGTTTATTCTCGACACAAGTTGGACTCTGTGGTGGGTGGAGGAGCACTGGGCCAGTGAAAAATATACAGCATATATGGCGTCTTCAAACAAAAAAAACTAAACAGAACCTCTCAGAATCAGACTCGGAGAATGAGGCAGCAGACTTCCCCAGATTCATTGTTATTGAATCTTTGGAGGAAGTATGCCTAGCCAAATTCTCACCTTTCCTCATAGAAAAAGTGATATCTACAAGAGCTAGTACAAAAAATGTTAAGAAAACAAGGAATGGTAACTTGCTTGTCGAGGTAGACAGCCGGAGACAGACGGAAAACATTTTAAAAATAAAAACGTTTCATGCGACCAAATGCAGGGCATATCCGCATGAGAAACTGAACACTTCCAAGGGAGTTATCAAGAGTAGAGAGTTGGCATTGGCTACAGAAGATGAGATAGCATCAGCCCTGGGAAAACAGGGAGTTACAAATATAAAGAGAATCTCCATTAGAAAAGGTGGAGAACGAATCCAAACCAACACTTACATCCTAACATTTAATAAATGCGGAGTACCCCTTCATTGCCATCACTCCCAGGTCCACTCTGGCCTGGAGTGGTAGCACCTGATAGGGCCCTATTTATGGGTTAAATAGAACTAACAGCATACTTATGCTAAAATGAATTGAGTAAACTGAATCGCTTGAAGTAGAAACGTTTTTGATAATTAAACCGTACTTACTTACACTGCGTGCTTATGCTTAACTGAATTATTTGAAATAGAACAGTTTTTTGACATTAAAACTGTATTTACACTTAACTGAAATATTATATATAACTGCTTAAGTAGTTTGAAATTGAAATGTTTTTGACAATTAAACAGTGTACTTATGCTAAACTGAACTGTTTTCAATAGAACAGATTATTTACATAAAAATGGATTAGGCGTTAAATAACCTATATAGGTTGATATACCATAAAACCAAACCAAACCAAATTTGGACCCCACAGGGAAGCCTGTAGAGGACGACAGACATGTTCCAAATGCGGTGAAAAGGACTCGGACCATGCAGAGGAAGATTGCTTAAAAGTAATTCGGTGTGCAAACTGCCATCATGATCATCCGGCTTACGCAAGAACTTGTAGTATTTATCAAAAAGAAAAAGAAATTATTGAGGTTAAACACAGGAGAAATGTTTCCTTTCTGGAAACTAGGAGAATTGTAGGGAGCTATATGGGAGAAAGCAGCAATGCCTCCGTTGCACGGAGGGCGGATAGAACCAATGACGACAGCAAATATAGAACACTTGTGGAGAAATTGCTCAAGCTGGAAGCCAATGATTCAGGAGCACCTGAAAAAACTACATTCGGATGAATTTTACCAAGCATCAGCTCAGCAACAAGCTGCAAATGTGGAGAGATCCAATGTTGTTCAATTGCCCAGTCGGCTGGGGCTGTAGAGTACACCGACTGCTTCTCTGCAGAGGGGTAAGACCGCCCCAACGAGTGTCCTGGATATGACACTAAACAATCTGATGGTCAGGTTTCAGCAGTGCTGGAGCTTTGGGGAATGTGGAGTACCCCTTCATTACCATCGCTTTCAGGTCCACTCTGGCCCGGAGTGGTAGCACCTGATAGGGCCCTATCTATGGGTTAAATAGAACTAACAGCATACTTATGCTAAAATGAATTGTTTGAGTAAACTGAATAGTCTAAATAGAAATGCTTTTCACAATTAATCTGTGTACTCATGCTAAACTTAATTGTTTGAAATAGAACTGATTATTTAACACCAAATCAATTTTTATGTAAGTAATCTATAAAGGTTGATATGCCATAAAACCCAACCAACCTTAGATCTTGGCATAAAATAACCCTAGACAGGTTTATATACTGTAAAAATTCTTCTCCAGAAGAGAAGTTAGTCTGACATTAGGTTCTGCATTGTGAGCAAGAATCTGTGGTTTCAATTCCCATTTTTTAAAAATCTGTTTAAGTTTGAGATGAAGCAAATGAAAGGTTTTTGAAAGTCCTTAAAAACTGGCAATTGGTAAGAATTTGTATCAAGGTTTAATATCCCACTCATGTTACACTTTATTGGTTGGGGCAGAAAATATGCTAATTGTGGTAAGGGGATCTTAACCCTCCACAGAGACAATGAAGGCACCTATTAGTTGTGTATGGCGATCCATAATGGTTAGCGATGGGATCTTGGTGATTGAGCAGTACTTGACTCTGCAACTGAGTGGTCAAGTAAATAGGAACATGCTATTTTGGCCCTTACTGGGCTAGATGGGCAGTGACTCAGACATGATCCAAGTATAAACCCCTTGATATATCTGATCTTTGTGTCAAATAGCTATTTGACTGAGGCAAAAAAATGACTGTTCAATTGAATTGTTAGTAATAGATAGGAATACTTAGAACCATTTAACTGTGCAAAAGAATGAACTAAGGCTCATTTAAAAATGTTAACAATAAAATGTGTTTATACACATGTATTAGATGTATGACTTATAAAGAGGATTAGGCATTAAACTTTATTCATAGGTGATTTTTTTTTTTTTTTTTTTTAACTTGGATTATTTCCTTCAATTTTTGTTTGATATGACTCATTTTAACTAAGATTGTACTTCTACACTTGGCCAAATATCAGCATCTTTTACCAGAGCTCTGTATTGATTTGTCTGATTGGATCCACCCTCCATGCAACAAAGGTGTAAGTATTCACCCATATAGGACCCTACTATTTCCCAAGCTTCCAAAATGGTCACATTTCTCTTGTGCTTCACCCTCTATTTCTTCCTCTCTTTTATAGATGTCACAAGATAAAAGTAAACCAAATAGTCTTATCACCAGTTTGGACATTCAATTTCAGCAAACTGATGAAAAGGACACGGACCACGTTGCCCAGTTGTCTGGGGCTGTAGAATACACCGACTGCTTCTCTGCAGATGGATAAGAGCCCCTTCAACGAGTGTCCTGACAATAAACAATCTGATGGTGAGTTTCCAGAAATCCTGGAGTTTTGGGGATTGCAGCGTATCCCTTTATCATCATTGTTCCCAGATCCACTCTGGCCCAGAGTGGTAGCACCTGATAAATGTCCTATCTATGGGTTAAATAGAACTAAATGGTGGTTGGCGTTTACTGTTTTTATACATTTAAACTGCGTATTTATGCTGAACTGAATTGTTTAAAATAGAACTGTTTTGACATTAAAACTGCGTACTAATGCTACACTGAATTGCTCAAAATAAATGTTTTGACATCTAAACTGTGTACTTATGCTAAACTGAATTATCTGAAATAAAAGTTTTGACATTAAATCTGGGTATTGCCCAGTCAGCTGGGGCTGTAGAATACACTGACTACACTTCTGCAGAGGGGTAAGACTTCCCTTGCAATGAGTGTCCTAGATATGACACTAAACAATCTGATGGTGAGGTCCCAGTAACGCTGGGGCTTTGGGGAATATGGAGTAGCCCTTCATTGCCATTGATCCCAGGTCTGTACTTGTCTTTTTTGAGCTATTCAGTTCTAATTTAGCTAATTCAGATGTTTTTCACAATCAAACTGTACTTACATTTAAACTGCGTGCTTATGCTAAACTGAATTATTTGAAATTGAACCATTTTTGACATTGAAACTGTACTTACACTAAACTGAATTATTATATATAACTGCTTGAATTGTTTGAAACAAATGTTTTTTGACAATTAAACTGTGTACTGATGCTAAACTGAATCGTTTTAAATAAAACTGATTATTTGCATAAAAATGATTTGGCGTTTAATAACCAAACCTGGTGGTTGAGCAGGCATTGATCCGGCGACAGTGGTCAATGGCTTTCAACACACCACTTTGGTCTGACGGGCGGTCGGATTGGGCCCGATCCTGAATTGTTATAACTGCTTGAATAAACTGAATTGTTTGAAATAGAACTGATTATTTACATAAAAACTGATTTGGCGTTAGATAACCTAAAAAGTTTGATATGCTATAAAACGCAAACAACCAACCAACCAATGTTGTAGTTCAAACGAAAACACACGTAGGATCTATCGTTCCAACAGAAACTACTCCTAAAAGTGCTTGCCCAGTCGGCTGGGGCTGTAGAATACACCGACTGCTTCTCTGCAGAGGGGTAAGACCCCCCCCAACGAGTGTCCTGATATGACGCTAAACAATCTGATGGTGGGGTTCAAGCAGTGCTGGAGCTTTGGGGAATGCGGAGTACCCCTTCATTGCCATTGCTCCCAGGTCCACTCTGGCCCGGAGTGTTAGCACCTGATAAAGGTCCTATCTATGGGTTAAATAGAATTAACAACGCATTTATGCTAAAATGAATTGTTTGAGTAAAACTGAATAGTTTGAAATTGAAATGACATTTACAAATTTACAGTTCTAATTTAGCTAATTCAGATGTTTTTCACAATCAAACTGTACTTACATTTAAACTGCGTGCTAATGCTTAACTGAATTATTTGAAATAGAACTATTTTTCGACATTAAAACTGTATTTACACTTAACCGAATTGTTACATACAACTGCTTGAATAGTTAGAAATGGGAATGTTTTTGACAATTAAACTGTGTACTTATGCTAAACTGAATTGTTCTAAATAGAACCAATTTACATAAAAATGGATTTGGCGTTAAATAACCTACAGAGGTTGATATGCCATAAAACCCAACAAACCGAACCGTCTCAACTTTGCCCAGTCGGCTGGGGCTGTAGAATACACCGACTGCTTCTCTGCAGAGGGGTAAGACCCCCCCCCCAAACAAGTGTCCTGATTATGACACTAAACAATCTGATGGTGAGGTTCCAGCAGTGCTGGAGCTTTGGGGAATGCGGAGTACCCCTTCATTGCCATTGCTCCCAGGTCCACTCTGGCCCGGAGTGGTAGCACCTGATAGGGCCCTATCTATGGGTTAAATAGAACTAACGGCATACTTATGCTAAAATGAATTGAGTAAACTGAATAGCTTGAAATATTAAACCATACTTACATTTAAACTGCGTGCTTATGCTTAACTGAATTATTTGAAATAGAACTGTTTTTCGACATTAAAACTGTATTTACACTTAACTGAATTATTACATATAACTGCTTGAATAGTTTGAAATGGAAATGTTTTTGACAATTAAACTGTGTACTTATGCTAAATTGAACTGTTTTCAATAGAACAGATTATTTACATAAAAATGGATTTGGCATTAAATAACCTACAAAGGTTGATATGCCATAAAACCAACCAAACCAAACTACATTTAAACCGTGGGCTTTTGCTAAACTGAATTGTTTTAAATTGAACTATTTTTGATATTGAAACTGTACTTACACTAAACTGAATTGTTATATACAACTGCTTGAACAGTTTGGAATCGAAATATTTTTGACAAAGTGTGTACTCATGCTAAACTGAATTAAATAGAACTGATTATTTACATAAAAATGGATTTGGCGTTAAATAACCTACAAAGGTTGATATGGTATAAAACCCTAACAACCAACCAACAAAGGTTGATATGCCATAAAACCAGACCAAACCAAAATGTTTTCTCTTGCCATTGTAGATTTTATAAGCACACAGATGGACTGAATACAAAATATTTATTCTTTAGGAAATATAACTAAAAACAAATTGCCCAGTTGGTTGGGGCTGTAGAATACATCGACTTCACCTCTGCAGAGGGGTAAGAAGCCCCCAACGAGTGTCCTGATAATATGACACTAAACAATCTGATGGTGAGGTTTCAGTGATACTGGAGCTTAGGGGAATGTGGCGTACCCCTTTATTGCCATTGCTCCCAGGTCCACTCTGGCCCGGAGTGGTAGCACCTTATAAGGGTCCTATGAATTGGTTAAATGGAACTAAACCATGTTTCCTTCACTATACTGATTTTTGCATTTAAACTGCGTATTCATGCTAAACTGAATTGTTTAAAATAGAACTGTTTTGACATTCAAACTGCGTATTAGTGCTTCACTGAATTTCTTGAAATAGAACTGTTTTGACGTCTAAAATGTGAACTTATGCTAAACTGAATTATCTGAAATAGAATTGTTTGACATTTAACTCTGTATTTCCTAGTTGGCTGGGGCTGTAGAATACACTGACTGCACCTCTGCAGAGGGGTAAAACCCCCCAATGAGGGTCCTGCATTTGACACCAAATAATCTGATGGTGAGGTTCCAGTGATGCTGGAGCAAATTTCTAAAACTTATTTGAAAATGTTAACATAGATGACATTCTGTCAGAAAAAAAGATACCAAGAATTATATAACCCAGTAAACCCTCTGCAGAGATGCAATCAGTGTATTTTATAGCCCGGCTAAGACCTCCCCAATGATTGCCCACTCGGCTGAGCTGTAGAATACATTGACTGCTTCTCTGCAGATGGGTAAGACACCCCTAATAAGTGTCTTGGATATAACACTAAACAATCTGATGGTGAGATTCCAGTGATGCTGGAGCTTTGGGGAATGTGGAGTACCCCTTTATTGTTATCGCTCCCAGGTCTACTCTGGCCTGGAGTGGTAGCACGATAGGGTTATATCTTTGGGTTAAATAGAATTAACGGCATACTTATACGAAACTGAATTGTTTGATTAAACTTAATAGCTTGAAATAGAAATGTTTTTGATTAATTAAACCGTATTTACATTTATACTGCATGCTTAAGCTAAACTGAATTATTTGAAATAGAACTGTTTGGACATTTGTGTGTAAACAAATTCTGTACTTATACTAAACTGAATTAGTTGAGTTAGAACTGCTTGACTAAACTGAATAGCTAAAAATAGAAATGTTTTTCACAACTAATCTGTACTCACATTTAAATTGCATGCTTATGCTAAACTGAATTATTTGAAATTAAACTGTTTTTGACATTGAAACTATACTTTCACTAAACTGAATTGTTATATATAACTGCATGAATAAACTTAATAGTTTGATTGCCCAGTCGGCTGGGGCTGTAGAATACACTGACTGCACCTCTGCAGAGGGGTGAGACCCCTCCCCAAACGAGTGTCCTGGATATGACACTAAACAATCTGATGGTGAGGTTCCAACAGTGCTGGAGCTTAGGGGAATGCGGTGTACCCCTTCATTGCCATTGCTCCCAGGTCCACTCTGGCCCAGAGTGGTAGCACCAGATAGGGCCCTATCTATAGGTTAAATAGAACTAACAGCATACTTATGCTAAACTGAATTGTTTGAGTAAATGGAATAGCTTGAAATAGAAACATTTTTGACAATTAAATCGTACTTACATTTGAACTGCGTGCTTGTGCTTGTTTGAAATAGAAATGTTTTTTGACATTAAAACTGTATTTACACTTAACTGAATTGTTACATATAACTGCAACTGTTTTTGACATTGAAACTATTTACACTAAACTAAATTGTTTAACATAGAACTGTTCCGACATATAACTGTGTGTAAAGAAAATCTGTACTTTTACAAAACTGAATTAGCTGAAGTAGAAATGCTTGATTAAACTGAATAGCTCGAAATAAAAATTTTTTTTTTTTTTTTTACAATTAAACTGTACTTACATTTAAACAGCGTGCTTTTGCTAAACTGAATTGTTTTAAATTGAACTATTTTTGACACTGAAACTGTACTTATCCTAAACTGAATTGTTATATATAACTGAATAATTTGTAATAAAGATGTTTTTGACAATTGAACTGTGTACTCATGATAAACCGAATCGTTTTAAATAGAACTGATTTACATAAAAATGGATTTGGCGTTGAATAACCTACAAAAGTTGATATGCCATAAAACCAAACCAAACCATTCAGATAAAAATCGATTTGGCGTTAAATAACTAACAAAGGTTGAATTGCCATAAAACTCAACAAACCAACTAATGCTAAACTGAATCGCTTAGAATAGAACTGTTTTCATATTTAAACTGTGTACTTATGCTAAACTGAACCATTTCAAATAAAACTGTTTAGATATTAACTTAGTGCATTGCCCAGTTTGCTGGGGCTGTAGAATACACCGACTGCACCTCTGCAGAGAGATAAGACCCCCCTCCTTCCCCATTGTGTGTCCAGGATATGACACTAAAAGATCTGATGGTGAGGTCCTAGCAATGCCGGGGCTTTGGGGATTACAGAGCACCCCTTCATTGCCATTGCTCCTAGGTTCACTCCGGACCTGCGTGGTAGCACCTGATATGGCCCTATCTATGGGTTAAATTGAACTAACAGCATAATTATGCTAAAATGAACTGTTTGAAATAGAACTGATTATTTACATAAAAATGGATTTGCCGTTACATAACGTACAAAGGGTGATATATATCATAAAACCAAACCAAACCAACTTTCATTACCATTGCTCCTAGGTCCATTCTGGCTTGGAGTAGAAGAACCTGATTGGACCCTATCTTTGGGTCAAATAGAACTAAACTGTGTACTTATGCTAAACTGAATTGTTTGAAATGGAACTGTTTTTGACATTGAAACTGTACTTTGCTAAACTGAATTGTTTGAATTAGAACTATTTGACTAAACTGAATAGCTTGAAACAATCTTTTTGACAATTAAATTGTATTTATGCTAAACGGAATTGTTTGAAATAGGACTGTTTATTTGTATAAAAATGGATTTGGCATTAAATAACCTACAAACATTGATATGCCATAAAACCCAAACAATTAAACCAAAGCAAAAATGCAAACCAGTCAGCTGTGGCTGTAGAATACACTGATTGCATCTCTGCAGAGGAATGTGTCCTGGATATGACAAAACAATCTGAAAATGAGGCTCCAGTTGTGAATTTTTGGGGAATACAGAGTAACCCTTCATTGCTATTACTCCTTGCTCCACCCTCTCCTGGACTGGTTGCACCTGATAGCTTGCTATGTATGGGTTAAATAGAAATGATTGACATATAAACTCTGTGCAAACATATGACTTATGCAAAATAGAAATGTTTGATCATTTAACGGTGTAAATAAATGTTATGCTTAACTGGATTGTTAGTGATATGTAGCAATATCTAGAACCATTTAACTGTTTGTAAATGAATGAGTAATGTTGAATAGAATTATTAGTGTTTAAATGGTTTCAATTATTGTTATTTAACTCTAAGTAGAAACAATAGCAATAGTAGTGTGCCAAAAAATTAATTCTAACTCATTTAAAAAATGAAATTACCGACAAACTAATCACTTGCATATCATGTATATTTAAATGTGTGTAAACAAATGTTAAATAGTTAAATGGTTGCTGCTACATAGCAATACATGAAAATGTAAAAAAAACAACAAAACCTTTAGGCTTGTTTAAAAATGTAACCAAGAAACTGTCAACAAATCATTTATTTTTATATGTATAAACAGTTTTGACATTAAATAACCAACAATGGTGGATATGCCATAAAACCAAACCAAATGCAAAGCCATATATATTTAAGGGAATTCATACATAGAAATTGCACATGACTTTCAAAGAAAAAATGTAACAGACTCTTCTTTACCTTTCCAACTCCTGTTGAACCTGTGAAGGAAATAGTGGCCACTCTTGGATTCTCACACAATAGATTTCCAACTTCAGGTGTATTGTTTCTGGAAGCTGTAACAACATTTACAACACCAGCAGGTATACCAGCTTCTTCACCCAACTGAGGAAAAAAGAAAAAAGCAAGAATGATTCTTAAAGGAGAGAGAGAAAACAACAAATTTATAAAACTTATTTAAAAATGTTAACACAGATGACATTCTGTCAGAAAAAAGATACTAAGAATTATATAACCCAGTCAACCCTTTGCAGAGATGCAATCGGTGTATTCTATAGCCTGGCTAAGACCTCCCCAATGGATGCCTACTTGGCTGGGACTGTAGAATACACTGACTGCTTCTCTGCAGATGGGTAAGACACCCCTAATGAGTGTCTTGGATATGACACTAAACAATCTGATGGTGAGGTTCCTGTGATGCTTGAGCTTTGGGGAATGTGGAGTACCCCTTTATTGCCATCACTTCCAGGTCCACTCTGGCCTGGAGTGGTAACACTTGATAAGGGTCCCATCTATGGGTTAAATAGAACTAAATGGTGGTTGGAGTTTACTGGTTTTTTTTTTTGTTTTTTTTTTCATTTAAGCTGTATACTTATGCTAAACTGAATTGTTTAAAATAAAACGATTTTCATAAAAATGGAGTTGGCATAAAAGGTTGATGTACCATAAAACCCAACCAACTATAGCACACTATGCTTTTACAAATAGTAAAGGCCCAAATAGCCTTCATGTTAATTTGCTGTGAGAAATAAACAAATTACTTACCAAATGGCATTAAATATCCCATTTTGTCTTTGCCCAGTCAATTGGGGCTGTAGAATACACTGACTGCTTCTCTGCAAAGGGGTAAACCCCCCCATCCCCAACGAATGTCCTGATATGACACTAAACAATCTGATGGTGAGGTTCCGGTAATGCAGGAGCTTTGGTGAATACAGAACACCCATTCATTGCCATTGCTCCCAGGTCCACTCTGGCGTGGTAGGACCCTATCAGGTGCTACCATACCAGGCCAATCTATGGGTTAAATAGAACTAACAGCATAATAATGCTAAACTGAGTGGTAGCACCTGATAAGGGTCCTATCTATGGGTTAAATAGGACTAAACAGTGGTTGGCATTTAGTGTTTTTATAGATTTAAAATGCGTATTTATGCTGAACTGAATTGTTTAAAGTAGAACTCTTTTGACATTGGAGCTGTGTACTAGTGCTGAACTGAATTGCTCAAAATAGAACTGTTTTAATGTTTAAACTGTGTACTTATGCTGAACTGAATTATCTGAAATAAAGCTGTTTGACATTTAACTCTGAGTATTGCCCAGTCAGCTCGGGCTGTGGAATACACTGACCTTATCTCTGCTGAGAAGTAAGACCACCCCCACCCAATAAGTGTCTTCGCCCTGTCGGCTGTGGCTGTAGAATACACTGACTGCACCTCTGCAGAGGGGTAAGACCCCTCCAATGAGGCCACCTGTTGGCCATGGGTGGCGACCCATCAGGCGCTAGGATGGATCCCTGGTGGTTGAGCAGTCATTGATCCGGCGACAGTGGTCAAAGGCTTGCAACACATCACTTTGGCCCTTACTTGGTCTGACGGGCGGTTGGATTGGGCCCGATCCAATCAATCGGCTGGTCCCGACATGCCCTAGCTCATGTTTTTTTTTATTTTCCCGATCATATCATACAATCTGTTCTTGTGGAACTATTCGATCTACTTTTGTGGAACTATTTCCAACCCTTTATTCCATTTGTGCTAGAAGGCAGGGCTGAGGGTCAATTGTACTGAGGTAGAACTTATGACGCTGTGAAATTGTTGTTTTTTAAAAGCATAATTTGGCAGAGGCTGAGAATCATACTCTTTGCATGAGAATACTGGTATTGTATCCCCGTCTCAGCCAAGGCAAATGAGTTGCCCCCTTGGTTCATTCCCTTCTCAAGTTGGAGTCCATGATGGCTGGTGGAGCATAGGACCAGTGAACAACAATTACCAATCATGGCTTTTTCTTCATCAAAAAAACTGAAACGTACCCTAATGGAAACTGAATCGGACTACGAAGGTGTGGCAAGTTTCCCCAGATTCATAATAATGGAATCCATGGAAACGCTAATAACAAATTTATCGCCTTTTTAATTGAAAAGGTAATATCTAGTAATATGACGCCCGTCTACATAAAAAAAACTAAAATCAAACTTTGCTCATTGAAGTAAATAAAAGGAAAAATGCCGATTTCCTACTGAAAATGACTAAATTTCATACTATAAATGTAAAAACTTGCCCTCACAAATCCTTGAATATAAGTAAAGGGGTTGTAAGAAGTAAGGAATTGTCATAATGCACAATTGATGATTTGCTAAGTCAGCGGGGGCTGTAGAATACACCGACTGCTTCTCTGCAGAGGGGTAAAACCCCTCCTCCAAATATCTTCGATATGACAATAAACAATTTGATGGTGAGGTTCCAGCAATGCTGGAGCTTTCGGGAATGCAGCTTTGAGTGATAGCACCTGATAAGGGTTCTATGTATGGGTTAAATAGAACTTAACTGTGCTTCTTTCACTATACTGATTTTTGCATTTAAACTGCGTATTTATGCTAAACTAGATGCTAAACTAGATTGTTTAAAAAAACTGTTTTGACATTGGTTATCTGAAATAAAACTGTTTGACATTTAACTCTGTATTGCCCAGTCGGCTGGGGCTGTAGAATACACTGACTGCACCTCTGCAGAGGGGTAAGACCTCCCCTAACGAGTGTCCTGGATATGACACTAAACAATCTGATGGTGAGGTTCCAGCAGTACTGGAGCTTTGGGGAATGCGGAGTACCCCTTCATTGCCATTGCTCCCAGGTCCACTCTGGCCCGTAGTGGTAGCACCTGATAGGGCCCTACTATGGGTTAAATAGAACTAACAGCATACTTATGCTAAAATGAATTGAGGAAACTGAATAGCTTGAAATAGAAACGTTTTTGACAATTAAACCGTACTTACACTAACTGAATTATTTCAAATAGAACTGTTTTTCGACATTAAAACTGTATTTACACTTAACTGAATTATTACATATAACTTCTTGAATAGTTTGAAATAAATGTTTTTGACAATTAAACTGTGTACTTATGCTAAACTGAATTGTTTTAAATAGAACAGATTATTTACATAAAAATGGATTTGGCGTTAAATAACCTACAAAGGTTGATATACCATAAAACCAAACCAATGCTGGAGCTTACGGGAATGCCGAGTACTCCTTCATTGCCATCACTCCCAGGTCCACTCTGCCCGGAGTGGTAGCGCCTGATAAGGGTCCTATCTATGGGTTAAATAGAACTAACAGCATACTTATGCTAAAATGAATTGAGTAAACTGAATAGCTTGAAATAGAAACGTTTTTGACAGTTAACCGTACTTACACTTAAACTACGCGCTTATGCTTAACTGAATTATTTCAAATTGAACTGTTTTTTGACATTAAAACTGTATTTACAATTAACTGAATTATTTTTTGACGTCTAAACTGTGTACATGTGCTGAACTGAATTATCTGAAAAATAATGTTTGACATTTAACTCTGTGTATTGCCCAGTCGGCTGGGGCTGTAGAATACACTGACTGCACCTCTGCAGAGGGGTAAGACCCCCCCCCCTAACGAGTGTCCTGGATATGACACTAAACAATCTGATGGTGAGGTTCCAGCAGTGCTGGAGCTTTGGGGAATACGGAGTACCCCTTCATTGCCATCGCTTCCAGGTCCACTCTGGCCCGTAGTGGTAGCACCTGATAGGGCCCTATCTATGGGTTAAATTAGAACTAACGGCATACTTATGCTAAACTGAATTGTTTGAGTAAACTGAATAGCTTAAAATAGAAATGTTTTTGACAATTAAACTGTACTTAGATTTAAACTGCGTGCTTGTGCTTAACTGAATTGTTTGAAAAAGAACTGTTTTTTTTCGACATTAAAACTGAATTTACACCTAACTGAATTGTTACCTATAACTGCAACTGTTTTTTGACATTGAAACCTGTATTTACACTAAACTAAATTGTTTAACATAGAACTGTTCTGACATCTGTGTGTAAACAAAATCTGTACTTTTACAAAACTACCTGAAGTAGAATTGTTTGACTAAACTGAATAGCTCGAAATAAAAATGTTTTTTTACAATTAAACTGTACTTACATTTAAACTGTGTGCTTTTGTTAAACTGAATTGTTTTAAATTGAACTATTTTTGACACTGAAACTGTACTTACACAAAAATGAATTGTTATATATAACCAAATAGTTTGAAATAGAAATGTTTTTGACAATTAAACTGTACTCATGCTAAACCAAATTGTTTTAAATAGAACTGATTATTTACATAAAAATGGATTTGGTATTAAATAACCCACAAAGGTTCATAGGCCATAAAACGCAACCAATGGGTATCCTTGATATAACATTAAACGATTTGATGGTGCGGTTCCAGTAATGCTGGGGTTATGGGGAATATGGAGCACCCCTTCATTGCCATTGCTCCCAGGTCCACTTTGGCCTGGTGTGGTAGCACATAATAGGGCCCTATCTATGGGTTAAATAGAACTAACGGCATACTTATGCTAGACTGAAATGTTCGATTTAACTGAATCACTTAAAATAGAAATGTTTTTGACAATTAAACCGTACTTATATTTAAACTACGTGTTTATGCTAAACTTAATTATTTCAAATAGAACTGTTTTTTGACTAAACTGAATTGTTTAATATAAAACTGTTTTGAAAGTTAACTGTGCGTTAATAAAATCTGTACTTATACTAAACTGAATAGCTTGAAATAGAAATGATCATTTGTATAAAAATGGATTTGGCATTGAATAACCTTCAAAGGTTGATATGCCATAAAATACCAGGCAAACAAAATGGGTTGGTTGGTTTTAGTTGTTTCAGACAAAGACATTTAAGAGGCTTAATAGTGATGGCTCGCCCAGTTGGCTGGGGCTCTAGAATATTTCTGTAGAGGGGTAAGATCCCCTCCCAATGAGTGTCCTGGGTATGACACTCAAACTGATGGAGATTCCAGTAATGCTGGGTAATGTGGAGTACCCTTTTATTGTCATAATGTCCAGGTCCACTCTGGCCCAGAGTGGTGGCACCTTATAAGGTTCCTATCAATAGGTTAAACAGAATTAAACCATGTTTAAATGTCAAATCAGTTCTATTTTAAAACAATTCAATTTAGTATAAACTGTGTCCTTTTGCTAAAATGAATTATCAGTCGGCTGGGGCTGTAGAATACACCGGCTTCTTCTCTGCAGAGGGGTAAGACACCCACCAATAAATGTCCTGGATATGACACTAAACAATATGATGGTTTGCCCAGTCAGTTGGGGCTGTAGAATATACTGACTGCACCTCTGCAGAGGGGTAAGACCCCCTCCACAACAAGTGTCCTGGATATGACACTAAACTATCTGATGGTGAGGTTCCAAGTGCTGGAGCTTTGGGGAATGCGGAGTACCCCTTCATTGCCATTGCTCCCAGGTCCATTCTGACCCGGAGTGGTAGCACCTGATAGGGCCCTATTTATGGGTTAAATAGAACTAACAGCATACTTATGCTAAACTGAATTGTTTGACTAAACTGAATAGCTTGAAATAAAAATGTTTTTTGACAATTAAACCGTACTAACATTTAAACTGCGTGCTTGTGCTCAACTGAATTGTTTGAAATAGAAATGTTTTTTCACATTTAACTAAATTGTTACATATAACTGCAACTGTTTTTTGACATTGAAATTATATTTACACTAAACTAAATTGTTTAACATAGAACTGTTCTGACATTTAACACTGTGTAAACAAAATCTCCACTTTTACAAAACTGAATTAGCTGAAGTAGAATTGCTTGACTAAACTGAAGAGCTGGAAATAATTTTTTTTTTTTTTACAATGAAACTGTACTTACATTTAAACTGCGTGCTTTTGTCAAACTGAATTGTTTTAAATTGCACTATTTTTGACACTGAAACTGTACTTACCCTAAACTGAATTGCTATATATAACTGAATATTCGAAATAGAAATGTTTTTGACAATTAAACTGTGTACTCATGTTAAACCAAATTGTTTTAAATAGAACTGATTATTTACATAAAATGGATTTGGCATTAAATAACCTACAAAGGTTGATATGCCACCAAACCAAACCAATCTGATGGTGAGGTTCCAGTAATGCAGGAGGTTTGGGGAATGCAGAGTAGCCCTTCATTGCCATTGCTTCCAGGTCCACTCAGGCCCGGAGTGGTAGCACCTGATAGGGCCCTATCTATGGGTTAAATAGAACTAACGGCATACTTATGCTAAACTGAATATCTTAGAATAGATGTGTTTTTTGACAATTGACCTGTGTGCTTGTGCTAAACTGAATTATTTCAAATAGAACTGTTTTTGATATTGAAACTCTATTTATACTAAAATAAATTGTTTAACATAGAACTGTTCTGACATGTAACTGTGTAAACAAAATCTGTACTTTTACAAAACTGAATTAGCTGAATTAGAATTGCTTGACTAAACTGAATAGCTTGAAATAGAAATGTTTTTCACAATTAATCTGTACTTATATTTAAACTGCGTGCTTATGCTAAACTAAATTATTTGAAATAGAACTGTTTTTGACACTGAAACTGTACTTACACTAAACTGAATTGTTATAACTGCTTGAATAGTTTAAAATAGAAATGTTTTTGCCAATTAATCTGTGTACCCATGCTAAACTGAATTGTTTTAAGCAGAACTGATTATTTGCATAAAAATGGATTTGGCGTTAAATAACCTACGAAGGTTGATATGCCATAAAACCCAACAAACCAAACTAAATTGAATTGTTTAAAATAGAACTGATTTGACATTTAAACTGTGTACTTTTGCTAAAATTATCTGTCGCCCAGTTGGCTGGGGCTGTAAAATACACTGGCTGCTTCTCTGCAGAGGGATAAGACCCCCACCAACTGATGGTAAGGTTCCAGCAATGCTGGAGGTTTGGGGAATGCGGAGAACCCCTTCATTACCATTGCCCCCAGGTCCACTCTGGCCGGAGTGGTAGCACTTGATAAGAGTCCTATCTATGGGTTAAATAGAACTAAACCGTGCTTCTTTCACTATACTGATTTTTGCATTTAAACTGCGTATTTATGCTAAACTGAATTGTTTATAATAGAACTGTTTTGACGTTGGAGCTGCGTACTAGTGTTGAACTGTTTTGACATCTAAACTGTCTACTTATGCTGAACTGAATCATCTGAAATAAAACTTTGACATTTAACTCTGATTATTGCTCAGTCAGCTTGGGCTGTAGAATACACTGACCTTACCTCTGTAGAGAGGAAAGACCCCCCCACCAATGAGTGTCCTTGATATGATGCTTAACAATCTGATGGTGAGGTTTCCATTAATACTGAAGCTTTGGGGAATGCGGAGTACCCCTACATTGCCATTCCTCCCAGGTCCACTCTGGGCCCAGAGTAGAAGCACCTGATAGGGCCCTATCTATAGGTTAAATAGAACAGCATAATTATGCTAAACTGAATTGTTTGAATAAACTGAAGAGCATAATTTTGATTTGGTCTCTGTCTACATAGAGAAGGTCGATGTAAAAGAATATAGATCGCCTCCTAGGATATTAAGTAGTTTTACTTGTACTATATAAAACAGAACCAATCATTTTGGTATCTGGTCCTGCAACTATTTATTGACAAAAGGTGCTTGCCAATAGCAGAGTCAAGAGCCTGAGAATGCCTGGATGTTATTCGTCCGGTGTTAAGGATACCTCGGGGGACATGCTGTTTCATTCTAACATCCAATCGTTGGCTTGCCCAGTCGGCTGGGGCTGTAGAATACACCGACTGCTTCTCTGCAGAGGGGTAAGACCCCCCCAACGAGTGTCCTGGTAATATGAGAGTAAACAATCTGATGGTGAGGTTCCAGCAATGCTGGAGCTTTGGGGAATGCGGAGTACCCCTTCATTGCCATTGCTCCCAGGTCCACTCTGGCCCGGAGTGGTAGCACCTGATAGGGCTCTATCTATGGGTTAAATAGAACTAACAGCATACTTATGCTAAAATGAATTAAGCTGAATAGCTTAAAATAGAAATGTTTTTGACAATTAAACCGTACTTACTTAAACTGCGTGCTTATGCTTAGCTGAATTATTTCAAATTGAACTGTTTTTCGACATTAAAACTGTATTTACACTTAACTGAATTATTACATATAACTGCTTAAATACTTTGAAAAGGAAATGTTTTTGACAATTAAACTGTGTACTTATGCTAAAATGAACTGTTTTAAATAGAACAGATTATTTAAATAAAAATGGATTTGGCATTAGATAACCTACAAAGGTTAATATGCCATAAAACCACAAAACTAAACCATCTTTTAACCAATTGCCCGACTGCTTCACTGCAGAGGGTTATGAACCCCCCATCCCAACAAGTGTCCGGGATATGACACTAATCAATCTGATAGTGAGGTTCCAGCAATGCTGGAGCTTTGGGGAATGCGAAGTACCCCTTTATTGCCATCGTTCCCAGGTCCACTCTGGCCCCGGAGTGGAAGCAGCTGATATGGGTCCTATCTATGGGTTAAATAGAACTAAATGGTGGTTGGCGTTTACTGTTTTTATACATTTAAACTGTGTATTTATGCTGAAGTGGATTGTTTAAAATAGAACTGTTTTGACATTGGAACTGCATACTGATGGTACACTGAATAGATTGAAATAGAACTGTTTTGACATCTAAACTGTGTACTTATGCTGAACTGAATTCTTTAAAATAAAACTGTTTTGACATTTAACTCTGTATTGCCCAGTCTGCTGGGGCTGAAGAATACACTGACTGCACCTCTGCAGAAGGGTAAGACCTCTCCCCACCAATGAGTGTCCTAGATATGACACTAAACAGTCTGATCTGGGGCCTTGGGGAATACGGAGCACCCCTTCATTGCCATTGCTTCCAGGTCCACTATGGCCTGGCGTGGTAGCTCCATGCAGAGCGAGAGTGCTTGAAAGAAATTTGATGTGCAAACTGCCAATAAGATCATCCGGCTTACGCAGGAACTTGTGCTGTTTACCAAAAAGAAATAGTTTAAACACAAGAGGAATGTTTCCTTCCTGGAAGCTGGGAGAATGCAGCTATGCCTCCGTTGCACGGAGGGCAGATAGAACCAATGACAACACCAAACACTTGTGGAGAAATTGATCAAGTTGCTTATGCTAAACTGAATTATTTGAAATTGAACTGTTTTTGGCATATAAACTGTACTTACACTAAACTTAATTGTTATATATAACTGCTTGAATAAACCGAATAGTTTGAAATAGAAATGTTTTTGACAAACAGTGTACTCATGCTAAACTGAATTACTTGAAAAAGAACTGATTATTTATATAGAAATAGATTTGGCATTAAATAACCTACAAAGGTTGATATGCCATAAAACCCGACCAAACAGCCTGCTTTCAGTTGTAATATTTCTGAGTTTTAATATATAACACAAACATGAGAATTATAGCAATATATTGATATAACATTACTTTAACTAAGCATTAAAAATTTGATAGGTCTGATAAAATAATGTAAGTAGTTGGATAATCCAGATGATACAAGGCAAGGTTGCTGAGACTGTAGAATACATTGTCTGCGTCTGTACAGATGGGTAAGTGTCGTGAATATGAGACTAAACAATCTGATCGTGGGGCTCCAGTCCTGAAACTTTCAGGAGTGGAGAATACCCCTGCATTGACATTGCTTCCAGGTCCACTCTGACTGGAGTGCTAGCATCTGATAAAATCTTATCAATGGTACACCCTGTCGGCTGGGGCTGTAGAATACGCCGACTGAACCTCTGTAGAGGGGTAAGACCCCCCCATGGGGCTACCTGTAGGCCGTGGGTGGCGACCCGTGATGCGTGAGGATGGGATTCTGGTGGCTGAGCGGTCCGTGACTTGCAACACTCCATTTTGGCCCTTACTTGGGCTAGAGGGGAGGTCGGAGGCGCCGGATCCGATCAATCGGCTGGTCATGTCAGCCCTCTATCAGATTACTTTAAAATCTGAATGAGGGCGATGGCTGTAGGGTCAATAATGCTGAACAAAGACCTATAACCTTTCTGTCCCTGGGTGAGTCGTCATCTTGGGAACCAAAACCCAGGAACTTAATAAAATTGTCCATCAGCATGAGTATACTGATTATGTAGCCCTGGTATTCCCCTTAGGCGTATCCCTGAATGGGGCTCCGTAGTGGATGGGGAGCATAGTCAATGAAACTCAAACAATAAATATATGGATTTTTCAACACAAAAACCCCAAGCAAATGGTGCAAATAAAAAACTTAAAAGAAATTTGAGAGAAACTGATTCAGAAAATGAAGTAGAATCTCCCTTCCCGAGATTCATTTCTATAGAATCCAAAAGCTCGCCAATAACTAGTCTCTCACCGTTCATAATCGAAAAAGTCATATCAAGTAATATAACACCAAAATCGGTAAAAAAATTAAAAAAATGATACATTACTTGTTGTAGTGGAAAAAAGAAAACATGCGGACTTTCTGTTGAAAATGACAATGTTCAAACAATATTGCAGTCAAAACGTACCCTCACAAATCCCTGAACACAAGTAAGGGGGTGGTGAGGAGTAAAGAACTGTCATTATGTACTTAGGAAGAAATAAAAAGAGTTAAAGACAAGATGTGATTGATGTCAAAAGAGTTTCTATTAAAAAAGAGGGTAAATCAATAGAAACAAACGCCTATATTATGACATTCAATACACCAAGAATCCCAGAACAAAATAAAGGTTGGCTACTCTATGGAGAAGGTTGAGCAATTTGTACCTAACCCATTGAGATGCTATAGGTGTCAAATATGTCGCCCTGTCGGCTGGGGCTGTAGAATACGCCGACTGCACCTCTGCAGAGGGGTAACCCCCCCCCCAATGAGGCCACCTGTTGGCTGTGGGTGGCGACCCGTAAGGCGCTAGGACGGATCCCTGGTGGTTGAGCAGTCATTGATCCGGCGACAGAGTGGTCAATGGCTTGCAACACACCGCTTTGGCCCTTACTTGGTCTGACGGGCGGTCGGATTGGGCCCGATCCGATCAATCGGCTGGTCATGTCAAGCCCTAGCAACTATATATTTTATCCTGACCGTATTTTTAAATCTGCACTTGCAGCAAGTTCCCAACCCTTACCTGTTAGTTGCTAGAAGGCGGTGGCTAAGGGTCAATTGTGTTGAGAATAGGAATTTGACCAGCGCTGAGAAATTGGCAACGGCTCGGAATCCTACCATCAACTCGAGTATACTGGTCGCGTATCTCCCGTCTCAACAAAGGCGAATGGGTTACCCTCGTGGTAAGAATCAGACTCGGAGAATGAGGCAGCAGACTTCCCCAGATTCATTGTTAATGAATCTTTGGAGGAGGTATGCCTAGCCAAATTCTCACCTTTCCTCATAGAAAAAGTGATATCTACAAGAGCTAGTCCGAAAACTGTTAAAAAAAAAAGAGTTGAGCAGTACGTCCCAGCTCCCCTGAGGTGCTTCAAATGTCAGAAATTTGGACACCACAGGGAAGCCTGTAGAGGACGACAGACATGCTCCAAATGCGGTGAAAAGGACCCGGACCATGCAGAGGAAGATTGCTTAAAAGAAACACGATGTGCAAACTGCCAACAAGATCATCCGGCTTACGCAAGAACTTGTACTGTTTACCAAAAACAAAAAGAAATTATTGAGTTCAAACACAAGAGGAATGTTTTCTTCCTGGAAGCTAGGAGAATTGTAGGGAGCTATATGGGAGAAAGTAGCTACGCCTCCGTTGCACGGAGGGCGGATAGAACCAATGAAGACAGCAAATATAGAACACTTGTGGAGAAATTGCTCAAGCTGGAAGCCAATGATTGGCCAAAGTTTCAGGAGCACCTGAAAAAACTACATTCGGGTGAATTTTACCAAGCACCAGATCAGCAACAAGTTGCGAATGGAGAGGGATCCCATGTTGTAGTTCAAACAAAAACACACGTAGGATCTATCACTCCAACACGAACTACTCCTAAAAGTGCAAAATCTCCATCAAAACAGCCGTTACATAAATCACCAATACGTCCACCAAAAAGCATTAAAGATAGACTAAAAAACCTGTCTCCCATAAGACCTGAACAACTGAAACAAAAATCGCAACTCCCCATTTGCCAAACTACGAAAATACAAATGAACACCAAAGTGAATAAGGAAAGACAAGGAAGTACATTCAAAATACCCTCAACAACAAAGTCGCATATAACAACCAAACCATTCAATTCTCAACAACCAGCAAAACCCCTACAAAGGACGTATAGTATAGAGAGTATGGATAGTGACACAGACCGCGTAGTTGCCAGCCTTAATCTTGAAGAAATAATCAAAAACTACAATACTTGACACCACTTAACTATCGGCAAACCTATAAGGTCAGTCACTTTTTTAACTATTAATCTCTAAGAGATAATGCATATTTATTCAAATCTGTGCTAACGAATGACAGTTAAATTCTTATTGCTCCATATAAACACTTGTAATAATTTAACTGTGTGCAAACAAATGAGGAAAAGTAAATGGAATGATTTATGTTGCCTGCATATTTATGCCAAACAACTGTTTCTTATGCTAGACTGAATTATTTGAAATAGAACTGTTTTTTTTTACATTGAAACTTTACTTATACTAAACTGAATTGTTATATTACTGCTTGAATAAACTGAATTGTTTGAAATAGAAATGTTTTTGACAAGCTGTGTACTCATACTAAACTGAATTGTTTGAAATAAAACTGATTAGTTACATAAAATGGATTTGGCATTAAATAACCTACAAAGGTTGATATGCCATAAAACCAACCAAACCAAACCGTGCCCAACAACTTCTGCGAGTCGTTGCCCACACAGAGTGGGGAGCTGACCGTCAAACTCTAATTAAGTTATATAGAACTCTTCTCCGCTCTCAACTCGACTGGCATTTTCGTATATAGATCTGCCAGGAAATCATATCTGAAACAACTTGACCCTATTCACCATGGAAGCTTAAGACTGGTATTAGGAGCATTTAGAACTTCTCCAATTGACAGCTTATACACCGAAGCTCACGAAGCACCTCTACAGATCAGAAGTGAAAAATTAGCCCTCCAGTATTACACCAAACTTAAATCTTCTCCTTCTAACCCAGCATATGACTGCACCTTTGATCCAAAATACAGACAATATTTCAACCAAAAAGAAAAATCAATTAGACCTTTTGGCCTCTGTATGGAGCCTATTCTCAAAGAAGCCACCATTCCTCTAGATAATATCCATAAAAGCATCTTGCCACAAATACCACCTTGGATCATTAAAAATCCAAAAGTGAACCGCCAAGTGAATCAACTCCATAAAACAAAGACACATTCCTTCACCTACCAAGAAAAACATCAAAATATCCTCCAACAGTAACCCAACTATCTATGTATCTATACAGATGGATCCAAAGACTACTATAAAACAGCATGTGCAGCAGTCTTAAACAAAATAATAAAAACAAAACTCTGCCAATGGATAATTCTATTTTCACAGCTGAGGCCTGTGCAATAGACTTGGCTCTCGACATTATCTCGAAAGAAAAACACAAAAAATTCATCATATTCTCAGACTCGCTCTCTGTCCTCTTATCATTAAACAACAAAAAACTAGAGCAGCCACTTATCATCAAACTACTTTGCAGACTACACTCAACTTTAAACAAAGAAATCGTTTTTTGTTGGATTCCAAGCCACATTGGGGTGAGGGGAAATCATAGAGCAGACACAGCAGCAAAATCGGCTTTAGATTTGACCCCTGACAAGTACATCCCATACACCGATCTGAAACCGAAAATAAATAATTTCCTCCATAAAAAATAGCAATAACGCTGGAATAGAAATACCAGCAATAAACTATTTCAGGTCAAACCCTTTTTGGGAGAATTGCACCCAGCCTTTCGAAAATCGCGAAAAGAGCAAGTAACGATAACGCGATTGCGTATTGGTTACAGCAGACTTACGCACTCTTTTATACTCAAGCAAGAACAGCAACCCCAGTGCTCAACATGCCAAACGCCCTGCACAATCAAACACGTTCTCCTTGAGTGTAAAGTTTTTAATGAGACCAGAAAGCGCTATTTGCACACAAATACTACGAAGGACTTATTTGAGAACGTCCACATGGATAAATGTCTTGTCGTTCTTGAAAGAGACCGTGTTGTACCAGAAAATATAGATTTGGTTACAATCCCGAAAACACAAAGTAATCAACAGAAACCAAATTATTGCTGAATAGATTTATGCTTGTGTTGGTAGAAATAGTATTGAGAAATAAAAAAAAAAAAAAAAAAAAAAAATCATCACTAAATAACCTAATGTCACATAGAAATACTTACTCGTATGCGAGTAAATGAGTTGTATAGTTTTAGTATGGTATGATTAAATTATGTGTTTACAAATCGTACATACGTGTAAACAGGCTTTGGTATTAAATAACCTATAGAGGTTGATATGGCATTAAACTTAATCAATCAACCAACCAACCATCATCGCGGTATTCTTTGATCTAGAGAAAGCGTATGAAACCACTTGGAGATATGGTATTATGAAAGACCTGCATAATATGGATTTGAGAGGTAGACTCCCAAACTTTATAAAAGCTTTTCTCACAGACAGGAAATTTCAAGTTCGGATTGGAACAACATTGTCTGATATTCAACAGCAAGAAGAAGGGGTCCCCCAGGGGAGTATACTATCAATAACCCTCTTCAACATAAAAATGAATAGCATTACCAATTGCCTAAACCCTAGAGTTGACAGCTATTTATATGTAGATGACTTCTGCATTACATCGAAATCCAAATATATACGGACAGCAGAGCATCAACTGCAACAGAGTATCAACAAAATTCATAAATGGTCAACCATAAATGGATTTAAGATATCCAAAACAAAAACTCAGTGCGTGCATTTTTGCCAGTTGAGAAAAATGCACAACGACCCTACATTGAAGTTGGACGATTCGGAAATTCCGGTCGTCAGTCAATACAAGGTATTATTTTTGACCGAAAATTCTCTTTCATTCCCCACATACAATATATAAAAGATAAATGTAATAAAACACTGAAACTACTCCGGATAATAGCCCATACAGACTGGGGTGCAGATTTTCAAACATTACTGAAATTATATAGAACATTAATCCGCTCAAAAATCGACTATGGCTGCTACGTATATGGAGCAGCCAGAAAGTCCTATCTGAAAACATTTAAATACTGTTCACCATGAAGGATTAAGACTCATCTTGGGGGCTTTCCGCAATTCCCCGGTGGAGAGCCTTTACTCCGAAGCATATGAACCACCTCTAAAACTCAGATTCACAAAGTTAGGTTTACAATATTACAGCAAAATCAAGTCACTACCAACCAATCCGGCTCATGACTGCATTTTTAACTCCAAACATCAAATCCTATTTAACGAAAAGGAAAAGGCCATAAAAACCTTTGGCCTCCGCATGAAACCTATTCTGGAAAATGCAAATATCTCTATTAAAAATATTCATGATACAGTACAGCTAAATTGCCCTCCCTGGCTACTTGAAAAGTCAGAGGTAATACTAGACTTAAACTCTCAAAAAAGAAAACACACCCCTTAATATACCAAGAAAAACTCAATAACATCCAAGACAATCTTCCTAATTATCTACATAGACGGCTCCAAGGACAACTATTGAACCGGGTGTGGAGCAGTTCTAAACGATAAAACTATGAAACAATCCCTTCCTAAAGAAGCTTCCATATTTACAGCTGAAATCTGTGCAATAAATTTGGCACTTAAAATCATTTCAAATAACAAAGCTAAGAAATTCATTATCTACTCAGACTCCATGTCAGTTCTACAATCTATAAAAAACCAAAAACTCGATAACCCTCTAATCGTCAACCTATTAAACAAACTCCACACCCTAAGACAGAGCAAAAAAATCATATTCTGCTGGATTCCAGGCCATATGGGAATCCAGGGAAATGGTAAAGCTGATTCATTGGCTAAAGCTGCAATTAACATACCTCCTGACAAAACCTCCAAACTACCATACACAGACTTGAAACATAAAATTAAACAAATAATCACAAAAAGATGGCAACAATTGTGGGATGAAAATACCCAAAACAAGCTCCGCTAAATAGAGCCTCTTCTGAAAGAAAGAAAACGTGAAGCTAGTAATACTAGAAAAGAAGAAACCATTCTTTCTCAACTACGTATAGGCCACACTAGATTAATGCACGACTTTATTCTAAAAGAAGAACCTACTCCTAAATGTCCATGCGGAAACCATTACACAATTAGGCATATTTTAATAGAATGTACAAACCTATCTCGCATCCGGAAAATTTTTTATAAAGTTAATAGTATGAAGGAATTATTTGAGAAGATAAACCCTAAAAACGTAATGGAATTCCTGAAAAGAATTGGCCTTCTATCAAGGCTGTAGGCTCATAGACCTACAAATTAATTATATAAAAAAATCAAATGCTGACTTCAGCAGACAATTCAAGACTGCATATCGTTTTATTTGGATGTCGTTGGTATTTGTTTATAGCGTTCAAATAACTATACGAATAAAAATTATACCAAACAAAAATAATAAAAACGTTTTCGGCATAAAATAACCCGATGGGTTGGCATGCCGTAAAATCCAACCAACCAACCAACGAGTGTCCTAGATATGACACTAAACAATCTGATGGTGAGGTTCCAGCAATGCTGGAGCTTTGGGGAATGCAGAGTACCCCTTCTTGCCATCGCTGCCAGGTCCCCTCTGGCACGGAGTGGTAGCACCTGATAAGGGTCCTATCTATGGGTTAAATAGAACTAAACCGCGCTTTTTTCACTATAATTATTTTAAATTGTTTTAAATAGAACTGATTATTTACATCAAAATTGATTTGCCGTTAAATAACCTACAAAGGTTGATATGCCATAAAACCCAACAAACAAACCTCATAGTTTCCTCAAAGGCTGAGGTCTGTGGTGGCCTTGTAATAGAGGCCTCTTCAAAAGAGAGGGCCTTTGGGTTCTCTTTGTTTTGATTTTGTTTGTCTCTCATGGTTTGTTGAATCTTTGGTGTTTGAATTTTCTTTTGAGAATTATTTGTTTTCAGTGACTGTTCTTATGGTTTTCATTTCTTGAATTAGCATTCTCATGTCATTTATAAGTTGGGTAATTACTTCAGGTTTTATTCTGGTTTGATCTTTTTTTTTCATTTTCATATGTTTGGTATCCTTGTTGGCTTGTGCTTGGAATATTTTGACATTTCTAAATATTTCACTGCTTCTATCATTTTTTATGTTTTTTGTGTATTTTATTTTGACAATATCTTTTCCCTTTCAAGACTTCACAATCTCTGGAATTTTCAGGGTGATTTTTTTAAATTAAAAAAAAAATTTTTATTTTTTTTTTTTATTTTTTTTTTTTTTTAGTTAATACAGAAAGCTTTCTTTTGACTGTCCATGTGTCTTGTGTTGTTTTTGCTACATCTTCCGCACACTGGGGGTCTAGTCATCTGTCTTGATGATGTCTGAACCTCTGGCATTTGAAACATCTAAGTGGGTTTGGGGTGTATGTTTCAACTTTTATTTTCATACATTGTACGTTAATTTTAGTTGTGGGGTTTGGGGTACTAAAATTTAATATGTAGGTGTTCGTACAGTTCAGAACTCCTCACTACACCTTTGGATGAATTTAAAGACTGGTGGAGGGAGGTTTTAATTTTGATGTTAAGTTTCCCATTTTAGGATTTCTTCCACATTTTTTTCCATGTTTTTTTAAACTTCAATCAGTATTGTTCCATTTGTTAGTTTTTTGATTATCATTGGTTTTATTTCTTTTGAAAGGATTTGTTCAATTTTAAATATTGATATTTTAGTTACCGGTGTTTCTTCTATGGATTGTATTATCATATAAGTAGGTGTATTTTGGTAAATGAAAGCTCTGATAGTGAGCCTGAAATCAAAGTGTGGTCTCTAGGTGGATTTATTTGTAGCCATTTATTGTAAGTTGATGAGTTTCATTGATTATACTCCCCACCCACCACAGAGCCCCACATGGGGATGTCCTAAGGGGGAAACTAATTTGCCTAGGGACAACAGGGTTACATAATCAGTATACTCATGCTGATGGTAGACTAATAAGATTTGTCGTGGGTTTTTGTTCCCAAGATAATTACTCACCCAGGGGCAGGAGGGAATATGGATCTTTCCTCAGTATGATTGACCCTACAGCTATTGCCCTCTAATTCAGATTTTTGTAAAAACTGAAAGGTCTAACATGACCAGCCAATTGATCAGATCGGGCTGCTCCGACTGCCCATCTAGCCCAGTAAGGGTCAAAGTGGAATGTTGCAAGTCACATGACCTTTTTGGTTCCTCGGTATGGACTGCTCTGCCACCAGGATCCCGTCCTCAAGCATTATGAGTTGCCACCCATGGCCAACAGGTAGCCTCATTGGTGGGTGGGTGGGTGGGGGTACCCCTCTGCAGGGGTGCAGTTAGTTATGCTCATCCTGTCGGCTGGGGCCATAGAATATGCTATGTATCACTATTTGTGTTAGCAATATTTGAAATGATTTGGGTGACTTCACACAAATGATTAATACTAAATGAAACTATCCATGTGAGAATACTTGGAGCCATTTACTTTGAGATTGCAGAGTTAAATGTTTATACATATGATTTGTAAGTCAATAGTTTGTATTTGATATTAATCATTTGTTTACCAACAATTATTTTTGTTAGATAGAAATATCAGAAACTATTTATTGCCCAGTCGGCTGGGGCTGTAGAATACACTGACTGCTTCTCTGCAGAGGGTAAGACCCCCCCAACGAGTGTCCTGTTTATGACACTAAACAATCTGATGGTGAAGTTCCAGCTGTGCTGTAGCTTTGGGGAATTGCGGAGTACCACTTCATTGCCATCGCTCCCAGGTCCACTCTGGCCCGGAGTGGTAGCTCCTGATAAGGGTCCTATCTATGGGTTAAATAGAACAAAACTGTGCTTCTTTCACTATACTGATTTTTGCATTTAAACTGTGTATTTATGCTAAACTGAATTGTTTAAAATAGAACTGTTTTGACATTGGAACTGCGTACAAGTGCTGAACTGAATTGCTCAAAATAGAACTGTTTTTGATGTCTAAACTGTGTACTTATGCTGAACTGAATTATCTGAAATAAAACTGTCTGACATTTAACTCTGTGTATTGCCCAGTCAGTTGGGGCTGTAGAATACACTGACTGCTTCTCTGCAGAGGGGTAAGACCCCTCCCCCTAATGAGTGTCCTAGATATGACACTAAACAATCTGATGGTGAGGTTCCAGCAGTGCTGGAGCTTTGGGGAATGCGGAGTACCCCTTCATTGCCATCGCTCCCAGGTCCACTCTGGCCCGGAGTGGTAGCACCTGATAGGGCCCTATCTATGGGTTAAATAGAACTAACAGCATACTTATGCTAAAATGAATTGAGTAAACTGAATAGCTTGAAATAGAAACGTTTTTGACAATTAAACCGTACTTGCACTTAAACAGCGTGCTTATGCTTAACTGAATTATTTCAAATAGAACTGTTTTTCGACATCAAAACTGTATTTACACTCAACTGAATTATTACATATAACCTCTTGAATAGTTTGAAATAGATTTTTTTGACAATTAAACTGTGTACTTATGCTAAACTGAATTGTTTTAGATAGAACATATTATTTACATAAAAATGGATTTGGCGTTAAATAACCTACAAAAGTTGATATGCCATAAAACCAAACAAACCAAACCAGAAACTATTTAACTGTGTGCAAACAATGAAGTTTGGCTCATTTAAAAACATTAGCTACAAACCATGAATTTTACAAATCATACAAATGTATAAACTAGATTTGGCATTAAGTAAGGTTTTATAAGCCATAAAACACAATCAATGACCATATCAATATTAAATTCTGTGAAACTTACTTGACAGATGGCCAATGCTGATAATGGTGTATCTTCTGCTGGTTTGATGACTGCAGTACAACCTACGGTCAAGGCAGCACCAAGCTTTCTGGTAATCATGGCTATGGGAAAGTTCCACTGTAAGAAAAAGTATGTTAATAATTGTTGCATTCTTAATGGAACAAAATATTGTATAGCACTGCAAAGTGACAATTTAGTACTGAAAGCTATGGAGTCAAGAAAGACTAATATCTTAACTCCAGCCCTGTTAGCTAGGGTTGTAGAATATGCCAACTCTGCAGGGGGTAAGATCCCTTTCTGCCCCAAAGATGCCACCTGTTGGCTGTGCGTGGTGACCCATGATGTGTAGGACAGAATCCTGGTAGTTTAGCAGTCATTATTCTGACCACCAAGATGTCAAGTGACTTGCAACATACCACTTTGGCTCTTACTTGGTTGCCCATTGGCTGAGGCTGTAGAATACACCGACTGCTTCTCTGCAGAGGGCTAAGACCCCCTACTGAGTATTCTGGATATGACACAGAACAATCTGATGGTGTGGTTCCAGTAACGCTGGAGCTTTGGGGAATGTGGTGTGTCCCTTCATTGCCATCCTGGTTTGAGTTTACAATTTTTTTGGCATTTAAACTGTATTTATGCTAAACTGAATTGCTCGAAATAGAACTGTTTTGACATTAACTCTGTGTATTGCCCAGTCGACTGGGGCTGTAGAATAGACCAACTGCACATCTGCAGAGGGATAAGACACTCCCTCCCCTATTGAGTGTCCTCGATATGACACTAAACAATCTGAAGGTGAGGTTCCAGTGATGCTGGGGCTTTGTTGAATGTGGAGCACCCCTTCGTTGCCATTGCTCCCAGGTCTACTATGGCCCGGAACAGTAGCACCTGATAGGGCCCTATCTATGGGTTAAATAGAACGAAACTGCATACTTATACTAAACTGAATTGTTTAAATTAGAACAGTTGAACTAAACTGAATAGCTTGAAATAGAAATGTTATTGACAATTAAACTGGGTACTTACATTTAAACTGCATGCTTATACTAAACAATTCAATTTAGTGTAAGTACAGTTTCAATGTCAAAAACAGTTCCATTTCAAACAATTCAGTTTAGCATAAGTACAGATTTTGTTTACTCACAGTTAAATGTCAAAACTGTTCAATCAGTTCTAATTCAGGTAATTCAGTTTAATATAGAACTAACTGAATAACTTGAAATAAAAATGTTTTTGACAATTAAACTGTGTACTCATGCTAAACTGAATTGTTTGAAATAGAACTAATTATTTAAAAAAATAGATTTGGTGTTGAATAACCTACAAGGGTTGATATGCCATAAAACCCAAAAACCAACCAACTACACTTCAGAAACCAGTAAATATCTCCATTTATATACATCCACATGATCCCATAAACAACAAAAAAACTTAATGAATTAATAGAACAAATTCCTAAACCCCACATATTACAAGGTGACCTTAACATTCACAATACTATATGGGTGTGCCTGAAAACCAACAAAAAGGGCACTGATCTGGAGAAGGTGATCAATAGCAACAATCTCTGTATGTTAAATAACAAATCTCCAACTTAGCTGGGTAGGAGCCGGTAGATAGGTTGAGCCATTGATATCACTCTATCTGATCCTTCAAGCTACATGATTACACATGAAAGGTTCATGATAATTCTTGTGGCAGTGACCACTTCCTCACAATGCTGAAAATTACACAATCTATCCATGGCAATAACAGAGCTCCCTACTGAAAAACAAATAAGGCTGATTGGCATCAATTTAAAATCTATGCAATAGAATACTGGTTCAAGACCCAAATAGCAGAGTTCTAATAAAATATTTCACTGAAACATTAGTTGCAATAGCAAATGGAACTATACCAAAAACCTCTCTGTCAAACAGACACAACACACCCTGGTTTAACAATGAGTGCAAAAGAGCAATCAGACTACAAAATGTTGCCCTCCGCAAATTAAAAAATCCCCATAACAAGCAATCTAAACTCATTTAAACTGCTCAGAGCAAAGGCAAAAAAAAAAAAAATATATTAAAGAAGCTAAAAAGATCAGTTAGCAAAATTATGTAAATAAACTTAATTCATCCACCAAAACAAACACAGTCTGGAAAATGATCCACAAAATTTCTGGCAAAACCAGTATACTTCACTCAAGCAGCTCATTAAAAATTATACCCAAGTCATCATATAAAAGATATTGCCAACACACTAGCTGAGACCTTCTCAGCAAATTCTTTCTCCATAAACTCCAATACAGAATTTCACAAAGACAAAGAAAAACGAAAGCTCAATTTTAAGTGGGACAATACTGAAAGCTACAATGAACTCTTTTCATTATCAGAACTATAAGAAGCCATCCAAAAATTCCGCAATGCTGCAGTCGGCTCAGATGAAATTCACTACAAATTTCTCAGACAATTACCTTAAAAATCCATAGAATACCTACTTACTGAATTAAATGACATTTGGAAAAATAGCAAACTCCCAGAATCATGGAAACTAGCAACCATCATAGCAATACCTAAACCAAGAAAGAATAATCTTTATGCATCAAACTATCGTCCAATAGCTTTAAGAAGCAGCCTGTGCAAGACCATGAAATGAATGGTAAAAAAAAGGCTCATTTGGTTCATAGAATCCAATAATCTTTTTTACCAATTTCCAATGCCACTTTAGGAGCCAAAGATCAACAATGGATCATGTGGCTGTTGGAAATTGTTTGTAATGCTCGTTAGCTGTGAGTAAATACTCATGTGTAAGAAGCAATGCTATGACTTGAGACAAGATTATATGGACATTGGGGCATTCCATTGCTCTCAAGAGGCCAACTCCATTCTCTGGACAGTGATTGGTTGCTGATCCAGTGAATGGGTATATTATATTACACTAGCTTACTTAAGATGTTACTGGCTTAGTATTGGGTTATCGTCCATTTTATTTTCTGTCTGTCCGCTGGGGCTGTTGAACCAATAAGTGTTGTTCTTGTTGTTTATTCTGCATGTTAAAATAGTGACTTCTACAGTGGTCAGAGTTGAAATCTCCATATGAGAGGCAATAATACAAAAAACATCTTGTAGCAATATTCTTTGACCTAGAGAAGGCATACGAGACTACTTGGAGGTATGGTATCATTAATGACCGACACAACATGTGATTGAAAGGGAGACTTCCAAACTTTATAAAAGCTTTTCTTTCGGACAGGAAATTCCGAGTTTGTATTGGTTCAACCCTCTCAAACATCTAAATTCAAGAAGAGGGAGTTCCTCAGGGGAGTATATTATCAGTAACCTTCTTTAACATAAAAATCAATAGCATCACCAATTGCCTGAACTTGGAGTTGATAAGTATTTGTTCGTTGATGACTTCTGTTGTATGTATATATTTGGATATAGAGGAGATGCAGAATGTCAACTACAACAGGGCATCAACAAAATAAACAAATGGGCTTTAAAATATCCAAAACAAAAACTCAGTACGTGCATTTTTGTCAATTAAGAAAAATGCATAACAACCCTACATTTAAATCTGGACAGATAAGAAATTCCAGTTGTTGACCAGTACAAATTCTTCAGTGCTATTTTTGATAAAAAGTTCTTTTAAAAATTGAATGTGTGGCATCAAAGAGAAATGTAGCAAAACATTAAAACTCGTTCGTGTAATAGCCCACAAAGACTGGGGTGCAGACCAGCACACCTTGCTGAAATTACATAGAATCTTAATCTGTGCAAAAATTGACTATGGCTGTTTCATATATTGAGCAACAAGAAAATCCTAACTCAAATCATTACAGACGGTCCACCATGAGGGATTGAGACACATCTTAGACTTCAGAATAAAGGCTCTCCACTGGGGATTTTCTAAAAGCCCCTATGAACCACCTCTGAAACTTAGATTCACAAAATTAAGTAAACTGAAATCACTACCATCCAGCCTCGCTTATGACTGCACTTTCAATCCCAAACAGCAACGCCCTGTCGGCTGGGGCTGTAGAATACGCCGACTGCACCTCTGCAGAGGGGTAAGACCCCACCAATGAGGCCACCTGTTGGCTGTGGGTGGCGACCCGTAAGGCAATACGACGGATCCCTGGTGGTTGAACAGTCATTGATCCAGCGACAGAGTGGTCAATGGCTTGCAACACACCACTTTGGCCCTTACTTGGTCTGACGGGCGGTCGGATTGGGCCCAATCAAATCAATCGGCTGGTCATGTCAAGCCCTAGCAACTATATATTTTATCCCAACTGTACTTTTAAATCTGCACCTGCAGCAAGTTCCCAACCCTTATGAGTTAGTTGCTAGAAGGCGGTGGCTAAGGGTCAATTGTGTTGAGAATAGGAATTTGACCAGCGCTGAGAAATTGGCAACGGCTCGGAATCCTACCCTCAACTCGAGTATACTGGTCGCGTATCCCCTGTCTCAACAAAGGCGAATGGGTTACCCCCTTGGTTTATTCCCAAAACAAGTTGGACTCGGTGGTGGGTGGAGGAGCGCAGGGCCAGTGAAAAATATACAGCATATATGGCGTCTTCAAACAAAAAAAACTAAACGAAACCTCTCAGAATCAGACTCGGAGAATGAGGCAGCAGACTTCCCCAGATTCATTGATATTGAATCTTTGGAGGAGGCATGCCTAGCCAAATTCTCACCTTTCCTTATAGAAAAAGTGATATCTACAAGAGCTAGTCCGAAAACTGTTAAGAAAACAAGGAATGGTAACTTGCTTGTCGAGGTGGATAGCCGAATACAGGCAGAAAACATTAAAAATAAAAACCCTTCATACGACCAAATGCAGGGTGTATCCGCATGAGAAACTGAACACTTCCAAGGGAGTTATCAGGAGTAGAGAGTTGGCATTGGCTACGGAAGATGAGATAGCATCAGCCCTGGGAAAACAGGGAGTTACAAATATAAAGAGAATTTCCATTAGAAAAGGTGAAGAACAAATCCAAACCAACACTTACATCCTAACATTTAATAAGCCCCAAACTCCAAAACAGGTGAAGATCGGCTAGTATGTCCCAGCTCCCCTGAGGTGCTTTACATGTCAGAAATTTGGACACCACAGGGAAACCTGTAGAGGACGACAGACATGTTCCAAATGCGGTGAAAAGGACCCGGACCATGCAGAGGAAGATTGCTTAAAAGAAACTGATCCTGAGCCACCACCTTCTAGCACCTAACAGATAAGGGTTGAGAACTTGGTACAAGTACAGATTTAAAAGTATGGTTGGGATAAAATATATAGGTGCTAGGGCTTGACATGACCAGCCGATTGATCAGATCAGGCCTATCCAACTGCCTATCAGACCAAGTAAGGGCCAAAGTGGTGTGTCACAAGCCACTGACCACTCTGTCACTGGATCAATGACTGCTCAACCACCAGGGATCCATCATCCAACAGATGGCCTCATTGAGAGAGGGGGGTCTTACCCCTCTGCAGAGGCGCAGTCAGCATATTATACAGCACCAGCCTTGCCCAGGGGCTGTAGAATACACTGACTGCACTTCTGCAGAGGGGTAAGCCCTTACCCCCAACAAGTGTCCTGGATATGACACTAAACAATCTGATGGTGAGGTTCTAGTAATGCTGGAGCTTTGGGGAATGCGGAGTACCCTTTTATTGCCATCGCTCCCAGGTCCACTCTGATAAGGGTCCTATCTATGGGTTAAATAGAACTAAACCACGCTTCCAGCACTATACTGATTTTTGCATTTAAACTGCATATTTATGCTAAACTGAATTGTTTAAAATAGAACTGTTTTGACGTCTAAACTGTATACTTATGCTGAACTGAATTATCTGAAATAAAACTCTGACATTTAAATCTGTGTATTGCCCACTTGGCTGGGGCTGTAGAATACACTGACTGCACCTCTGCAGAGGGGTAAAGCGCCCCTAAGGAGTGTCCTGATATGACACTAAACAGTCTGATGGTGAGGTTCCAGTAATGCTGGGGCCTTGGCGAATACGGAGCACCCCTTCATTGCCATTGCTCCCAGGTCCACTCTGGCCCGAAGTGGTAGCACTTGATAGGGTCCAATCAATGGGTTAAATAGAATTTATGCTAAACTGAACTATTTGAAATAGAACTGCGTTTTGACATTGAAACTGTATTTACACTAAACTGAATTGTTTAACATAGAACTTTATTGACATTTCATTGTGTGGAAACAAAATCTGTATATATACTAAACTGAATTAGAACTGCTTGACGAAACTGAATAGCTAGAAATAGTTTTTGACCATTAAACTGTACTTACATTTAAACTGCTTGCTTATACTAAACTGAATTGTTGGAAATTGAACTGGTTTTGACATTGAAACCATATGTACACTAAACTAAATTGTTATATATAACTGTTTGAATAAACTGAATAGCTTGAAATAGAAATGTTTTTGACAATTAAACTGTGTACTCATGCTAAATTGAATTGTTTTAAATAGAACTGATTATTTACATAAAAATGGATTTGTTGTTAAATAACCTACAAAGGTTGATATGCCATAAAACCCAACCAAAAACCTAACTGAAATTGATTAGATTGAAGCTGGATTAGGGTAATTTTATATACCAATCTGCAAGAAAGACCAATCTAAAAATACTTAACCCGATCTACCATGGAGGCCTAAGATTAGTACTTAGAGCCTTCAAAATATCTCTAGTTGAGAGTCTGTATATAGAGGCTAACAAAGCACCAGCAAATATTAGAAGACATAAATTGGCTCTCCAGTATTAAATTAAAATCATGCCCATCTTATCCTGCATTTGTTGATGCATTCCACCCCAAATATTGGGAACTATTCGAAAAGAGTGAAAGGGCTATAAAATCTTTTGGTCTTCGGATGGAAAGGATAAAAGAAGCAAGAACAAAAATCCATAATACAATCATACCAAAAGTCCCACCTTGGACCATACAGACTCTAAAAGTAATTCTAACTCTGTGCAAACTCCAAAAGACTAAAACTCATCCTAACTTTCCAAGAAGAACTAGAGAAAATTCAAGATAAATATCTTAGACATTCACACATCTTTAGAGATAGTTCTAAGCAGGAGAAAACAACTGGATGTGCTGCAGTATACAATGGAAAAACGATTAAAAAAAACCATCTCCTAAACGATACCTTCATATTCAATACAGAAGCATGTGCAGTAGATATGGTGCTCAATCTGATTAAAAAAAAAAAAAAAAAAAATTCATTATTTTTTTTCTAACTTGTCAGTGTTAACATTGTTACAAAGCAAGAAACTTGATAACCCATTTATAATAAAACTCATGTAAATTAGAAAAAAATGTCAGATGACAATGAAATACTACTCTGTTGGATTCCAAGTCACACAGGAATTAGTGGAAATAAGCAAGTTGATAAAGTGGCTAGATCAGCCTTAAAGTATGGTTCCTGAAAAAAATTAAAATTCCATATACAAACTAAAAAATTAAAATAAACAAATATATACCACAACAATGACTATAAGAAGCTTCTAGAAATCAAGCCTGTACTAGGAGAAAGCCAAAAAGAAGTTGTATTATCCAAACTGCTCATAGGTCACATTAGAATTACATTCTTACTTGCTTAAAGAAGAACAACCAATATGCCATGCCTGCCAGACTGTGTATACAATAAAACATGTTCTCACTGAATGTACTGACCTAGTCCCGACAAGAGAAACATTTTACAAAGCAAACTCTAGGAAAGAACTATTTAAAAAAAAAATAAATAAATAAATAAAATAAATTTTTTCCATATAGGCCCACTGCTCTCAGGAAGAACATTATAGCATCCACTTTAAATACCTGACCAATATAATACAAACAATACCAAAAACAAATGAGTATCTGGAAATTGCTGTACACAGTGAATGAGTGTTTGTTTCAAGGTCCTTGTACCTTCAAACTTTCAAAATGACTTGATGTGGCGTTAAATAACCTGAAAAGGGTTGATACACCTAAAACAAACCAACCACCCAACCAACCAACCCAAGCTATATAGGAATCCAGGGAAACAATAAGTGGATTCATTTTGTGACGCGAAAAATTTACTTTTATCCCAGAACGGGGTTTTATTTTTGCACGTGTGAAGACGGGGCAGGTTGGCACTTGATCCCTTGTAGAATAAGTCCTTGTTCAGAGTTTTTTTTCTCAGGCATATAAGAACTGGCATATTATGCGAGGGATTAATTTATGGCCAGACTGACCGCTGCTGGCAAGGGGTTCCAAATTTCACACTATACACACACCCACCAAGGCTGCTAAACTTCCTCCCCTAGAACAATGGAAGATATGGACCTCTAGGTTTAGTCGTAATAATATTAATAAAGTAGTCGGCAATTCCGGTTTCCCGTACAAGAATTTAAAGGACAATTTTAAGCCAGATAACATAAGGCGACATGAAGCTGGAAAAGAGACATGAAAATAACACATTCGTAGCAGACGCTGCAAATAACAACTTCAGGCACGTGGGAACATTAAAATATATCAATCTTTTACTACACATAGATATACACCTTCAACGTGTCAAATATATCATAAATGAATAGTCCATGAACATAACTGTCTGTCTTTTCTTTTCTTTCGTTTTTATTCAATCTGAGAGAGAGAGGGTATATAAGATTGGGTATAAGGAGAAACAGTCCCAAAGTTACTTATCTTATTTAGATGGATTCCTGTGGAGAATCTTTCTTCTTTTACGGGCTGACAGACTTTATCTTACTTTTAGTACTGGCTTGAAGATATGGCTTCTTCTTGTCCGAGATTTTTTTCCGTCTTCTTTTACCCGGAGTACTTGGCTTTTGGTTCCATCTGCCACGAACCCTGTCCAACAACTGATTTTCTTATTTTCTTTTTTTCGCTGACGGGAAGAAAGTGCCACTTCCGTTTTTAGGGTCCCAGCCAATCATTTGGCTTCTACCTTCTTTCTTCCCATGTCAGGCGACCCGAGGGAGGTCACCGAGTACAAACATCTGTTCTTAACAGTCATTCTTTGACGGCTTGCTACTGTTAATTCGAACACGAGGATAGTAGTAATTTTATTTCTATCTTTGCAGTGGGAGACCACGTGACAATTTGCTAAAGCTGCTCTCAATATGGTACTTGATAAAAAAATTCAAAAATACCTTATACTGACTTCAAACCAAAAATCAGGCAAATAATTACAAAGATATGGTAACAATTATGGGAGAGAAATCCCCACCACAAGCTCTTCCAAGTACAACACATTTTAAAAGAAAGGAAGGTGGACCCTAATAATACCAGAAGAGAAGAAACCACTCTTGCTCGGTTACGCATTGACTCACTCCTTCATTCTAAAAGATGAACCTCCACCTAAACGTCCATGTGGAAACCAGTACACTATAAAATCTTGATCGAATGCACAAAACTAACCAACATTCAATGAAGGTTTTATAATGTTGACAATATGAATAAACTATTTTGAATAATAGACCCAAAGCAGATGTTGAACTTTCTGAAAAGAATCAGCCTTCCACCAAAAATGTAGACCGCAATTTGTTTCCACACAGTTAAGTGATTGTGAGTGTAGAAAATACATCAAACATTAGACAGAAGTACTGCTATTAGCTAAAAAATTTTGAAGTATTACTGTGTGCAAAAAAAAAGTGATCTCTGGTTTGTCTAAAAATGTTAAACGATAAAATATGCACTTACAATTCATATATATTTGAGATATATATAAAAAGGATTTGGCATGAAATAACCCATGAGAGGTTGATATGCCATGAAACCCAATCAACCGACTGCATAGTTGCCAGCCTTAATCTTGAGGAAATAATCAATAACTACAATACTTGAAATCATTTAACTGTTGGTAAACTTATAAGCTCACTCACCTTTTTAAATGTGAATCTCTTACATATCATATGTATCTATTTAAATGTGTGTAAACAAATGACTGAAGTTAACTTCTTACTGTAACATAGTTAAATTATGAGTTGCTGAATGCAAACAAATGAGGAAAAGTAAATAGAATGATTTGCACTGGATAGAAATGCTTGAAATCTTAAATGAGAAGAAAAATGAGCTTGGTTTGTGATCGTTTTTCTAATAACATTTTAAACAAACCTATGTGTATTTGTTTAATGACAAACTCTGTGGAGATTTATATGTTAATTTGCAATGTTTGATATGAGATAAAAACAAACCATCTTACGAAGAACTGTTTTTGATACTTGAAATGTAATCTTATGTTAAACTGAATTGTTTGAAATAGAACTTTTACATTTTACTGAGTGTAAACAAAAACTGTACTTATGCTACCCCCACAACGCGTGTCCTAGATATGACACTAAGCAATCTAATGGTGAGGTTCCAGTGGTGCTGGGACTTTGGAGAATGTGGAGCACCCCTTCACTGCCATTGCTCCCAGGTCCACTCAGGCCTGGAATGGTAGCATCTGATAAGGCCCAATCAAGAACTAACCTGCATACTTATGCTAAACTGAATTGTTTGAATTGAAACTGTTTCAATATATAACTGTTTTGACATTTAACTGTGTAAACAAAATCAATACTTATACTAAACTGAATTGTTTATGTATAAAAATGGATTGGGCATCAAATAACCTCAAATGGTTGATATGCAGGTTTGGTTTGATAAGGTTTTATGACATATGATTGACAAAAATACACAACACTATCATATCAAGTATCCCACCTAGGACCCCAAAAGTAATTTTAACCCTCAGCAAACTCCACAAAACGAAAACTCATTCCTTGTCTAGTTGGCAGGGGCTGTAGAATACACTGACTGCACCTTTGTAAGACCACCCCACCCCAATGCCAACGAGTGTCCTGGATATGACACTAAACAATCTGAAGGGGTGTTCCACATTCCCCAAAGCTCCAGCATTACGGGAGCCTTATCATTGTCATCGCTGGCCTGGAGTGGTAGCACCTGATAGGATCCTATCTATGGATTAGGTAGAACTAATCTGTATTCTTAGGCTAAACTAAATTACTTGAAATAGAACTGTTTTGATGTTTAAACTGTGTACTTATGCTAAACTGAATTTTTCAAATAGAACTGTTTTGACATTTAGCTGTGTGTAAATAAAATGTATACTTAGTTCTAATTCAACCCATTCAGTTTAGTTGGTTGGTTGATTGGGTTTAATGGCATATCAAACTCTATAGGTTATTTAATGCCAAAGCCTGTTTACACGTATGTACGATTTGCAGACACATAATTTATTCATACCGTCCTATATTTGAAATAGAACTGTTTTTTTTTTTTTTTTTTTTTTTTTTTTACATTGAAACTTTACTTATACTGAACTGAATTGTTATATTACTGCTTGAATAAACTGAATTGTTTGAAATAGAAATGTTTTTGACAAGCTGTGTACTCATGCTAAACTGAATTGTTTGAAATAAAACTGATTAGTTACATAAAATGGATTTGTTGTTAAATAACCTACAAAGGTTGATATGCCATAAAACCCACCAAACCAAACCATACCGTACTAAAACTATACAACTCATTTACTTGCATACGAGTAAGTATTTGCAAGTATTTCTATGTGACATTAGGTTATTTAGTGATGATAGTGTTTTTTTTTCCTCACTACTATTTCTACCAACACAAGCATAAATCTATTCAGCATTAATTTGCTTTCTGTTGATTACTTTGTGTTTTCGGGATTGTAACCAAATCTATATTTTCTGGTACAACCCGGTCTCTTTCAACAAGACATTATCCATGTGGACGTTCTCAAATAAGTCCTTCATGGAATTTGCATGGAAATAGCGCTTTCTGGTCTCATTAAAAACTTTACACTCAAGGAGAATGTGTTTGATTGTGCAGGGCGTTTGGCATGTCGAGCACTGTGGTTGCTGTTCTTGCTTGAGTATAAAAGAGTGCGTAAGTCTGCTGTGACCAATACGCAATCGTGTTATTGTTACTTGCTCTTTTCGCGATTTTCGAAAGGCTGGGTGCAATTCTCCCAAAAAGGGTTTGACCTGAAATAGTTTATTGCTGGTATTTCTATTCCAGCGTTGTTGCCATTTTTTATGGAGGAAATTATTTATTTTCGGTTTCAGATCGGTGTATGGGATGTTGTACTTGTCAGGGGTCAAATCTAAAGCCAATTTTGCTGCCGCGTCTGCTCTATGATTTCCCCTCACCCCAATGTGGCTTGGAATCCAACAAAAAACGGTTTCTTTGTTTAATGTTGAGTGTAGTCTGCAAAGTAGTTTGATAAGTGAGTGCTCTAGTTTTTTGTTGTTTAATGATAATAGGACAGAGAGCGAGTCTGAGAATATGATGAAATTTTTGTGTTTTTCTTTTGAGATAATGTCGAGAGCCAAGTCTATTGTACAGGCCTCAGCTGTGAAAATAGAACTATCCATTGGCAGAGCTTTTGTTTTTATTTTGTTTAAGACTGCTGCACATGCTGTTTTATTGTAGTTTTTGGATCCATCTGTATAGATACATAGATAGTCGGGTTACTGTTGGGGGATATTTTGATGTTTTTCTTGGTAGGTGAAGGGATGTGTCTTTGTTTTATGGAGTTGATTCAGTTGAATGTTAACTTTTGGATTTTTAATGATCCAAGGTGGTATTTGTGGCAAGATGCTTTTATCGATATTATCTAGAGGAATGGTGGCTTCTTTGAGAATAGGCTCCATACGGAGGCCAAATGGTCTAATTGATTTTTCTCTTTGGTTGAAATATTGTCTGTATTTTGGATCAAAGGTGTAGTCATATGCTGGGTTAGAGGGAGAAGATTTAAGTTTGGTGTAATACTGGAGGGCTAATTTTTCACTTCTGATCTGTAGAGGTGCTTCGTGAGCTTCGGTGTATAAGCTGTCAATTGGAGAAGTTCTAAATGCTCCTAATACCAGTCTTAAGCTTTCATGGTGAATAGGGTCAAGTTGTTTCAGATATGATTTCCTGGCAGATCTATATACGAAAATGCCATAGTCGAGTTGAGAGCAGAGAAGAGTTCTATATAACTTAATTAGAGTTTGACGGTCAGCTCCCCACTCTGTGAGGGCAATGACACGCAGAAGTTGTTGGGCACAGGTTGATTTGTTTTTTAGGTATTTTATGTGTGGGATGAATGAAAGTTTTTTTATCGATTATTATGCCGATGAATTTGATGACTCCGAAATACCACTCGTTAACGAATACAATTTTTAGGAGAGGGTCATTGTGCATTTTCCTTAGAGAGCAAAAATGCACGCATTTAGTTTTTGACTTGGAGAACTTAAACAAAGTAAGTAAATGGTTGTCGCTCTACTATGTTCATGTGAGTTGCCCGATAGCGTATGACGAAGTCGTCGACGTAGAGAGCACAGTCGATTGAGGGGGTTAGACATTTTACAATGTTATTGATTTTTATGGAGAAGAGAGTAACGGAGAGGATGCTGCCTTGCGGAACACCCTCCTCTTGATGTTGTGAGTTTGAAAGGGTGGATCCCACGCGTACCCTAAATGTTCTTTCGAAGAGAAAGTTTTTTATGAACATCGGCAGTCTTCCTCTTAAGCCTAGATTATAGAGGTCCCGCAAAATACCATACTTCCATGTAGTGTCATAAGCCTTCTCTAAGTCAAATAATACTGCCGTCAGATGTTGTTTTCTTATGAAGGCTTCTCTGATGAAGGTTTCTAGTCGTATCAAATGGTCTATGGTTCCTCTTCTTTTCCGGAATCCTGTTTGCATATTTGTTATTAGACCATTTGTCTCGAGATACCATGTCAGTCTACTATTTATCATCCACCCCATCGTCTTACAAAGGCAGCTAGTCAATGCGATGGGTCGATAATTCTGCGGGTTCGATGTATCTTTGCCTGATTTGGGGATCGGGACAATTATTGATTGTCTCCATGTTTCTGGGAAAGTACCGTTCACCCAAATATTATATAGCTTTAGTAGGCATTTGACCGATTCATCTGGTAGCTGTTTGAGGAACTCGTTGTGTACTTCATCAGGACCGACAGCTGAGTGGTTGGATTTTTTTATGGAGTCCACTAGTTCAGTTAGGGTAAATGGCTTATTGTATTCTTCAGAGTTATTTGAAGAGAACTTTTTTTTTTTCTTTTCGTGGGTGGGTTTGATTTTATAGAATTCTGTGTTGGATTGGCTGGAGGAGTTTTTAGAAAAATGTTTCTGCTATGGCCTTTTTACCTGTTATTTTGTGGTTTGTTAAGGAGAGGTGTTTTAGTGGAATTGATTGTTTTTTACCGGCTATTTTTCGAATCATGAGCCAAACCGTTTTGATGTTAGAAGAGGTATTTAGCTTGCTCACGTAATTTTGCCAGGATTTTTTCTTGGCTTCCGTGATGATTTTACGGGCGTTAGCTTGGTGGAATTTAAAAGAGATTAAATTGGAGGTTGTGGGTTCAGTGTTGAATTTCCGCAAAGTTGCTCGTCGTAGGCGAATAGCCTGTTTACATTCTTTGCTGAACCAAGGTCTGTCTCGTTTATGAATTGTTGGGTTGTGTGGAATGCATGTTTTAGCTATATTTATAAGTTTTTTTGAGAATTCGGGAATAGTTTCGGTATTGTTTACTATGAGGTGTTTCTGACATTGAGAGCGAAATTCTTCCCAGTTAGCTTTATTCAACCTCCACCGGGGAAGGTCGTCGTCTTGAGGGTGCAAACTCTCGAGTACAATTGGGAAATGGTTGCTCCCGCATGTGTCCTCATACACCCTCCAGGTGAAATCAAGGAACAATGAAGTGTCGCAGAGGGTTAAATCAATGGCTGAGTAGGTAGCAGATGATGGATCCAGATGTGTTGGTGATTTTTTGTTGAATAGGCAGAGATTATTACTGTTAATGATATTTTCAAGAGTTTGGCCTTTGTGGTTTGTGCTTCTACAGCCCCACATGGTGTTATGGCTGTTAAAATCGCCAAGTAGAATAAAAGGTGTGGGTAGTTGCTGTAATATGTTGTTGATTTCACTTTCATTTATGGCATCATGGGGCGGAATATATAGAGAGCAGATATTAATTGTTCTGTGTAAAGTCATTTTGACAGCTATTGCTTGGAGTTGAGTGTTGAGGTGGATTTTGCTTTGAGGTATCTCGTTCCTAATAAGGATTGAGACACCACCCGAAGCTCTATGACCGGTATTGTTGATGAAATTGTAACTTTGGTGGTTTTTTATTGTGATATCATCATTGGTTTTCAGAAATGTTTCTTGAAGGCAGACAATGGCAGGTTGTTGTTGAGTCATCAATAAGAGCAGTTCGCTCCTATTGGCTTTGATTCCGCGGCAGTTCCACTGGATTATTTTGTGGTTCATTGTTAGGCCTTAGATCTGGACTGTTTGATCGTTTATCTTTATGGCCTTTATGTTTGTGTACTTGGGGGCTGTTTTCTGTTTCCATCTTTTCTAAAATTTTTAATTTGTTACTCGCGTCAACATTTTCATTTTGTTTTGGATTAATTTTTGGCTTGTCTTTTTGTAGTTTCTTGTTTGGAGAGGTATCTGTAGAATTGGGTGGTCTTATTGGGGATCTCCTATCTTTTGGTCTTGTTTTAGAAGGGGATTTCTCCGTGACACATTTAGTTGGTTGTGTGGTTGGTGATAGCTCCATGCTCTTTTCTAGATCGGTTTTAACCGTGGAGGTGTGTGAGTGTGCAGATATCTTCACTTGTCTGCTACAAGATCTGCCTTTGTAGTTAGTGTCTCTGAAATTTTGTTAGTATCAAGGGAGGCTATTATTTCATTGATATAGCCTTCCCAGTCGCCCGGCTCCAGCTGAATCAATTTTTTTACTATCCTCTCGTAATTATACTGGGTTTTATTGCGCTGGACAGCTTGAGAGTAGGTTGTGGTCTTAGATCCTACTATCATTTTCCGCGCTTCATTGAATGGGATGTTGTTCTTAGGTTTGATTCCCAATATTTCTTTTTCCAGTTTCCAACTCTCACAGGATCGTGCATAGACGGGATGATCGCCTCCGCAATTTGCACACCAAGACAGATTGTTACAATTGTCAACGTGGTGGTCAGAATCTTGTTGTGCACATTTGCCGCATACTTTTCCACCTCTACAATTATCTTCGTGATGGCTGTATTTTTGACAATTGTAGCAACCCAATGGATTGGGTATGAATTGCTCAACTCTCTCTTTACTTATGTTCAAGGATTTGTGAGGGTAAGTTTTAACGTTTATAGTGTGGAATTTCGTCATTTTCAGTAGGAAATCGGCATTTTTCCTTTTATCTACTTCAACGAGCAAAGTTTGTTTTTTTTTTTTTTTTTTTTTTTTTTTTTTTTTTTTTTACGTGGACGGGCGTCATATTACTAGATTTTACCTTTTCAATTAAAAAAGGCGATAAGTTTGTTATTGGCGTTTCCGTGGATTCCCTTATTATGAATCTGGGGAAACTTGCCACACCTTCATCAAAAAAACTGAAACGTACCCTAACGGAAACTGAATCGGACTATGAAGAAAAAGCCATGATTGGTAATTGTTGTTCACTGGTCCTATGCTCCACCAGCCACCATGGACTCCAACTTGAGAAGGGAATGAACCAAGGGGGCAACCCATTTGCCTTGGCTGAAACGGGGATACAAAACCAGTATACTCATGCAAAGGGTATGATTCTGAGCCTCTGCCAAATTATGCTTTTTAAAAAACAATCTTACAGTGGTCATAAGTCCTACCTCAGCAGAATTGACCCTCAGACCCCACCTTCTAGCACATATGGAAAAAAGAGGGTTGGAAATAGTTCGGCAAAAGTAGATCGAAGTGTTCCACAAGAGCAGATTGTATGATACGATCGGGAAAGTAAAAAAAACAAAACAAAACCACATATGTGCTAGAGCATGTCGGGACCAGCTGATTGATCGGATCGGGCCCAATCCGACCGTCCGTCAGACCAAGTAAGGGCCAAAGTGATGTGTTGCAAGCCATTGACCACTCTGTCACCGGATCAATGACTGCTCAACCACCAGGGATCCGTCCTAGCACCTTACGGGTCGCCACCCACGGCCAACAGGTAGCCTCATTGGGGGGGGTCTTACCCCCTCTGCAGAGGTGCAGTCAGCGTATTCTACAGCCCCAGCCGACAGGGTGGCATTCAGTTTAGTATGTTTGAATAAACTGAATCGCTTGAAATAGAAATGTTTTTAACAATTAAACTGTGTACCCATGTTAAACTGAATTGTTTGAAGAAGAACTGATTATGTGTATAAAAATTGGATATGACATTAAATAACCTACAAAGGTTGATATGCCATAATACCTAAAAAAACCAATGTAATTTTCCAGGAAGAACAAGAGAAAGTCAAAAATAGATATCCCAGACATTCGCACATCTTTACAGATGGATCCTGTTGTTTATATATTGCAGTACATCTTGTTACATACATAATGAGGAAGCATGTACAGTAGATATGACACTTTAACTCTGACAGTGAGTCAGAAAAAGTAATGATCTCATCTTAAAAATAAAAAGTTAAAGATGTCAAATAATAATGAAATATTATACTGGATTCCAAGTCATATAGGTATCAGCGGAAATGACCAAGCTGATAAAACGGCTCGGTCTGCATTAAGCAAAGCTCCTTAAAGAAAATTTGAAGATTCTGTACACACTTAAAAATGAAAACAAAAATAAATATATACTTCAACAATGGCAACATTGCTGGAGCAACAATAAACATAACAAACTTCTAAAAATTAAACCTATATTAGGAGAATAAAAAGAAAATTTCAGAAGAACTTCAAAGTAAGAAGTAGTGTGATCTCTATAAATCCTGGATCGTACTAAGATCATGCATTCCTACTTGCTTAAAGGAGAAGTGCAACCAATGTGTCATGCTTGCCAGACTGCATAAATCATAAAACATTTTCTCACTGAATGCATTTATCTAACTCCTACAAGAGAGATATTTTATAGCCAAGCGATATGAAAGAACTGTTTAAAAAGGCTGAAGTAGATGCTATAACTTCCTAAAAGAGTGGGTCTATATGGAAAAATTAAAAAATCTGACAATTCTATTGAAAAGTAAAGAAATATACATTACAAATAAGTATCGAAAGATAGAAAATTTGTTTCAAGTTTTTAATATAAAAATAATTTGACTCAGCATTAAATGAGTTGAAGCGAGTTGATATGCCATAAAACAACCAAACTATTGGTATGAATCTATTTTAAAACTTGGATGCACTACATGGACACTGTTTGTTTGGTTTTTACAGCTTATCAACCTCAGTGGGTCATTTAATCCTGACCATTTAGTTGTATGCCCACTGCTAAGAAAATAAACTAGCACAAAAGTTTTATACTTTCATATAAATTCAGGTTTGATTACATGTATACTTACAGGAGTGATTATTCCAGCAACTCCTATTGGTTGTTTAATCAATAAATTGCGTCGTCCAATGACTGCTGATGGGATGACATCTCCATAGACACGCTTGCCTTCTTCAGCATACCATTCTAAAAAACCTGCACCATAAGAAACTTCTGATAAAGAATCAGCTAGGCTTTTTCCCTGAAAGACAAAATGAATCTTTGAGACCAAACTGCAGTCAGCTATTTACATTTTGCATTGGAAAATTATTGGGCTTAGGCACACATAATGTAATATTACATGCAGGGGAAGTACATGTTAGGGTACTTCTTCCCGGATGGAACTCAAAAAGCTGTTTCAGCCTCCTTTCAGTGGTACTAACAGTGAAACCAGCCCAAACAACCAACCAACCAACAGACCGTGTAGTTGCCAGCCTTAATCTTGAAGAAATAATCAAAAATTGCAATACTTGAAACCACTTAACTGTCGGCAAACTTATAAGCTCAGTCACTTTTTTGAATTGTTAATCTCTAACATAGCACACATTTTAATAGATATGTATGATAACGAATGACCGATGTGAAATTCTTATTGTTACATAGAAACTCTTGTAATAATTTAACTGTGTGCAAATAAATGAGGAAAAGTAAATGAAATGATTTATGCTGCCTGCATATTTATGCCAAATAGAATTGTTTCTCATGCTAAACTGAATTATTTGAAATAGAACTGTTTTTTGACATTGAAACTGTACTTATACTAAACTGAATTGTTATATAACTGCTTCAATAAACTGAAGTTTTTGAAATAGAAATGTTTTTGACAAGCTGTCTACTCATGCTGAACTGAATTGTTTGAAATAAAACTGATTAGTTACATAAAAATGGATTTGGTGTTAAATAACCTACAAAGGTTGATATGCCATAAAACCAGACCAAATCAATGTCTAGTCATGAAAAAATAATTTTGTGTTGGATTCCAAGCCACATCGGGGTGAGCGGAAATGAGAGAGCTGTCTTGGCAGCCAAATCGGCTATAGACCTGAGCCCTGACAATATCGCCATTCTGTGTACTGACTTAAAATCCAAAACCAATAAATTCTTTCTTACAAAATGGCTGGAACACTGGAATAACAACATTAACAACACACATTTCTAAATAAAGCCTATTTTGGGAGAATGGATACTAGCCTCCAGAAAATCAATCCTCCAGTTGGCTGGGGTTGTAGAATACACCGAGACCCCCCCCCCGCAACGAGTGTCCTAGATATGACACTAAACAATTTGATGGTGAGATTCCGGTAATGCTGGGGAATGAGGAGTACCCCTTTACTGCCATCACTACCAGGTCCACTCTGGCTCGGAGTGGTAGTACCTGATAAGGGTCCTATCTATGAGAAATTCAGTTTAGCATAATTATGCAGTTTAAATGCAAAAATTAGAACTAACCTGTACTATTTAACCCAAAGTAGAACTGTTTTGACGTCTAAACGGTGTACTTATGCTAAATTGACATTTAACTCGGTGTATTGCCCATTCAGCTGAGGCAGTAGAATACACTGACTGCACCTCTGCAGAGGGGTAAGAACCCCACAATGATTGTCGTGGATATGACACTAAACAATCTGATGGTGAGGTTCCAGTGATGCTGGGCCTTAGGGGAATGCGGAGCGTCCCTTCATTGCCATTGCTCCAAGGTCCATTCTGGCCCAGTGAGGTAGCACCTGATAGGGCCCTATCTATGGGTTAAATAGAACTAAAGACATACTTATGCTAAACTGAATTGTTTGAGATAGTTTAGTTTAGCGTAAGTACGGTTTAATTGTCAAAAACATTTCTATTTTATACTAAACTGAATTGTTTAGTATAGAATATGTACTTATACTTAGTTTAATTGTCAAAAACATTTATATTTCAAGCTATTCAGTTTATTCAAACAGTTTTAATTCAGCTGAGTACTAATGCTAAACTGAATTTTTTGAAATAGAATGACTATTTTCATAAAAATAGATTAGGCATTAAATAACCTACGAAGGTTGATATGCCATAAAACCCAATCAACCAGCCAATCAACTTGAAGAAATAATCAAAAACTACAATACTTGAAATCACTTAACTGTTGGCAAACTTGTAAGCACAATCTCTTTTTGAATTGGTAATCTCTTATATATCATACGTATCTATTTCAATGTTAAGACCCCCCCCTCGCCAACGAGTGTCCTGTTTATGACACTAAACAATCTGATGGTGAGGTTCCAGCAGTGCTGGGGCTTTGAGGAAAGCGGAGTACCCCTTCATTGCCATTGCTTCCAGGTCCACTCCGGCCAGGAGTGGTAGCACCTGATATGGGTCCTATCTATGGGTTAAATAGAACTAACAAATAGAACTGATTATTTACATAAAAATGGATTTGGCGTTAAATAACCTACCAAGGTTAATATACTATAAAACCCAACAAACCAAACCAAATCTTACTTTACTTAGATATGTCTAGAAGTCTCCTTCTTCGGGTTGGAGTATCTCTGACAGTTCTTATGAACATGTCGAAGCAGACAACCTGGAGGCAAATACAAAGAGGACTCTAAGACCACCTGGTCTTAACCATTTCGGTTGATTTCCCAGTCTGTTCATTCGCATGGCTGCACAGTGCTAAGGCACAGTTAGTCTTAGCTGTCAGTTCCTGATTTGTTCGCTTGGCTGCGCAGCGCTAAGATTTGGCAAAATCTTAGACACTGCTACCCTGTCTGTTTGCTCGATTGTGCAGGGCCCCCATTCCTGGCTCGTTCGCTCAGCTAAGGCACAGGTAAGCCTTAGCTCTGCAAACAAATCAGGAGCTGTGGCTAAGGGTTGGTTAAGCCTTAGTTATTGGTCCCCTGTTCATTTGGCTGTGCAGTGCTAAGTTATGACAACCTTAGCAGTTGGTTCCCTGCCTGTTTGAGTGACTTAGCCAAGCTAAGGCATGAGTCTTTGTACACCAACAATGGCACACCTCTACCAACTACGACCAACACCAGCTACTCACATCGAGCTCTACCTACTACGACCAATTACATTTTTTTTTTTTTTTTTTCTTTTTTTTTTTTTTTTGTAACCTCGACAAATAAATTATCATTTTTGTTATACTGTTATCTTGACTTTGTTTCCTTCATTGTTCTTTTGGCCTTCATGACTCACAGGCTTAACTCTAAAATAATTTGTGGGGTCGATGTGCTTATTGACTCCGCAACACTGTTTTGACATTTAACTGTGTGTAAACAAAATATATGTACTTATACTAAACTGAATTAGTTGAATTAGAACTGCTTGACTAAACTGAATAGCTTGAAATAGAAATGTTTTTCACATTTAAACTGTGTACTTATCCTAAACAGAATTGTTTGAAATAGAACTATTTTCATAAAAATGGATTTGGTGTTAAATAACCTTCAAAGGTTGATATGCCATAAAACCCAATCAGACAATCAAGAAAGGAACAAGTCATTATATCTCAATTGCAGATTGGCCACACAAGTCTCACTCCTCCTTTTTATACTCAAGCAGAAACAGCCACCGCAATGTTTGATATGCCAGACACCTTATACCATTAAACATGTGCTAGTGGAATGTGGAGCTCAAGCTATCAGAGAGAGATGTTTGAGAAAGTTCTCATAGATGATGTTCTTACTTGCTTGAGAGGTACAGGGTTATACCTAGAAATATTACATTTTCACAATTCTGGAAAATGCAGACATCCAACTTATTGATCAACTGGGTACAAATAAATTGTTGAATAGCAATACTTCAAACCATAAAATCTCTGTGAGTAAAACTGTTGTGAGAAATGCTGTGCAAACAAATTATATCAAATAAACTACCTCTTGTTAGATAGATATATGAGGATCATTAAATAAGTTTCCAGACTTTTTTTGTATGGGCACTTTTACTGATAGTACACACATGAAACTCTAGTCCCCTTCGAAGTAATCTCCTCCGACTGCAATGCACTTGTTGTACAGTTCCAACAATTTCTAGAAGGCCCCATAGAGGTCCTCTTGTGTGAGCGTGTCAATGACCTTCATCACAGCCTCTTTCATCTCCTCAATTGTCTCATAACGACAGCCTCTAAGCTTAGGGAATAACCAAAAGTCACAGGGAGCAAGGTCTGGATGATAGGGAGGCTGAGGAACTGTCTTGATGCCCATCTTGGTCAAATAGTCTGTGATAAGGATGGAGTTGTGGACTGGTGCATTGTCCTGCTGGAAATGCCACTGACCCGATTTGAAGAGTGCTGACATCCTCTGATGGAATCTCTTCCTGAACTCCCTTAAAACCTCAACATAGTACCCCTTACCCTAACCCTTTGGCCAATAAACTCTGGTGTATTGACTTCCTTACTCCTCCCACACCTCTCATCATCCCTCACAGATTCCGTGCCTTCCTTGAATCTCTTATGCCACTCAAAAACTGATGCTTGATTCATGCAAGATGGTCGAAAAGCAGTCTGAAGCATTTTTTCTAAGTTAAAACAGAATTTTGTTGCATATCGTTCTTCTAAAGTGTCCGATTGCATTTTTGAAATTTACCAGTTGTGACAATCAGGCTTTAGTAGGGTGTATTCCAATTGCTGCTGTAGCTGTTGATTTGAACCTGAAATCATAAAAATTGAACAGTAATCTCATAAGATGTATAGCAATAACATACTGAATTTCCAAGAGTCTACAACAATTTTAAATGCCTGTACAAAGAAAGTCTGGAAACTTATTGAATGCACCACGTACTTGAAACCATTTACTCACAAACATAACTCATTTACTTGCACACGTGTGTGTGTGTGTGTGTTTGTTTTTTTTTGTTTTTTTTCCTAAATTTTTTTTTATGTTCTCCACACTATATGCTTTTACAAATCATGAATATCTAATATATGTGAACTGGATTTAGCATTAAATAACCCATAGTGGTTGATATGCCATAAAACCCAACCAACCTACCAGACCAAACCTGACACTAGAAAAAAATAAGATTGAAAATAAAAAAAAAAACAGTGTTCCATCGTCTTTATCAAAACTTGCTTTAATCCAAGAAATAATATTTGCCCAGTCGGCTGGGGCTGTAGAATACACCGACTGTTTCTCTGCAGAGGGGTAAGACCCCCCCCCAACGAGTGTCCTGGATATGACACTAAACAATCTGATGGTGAGGTTCCAGCAATGCTGGAGCTTTGGGGAATGCGGAGTACCCCTTCAGTGCCATCGCTCCCAGGTCCACTCTGGCCCGGAGTGGTAGCACCTGATAAGGGTTCTATCTATGGGTTAAATAAAACAAAACCATTCTTCTTTCACTATACTGATTTTTGCATTTAAACTGTATTTAAGCTAAACTGAATTGTTTAAAATAGAACTGTTTTGACATTGGAACTGCGTACTAGTGCTGAACTGAATTGCTCAAAATAGAACTGTTTTTGACGTCTAAACTGAGTACTTATGCTGAACTGAATTATCTGAAATAAAACTGTCTGATATTTAACTCTGTGTATTGCCCAATCAGCTGGGGCTATAGAATACACTGACAGCACCTCTGCAGAGAGGTAAGACCCCATCCCCTAACAAGTGTCCTGGATATGACACTAAACAATCTGATGGTGAGTTCCAGCAATGCTGGAGCTTTGGGGAATGTGGAGTACCCCATCATTGCCATCACTCCCAGGTCCATTCTGGTCCGGAGTGGTAGCACCTGATAGGGCCCTATCTATGGGTTAAATAGAACTAACAGCATACTTATGCTAAAATGAATTGAGTAAACTGAATAGCTTGAAATAGAAACGTTTTTGACAATTAAACCGTACTTACACTTAAACTGCGTGCTTATGCTTAACTGAATTATTTGAAATGGAACTGTTTTTCGACATTAAAACTGTATTTACACTTAACTGAATTGTTACATATAACTGCTTGAATAGTTTGAAATGGAAATGTTTTTGACAATTAAACTGTGTACTTATGCAAAACTGAATTGTTTTAAATAGAACAGATTATCTACATAAAAATGGATTTGGCGTTAAATAACCTACAAAGGTTGATATGCCATAAAACCTACCAAACCAAAACTTGCTTGAATAATAACATGCTGCCTAAATATACTCTTCAAAACACAAATACATAGGTTATTTAATGCCAAATTCTGTCATTTTTTATATATGAAGGTTGATATGCCATAAAATCCCAAAACACCAACCACTCTTCACAATCATGCAAAATAAATGCAATTCCCTAAGCTGTAGACATAAAATAACCCTTGGCAGGTTGATATGCTATTAATATCAATTGGAAGAATTTTTTTCTTACAATGTTTCTGTTATCAATTTACCAATTTCATACCTGTTCTCTTGTCAGCAGTTCTGCAAGTGACGTTTTGTTTGTTTCTATCAAAGCATACCATTTTTTCAAAATGGTACTTCTCTCCTGAAAAGAAAAAAAGATGATTGTAAAATTGGATCTCACCATCCACTGAAGCCCAATCAACTAGGGCTCAGTTGGCTGGGGCTGTAGAAAACACTGAGTGTATCTCTACAGGGGAGGCACCCCCCAACCCAATCAGTGTCCTGAACATGACATTTGGAGAATGCGGATTACCCCTTCACCAACAGCTTCTTGGCAGAGGGGCAAGAACCCTGCCAAGAAGTGTCCTGGATATGACACTAAACAATGGCGAGGTTCCAGTGATGCTGGTGCTTTGGGGAATGCAGAATACCCCTTCGTTGTCATTGCTCCCAGGTCCACTCTAGCCTAGAGTGGTAGCACCTGATCTATGGGTTAAATAGAACTAAACTGCATATTCATGCTAAATTGAATTATTTGAATTAAAACTGTTTGACTAAACTGAATAGTTGTCTTTAATTGGAATCATTTTGAGATGAGGCTTCTTAATCTGAGAATTAATTTTTATTTATTGCAGACTTTTTGTTCTCATCTAGGTAGTTTTTTTTTTTGTGTTGTTTCTTCTTCACTACGTTTCAGCCAAATTTCACCTCTGGACTATGGAAGGCAGTAATTACTGGGGATATGGTTACAAGACTCAGCATTCCTATCTGAGGTCGCAGTTAATCACCTGAAGAAGGCCAGAGATGAAATTTGGCTGAAACGTAGTGAAGAAGAAACAACACAAAAAAAAACTGGTAAACTGCATAGCTTGAAATGGAAATGTTTTTGACAATTAAACTGTGTACTTAAACTAAACTGAATTGTTTAATACACAACTGTTTTGACATTTAACTGTGAGTAAACAAAATCCATACTTATACTAAACTGAATGAGCTGAACTAGAGCTGTTGTTAAAACATTTCTATTTCAAGCTATTCAGTTTATTCAATTAAACTGTGTACTCATGCTGAACTGAATTGTTTGAAATAGAACTGATTATTTGTATAAAATGGATTTTGTGTTTAATAACCTACAAAGGTTATTAAAACCCAAACTGCCTCCCATCTTTCCCAGTTGGCTGGGGCTGTAGAATACACCGACTGCTTCTCTGTAGAGGGGTAAGAATCCCCCGAACGAATGTCCTAGATATGACACTAAACAATCTAATGGTGAGGTTCCAGCAATGCTCGCTGGCCCGGAGTGGTAGCACCTGATAAAGGTCCTATCTATGGGTTAAAAAGAACTAAATAGTGTTTGGCATTTACTGTTTTTATACATTTAAACTGCATATTTTTGCTGAACTGGATTGTTTGAAATAGAACTGCTTTGACATTAAAACTGCATACTAATGCTAAACTGAATTGCTCGAAATAGAACTGTTTTGACTTCTAAACTGTGTATTTATGCTAAACTGAATTATCTAAAATAAAACTGTTTTGACATTTAACTCTGTGTATTGCCCAGTTGGCTGGGGCTGTAGAATACACTGACTGCACCTCTGCTGAGGGGTAAAACCCCGCCAACAAGTGTCCTGTATATGACACTATACAGTCTGATGGTGAGGTCTCAGTAATGCTGGGGCCTTGGGGAATATGGAGCACCCCTTCATTGCCATTGCTCCCAGGTCCACTATGGCCTGGTGTGGTAGCACCTGATAGGGCCCTATCTATGGGTTAAATAGAACTAAACTGCATACTTATGCTAAACTGAATATCTTGAAATAGAATTGTTTTTTGACAATTGAACCGTGCTTACATTTGAACTGCATGCTTGAGCTAAACTGAATTATTTCAAATAGAACTGTTTTTTGACATTGAAACTGTATTTACACTAAACTAAATTGTTTAACATACATCTGTTCTGACATGTAACTGTGTGTAAACAAAATCTGTACTTTGACTAAACTGAATTAGCTGAAGTAGAATTGCTTGACTAAACTGAATAGCTTGAAATAGAAATGTTTTTTTACAATCAAACTGTACTTAGATTTAAACTGCGTGCTTTTGCTAAACTGAATTGTTTTAAATTGAACTATTTTTGATATTGAAACTGTACTTACACTAAACTGAATTGTTATATATAACTGCTTGAATAGTTTGAAATAGAAATGTTTTTGACAAGCTGTGTACTCATGGTAAACTGACTTGTTTTAAATAGAACTGATTAGTAACATAAAAATGGATTTGGCGTTAAATAACCTAAAAAGGTTGATATGCCATAAAACCCAACAAACCAAACCAGCCTCCCATCAATAGGTTGTTTTGTTGTTTTTTTTCTCTAATTGTTGATTATGTAAGAATCTGTTGATTTGAAGATATAGGTCCCTGGACCTCTCCTACAGCAAAAAAGCTTATTTCAGTAGAGCAAATCAATGAGCTACAATCTACTTATTCACTAATCATGTATTTGATATATGTATAAATTGGATTTGACATTAAATAACTTATAAAAGTTAATATACCATAATACCTAACCAACCTTTTAACTGTGCAAATAAAAGTATTAATGTTGGAAAGAATTCTTGAAACCATTTAACAGTGTGCAAACAAATGATGTCTAGCTTGTTTAAAGTATTACTTACAAACTACTTGCTTGTACTTAATATATTTATGCATAAAGAGGATTTGGTATTAGATTGCAATTCTTGGAATCTTTGGGCAAATGAATGTGTTGAATATCAAAACTTGAAACCATTTTACTGTGTGTAAACAAGACCATTAGTGTGAGCAAGACTTGAAACCACTTTATTATGTGCAAGAAATAGTTAAAACCATTTAACTATGTGCATACAATTGCAACATTTGTGTATAAACAAATTAGCTCACACTTAAAAATAAGATTAACATCAGTCATTTGTTTGCTGAGTTAAATGATTATACATAAATGAATAGTTTGTAGTTAAACTAAATGGATTCAGTATTACCATTTAACACTATTCATTTACAAATCACACACACAGTTCATTAGTTTATACACATTGTTAGTTTGTAGATAACATTTATAAAAAAGCCACACATATAGTGATTAAAAAGAATCTGTGTACTTATGCTAAACAGTTTTATTTCAGACAATTAACAATGTGTTGCCCAGTTGGGTGGGGTTGTAGAATACACCAACAGCAAAAGGGTAACCCCCGCTCCAACAGGTGTCCTGGATATGACACTAAACAATCTGATGGTGAGGTTCCAGTAATGCTGGAGCTTTAAGGAATATGAAGTACCCCTTTGTTGCCATCAGTACCAAGTCAACTGTGGCCCAATCTGTGGCAAATAGATGTAAAATGCATACTTATGCTAAACTGAATTGTTTGAAATAAACCTGTTCTTGTGTATAAAAATGGATTTCGCATTAAATAACCTACAAATGTTGATATGCAACAAAACCCAAACAAACAATTTGATGGAGAGGTTCCAGTAATGCTGGAGCTTTGGAGAATGTGGAGTACCCCTTCATTGCCATTGCTTCCGGGTCCACTCTGTCCTGGAGTGGTAGCACCTGATAAGTTCTTTCAAACAATTCAGTTTAGCCTAAGTACACAGTTTTGTTCTATTTGACTCATGAATAAGAACCGAATGCCAAATCCAGTTTAAAAACAAACTATAATGGTTGATGTGCCATAAAACCAAATCAAACCTGATAGGGTCTTATCTGTGGGTCAAATAGAAGTAAACTGTGTATTTATGCTAAACTGAATTGCTTGAAATAGCTTAAGTACAGTTTTTTGTTTACACACAGATGTAAAAACAGTTCTATTTCAAAGTTTAATTAAATATCAACCATTTGTTTACACAGTTGACGTAGAACTGTTAGTGATACATAGCAATACTTTTAACTTTGACATGCTAAACTGAATTGTTTGAAATAGAATAGACATTTAAAATGTACTTGTGCTGAATTGAATTGTTTGAAATAGAACTGTTTCAAAATATAACTGTGTAAATGAGGACTATACTTATGCTAAACTGAATTGTTTGAAAATAAGTGAAACAATTTATCTGTGTGCAAAAAAAAAAAAATGAGCTCAGCCTTGTTTTAAGAATGTTATCTACAAAATGTGTTTAGAAATCATATATGCAATTTATGTGTAAAAAAAAAATTTCATATTAAAAAACCTACAATGGTTGATATGCCATAAAAACCAAACTAACTAACTAACCAACCAACTAACCAGCAGGTATATTTAAAAAAAGAAGATATCTGAAACTAATTGGCGTTGACACAAAAATATAAATAATTGGTTTTCTTTATTGTGATTGAAAAAGAAAAATTTTTTGACTAAAAATTAATTTAATGATAAATATCTTTTGTAGCTGTTTTAATATTTTTCAAAATTTTAAAAGATAAACAAAAGAAAAAATTTTACTTGTTTGGGAATCAATAATGTACACCCTTATTGGGTTATTCTATAGCAAAATTTTTTATTTCTCAAGCAATTACATGGATTAAGTAAACTGATCAACACTGTGCTAAATTAATCTACAACTTAAAAATTGATGTAATGTCATTTGGTTTGTTGGTTTAAAGCAGTCGTGTAAATATTTTTTGAATTCATGATTTCCTTACCTTAACTGTTGTAGCCTTCCAACTTTCAAAAGCTGTGTATGCCGAATTAATAGCTGACAGTGTATCAGCAGTTCCCATGTCTGGAACACTTCCTACTAGTTCTCCATTGGCTGGATTAGTCACTAAGGAAAACAATATGATTAATACAGAGAGTTTTTTAGTGGATTAGACGAATATTGGGAAGATATCAGCTGCCTGTATCAATAATTAGAAAGCAAAATCCTCTCAACCCAATTGGATGGGACTGTAGAATACACCAACACCTTCTCTACAGAGGGATACGACCCCCCCCTCCCGCAACGAGTGTCCTGTATATGACACTAAACAATCTGATGGTGAGGTTCCAGCGATGCTGGGGCTTTGGGGAATGCGGAGTACACCTTCATTGCCATTGCTCTCAGGTCCACTTTGGCCTGGAGTGGTAGCACCTGATAGGGCCCTATCTATGGGTTAAATAGAACTAACAGCATTCTTATGCTAAACTAAATTGTTTGAGTAAACTGAATAGCTTGAAATAGAAATGTTTTTGACAATTAAACCATAGTTACATTTAAACTACGTGCTTATGCTTAACTAAATTATTTGAAATAGAACTGTTTTTCGACATTAAAATTGTATTTACACTTAACTGAATTGTTACATATAACTGTGAATAGTTTGAAATGTTTTTGACAATTAAACTGTGTACTTATGCTAAACTGAATTGTTTTAAATAGAACTGATTATTTACATAAAAATGGATTTGGTGTTAAATAACCTACAAAAGTTGATATGCCATAAAACCTAACAAACCAAACCCCTAACGAGTGTCCTGGATATGACACTAAACAATCTGATGGTGAGGTTCCAGCAATGCTGGAGCTTTAGGGAATGCGGAGTACCCCTTCATTGCCATTGCTCCCATGTCCACTCTGGCCCAGAGTGGTAGCACCTGATATGGGTCCTATCTATGGGTTAAATAGAACTAACAGCATACTAATGCTAAACTAAATTGTTTGTATAAACTGAATAGCTTGAAATAGAAATGTTTTTGACAAACCGTACTTACATTTAAACTGCGTGCTTATGCTTAACAGAATTATTTGAAACAGAACTGTTTTTTGACATTATAAATGTATTTACACTTACCTGAATTGTTACATATAACTGCTTGAATAGTTTGAAATAGAAATGTTTTTGACCATTAAACTGTGTACTTATGCTAAACTGAATTGTTTTAAAAAGAACAGATTATTTACATAAAAATGGATTTGGCATTAAATAACCTACAAAGGTTGATATGCCATAAAACCAAACAAACCAAACCAAAATCAATTAAGACAAAAAATATAGAGCTCTCATAGAGAAATTGGCTAATCATTTGGTTCCAAATGGATCGAAGTTTTAAGAGCACCTGAAAAAGAAAAATTACACTCGGCCAAATTTCATCGTGGACAAACTCAACAAGTTACGAATAAAGAGAAATCCAATCAGGAAGTCCAAGCAAAAACACATATAGGAGCTACCACTCCAAAAGTTCTTATATAAATTTTTTTAGCCTGTCTTTGACAGTTGGTGGATGGTTTGAAGACTAATCTTCCAAAAAGCCAGAACTTAAACAAAGCTGGGACTGTAGAATACGCCAACTGCACCTCTGCAGAGGGGTAAGACCCTACCAATGAGGACACCTGTTGACCATGGGTGGCGACCCATGAGGTGCTAGGACGTAACCCTGGTAGTTGAACAGTCATTGATCTGGTGACAAGGTGGTCAGTTGGTTGCAACACACCACTTTGGCCCTTACTTGGTCTGACAGGCGGTCAGATTAGGCCCGATCTGCTCATGTGGAAACATTCCCAACCCTTTATTTTATATATGCTAGAAAGTGGAGGCCGAGGGTGAATTTTGCTGAGAGTCAAGACTTTTGACCACTGTTAGATTATTGCATAACTACAACCAAAATTTGGCAGAGGCTCAGAATCATGATCCCGGCATGAGTATACTGGTATTGTATTCCCGTCTCAAACAAGGGTGAAACCCATTTACCTTGGCTTATTCCCAACATAAGATGGACTCCATGGTGGGTGGTGGAGCATGGGACCAATGAAAAATATACAACACGCATGGTGTCCTCTTTTTAAAAAAAACAAAGCGAAATCTTAGTGAATCAAGTTCTGAAAGTGACGATGAAGAAATCACTAGATTTCCTAGATTCATTGTTTTGGAAGCTCAAGATGATCCTCCATTGGCAAGTTTATCCTTGTTCATAATTGAAAAAGTGATATCTTTCAATTTACAGCCAAAAACAATTAAAAAACAGAACTGGAAACCTCCTAGTGCAGGCAGAAAAAAGAAACATGCAGATTTTTTGCTAAAAATGAAGGCTTGTCACCAGACAAAAAATAATTGCCTACCCTCACAAAAACCTTAATTTTATTATCCCTCTTTATCGATACTCTATTCACATCTTGCCCTGTTGGCTGGGGCTGTAGAATACGCTGACTGCACCTCTGCAGAGTGGTAAGACCCTACCAATGAGGCCACCTGTTGGCCGTGGGTGGCGACCCATGAGGTGCTAGGACATAACCCTGGTAGTTGAACAGTCATTGATCTGGTGACAAGGTGGTCAATTGGCCGTGGGTGGCGACCCGTAAGGCGCTAGGACGGAACCCTGGTGGTTGAGCAGTCATTGATCCGGTGACGGTGGTCAATGGCTTGCAACACATCACTTTGGCCCTTACTTGGTCTGACGGGTGGTTGGATTGGAGCCGATCCGATCAATCGGCTGGTCCCGACATGCCCTAGCACATATGTTAGTTTGTTTTTTTTCCCAATTGTATCGTACAATCAGCTCTTGTGGAACTACGTGATCTACTTTTGTGGAACTATTCCCAACCCTTGCGCAGTCGGCTGGGGCTGTAGAATACACTAACTGCACCTCTGCAGAGGGGTAAGACTCCCCCCAATGAGTGTCCTGGATATAACACTAAACAATCTGATGGTGAGGTTCCAGCAATGCTGGATCTTTGAGGAGTGCGGAGTACCCCTTTATTGCCATTGCTCCCAGGTCCACTCTGGCCCGGAGTGGTAGCACCTGATATGGGTCCTATCTATGGGTTAAATACAACTAGACCATACTTCTTTCACTTTACTGATTTTTGCATTTAAACTGTGCATTTATGCTAAACTGAATTGTTTAAAATAGAACTGTTTTGACATTGAGACTGTGTACTAATGCTATACTTAATTGCTCGAAATAGAACTGTTTTGATATCCAAACTGTGTACTTATGTTGAACTGAATTATCTGAAATAAAACTGTTTGACATTTAACTCTGTATTGCCCAGTCGGCTTGGGCTGTAGAATACACTAACTGCACCTCTGCAGAGGGGTAAGACCCCCCCCCCCACGAGTGTCCTGTATATGACACTAAACAGTCTGATGGTGAGGTCCCAGTAATGCTGGAGCCTTGAGGAATATGGAGCACTCCTTCATTGCCATTGCTCCCAGGTCCACTATGGCCCAGTGTAGTAGCACCTGATAGGGCCCTATCTATGGGTTAAATAGAACTAACAGCATTTTGACAATTGAACTGTACTTACATTTGAACTTAGTGCTTGTGCTAAACTGAATTGTTTAACATAGAACTGTTCTGACATGTAACTGAGTCAACAAAATCTGTACTTTTACTAAACTGAATTAGCTGAAGTAGAATTGGTTTGACTAAACTGAATAGCTCGAAATAGAAATGTTTTTTTTACAATTAAACTGTACTTACATTTAAACTGCGTGCTTTTGCTAAACTGAATTGTTTTAAATAGAACTGATTATTTACTTAAAAATGGATTTGGCGTTAAATAACCTACAAAGGTTGATATGCCATAAAACCCAACAAACCAAACCAAACCAAACCTATTCCCAACCCTTTATTCTATACGTTCTTGAGGGCGGGTGCTGAGGGTCAATTGTGCTGAGAGGTAGGACTTATGACCACTGTGAGATTGTTGTTTTTTAAAAGCATAATTCGGGAGAGGCTCAGAATCATACTGGTGGGTGGTGGTGCATAGGACTAGCGAATAACAATAGGCAATCATGGTTTTTTCTTAATCAAAAAAACTGAAACGTATACTAACGGAAACTGAATCGGACTACGAAGGTATGGCAAGTTTCCCCAGATTCATAATAATTGAATATACAGAAACGCCAATAACAAACCTATCGCCATTTTCAATTGAAAAAGTAATATCTAGTAATATGACCCCTGTCCACGTAAAAAAAACTAAAAAAGCAAACTTTGCTCGTTGAAGTAGATAAAAGGAAAAATACCGATTTCCTACTGAAAAGGACTAAATTCCACACTATAAATGTAAAAACTTACCCTCACAAAATCCTTGAATATAAGTAAAGGGGTTGTAAGAAGTAAGGACTAACAGCATTCTTATGCTAAACTAAATTGTTTGAGTAAACTGAATAGCTTGAAATAGAAATGACTTTTACAATTAAACCATACTTATATTTAAACTGCGTGTTTATGCTTAACTGAATTATTTGAAATAGAACTGTTTTTCAACATTAAAACTGTATTTACACTTAACCGAATTGTTACATACAACTGCTTGAATAGTTAGAAATGGAAATGTTTTGACCATTAAACAGTGTACTTATGCTAAACTGAATTGTTTTGAATAGAACAGATTATTTACATAAAAATGGATTTGTCGTTAAATAACCTACAAAGGTTGATATGCCATAAAACCCAACAAACCAAACCAAACCAACAATACCGGTCATAGAGCTTCGGGTGGTGTCTTAATCCTTATTTGGAACAACATACCTCAAAGCAAACTCAACTCCATGCAATAGCTGTCAAAGGGACTTTAGACAGAACAATTAATATCTGCTCCATATATATTCTGCCTCACGTTGCCATAAATGAAAGTGAAATCAACAACATATTACAGCAACTACCCACACCTTTAATTCTACTTGGCGATTTTTACAGTCATAACACCATGTGGGGCTGTAGAAGCACAAACCACAAAGGCCAAACTCTTGAAAATATCATTAACAATAATAATCTCTGCCTATTCAACAACACACCTGGATCCATCATCTGCTACCTACTCAGCCATTGATTTAACCTTCTGCGACACTTCACTTTTCCTTGATTTCACCTGGAGGATATATGACGACACATGCTGGAGGGACCATTTCCCAATTGTACTCGAGAGTTTACACCCTCAAGATGACAACCTTCCCAGATTTAACAATTAAACTGTGTACTTATGCTAAACTGAATTGTTTTAAATAGAACAGATTATTTACATAAAAATGGATTTGGCGTTAAATAACCTACAAAGGTTGATGTGCCATAAAACCAACCACCAAACCAAACCAAACCTGGTGGTTGAGCAGTCACTGATCCGGTGTCGGAGTGGATAATGGCTTGCAACACACCACTTTGGCTCTTACTTGGTCAGATGGCTGGTTGGATAGGTCCGATCCAATCAATCGGCTGGTCATGTCAAGCCCTAGCACCTATGTTTTATTCCGATCGTACTTTTAAATCTTTTAAATAACCTACAAAGGTTGATATGCCATAAAACCCAACCAATCAAATAATCGCCCTGTCGGCTGGGGCTGTAGAATACGCCGACTGCACCTCTGCAGAGGGGTAAAACCCCCCCCCCAATGAGGCCACCTGTTGGCCGTGGGTGGCGATCCGTAAGGCGATACGATGGATCCCTGGTGGTTGAGCAGTCAATGATCCAGCAACAGAGTAGTCAATGGCTTGCAACACACCACTTTGGCCCTTACTTGGTCTGACGGGCGGGCGGATTGGGCCCGATCCGATCAATCGGCTGGTCATGTCAAGCCCTAGCAACTATATATTTTATCCCGACCGTATTTTTAAATCTGCACTTGCAGCAAGTTCCCAACCCTTACCTGTTAGTTGCTAGAAGGCGGTGGCTAAGGGTCAATTGTGTTGAGAATAGGAATTTGACCAGCGCTGAGAAATTGGCAACGGCTCGGAAGCCTACCCTCAACTTAAGTATACTGGTCGCGTATCCCCCGTCTCAACCAAGACGAATGAGTTACCCCCTTGGTTTATTCCCAACACAAGTTGGACTCGGTGGTGGGTGGAGGAGCGCAGGGCCAGTGAAAAATATATAGCAAATATGGCGTCTTCAAACAAAAAAACTAAACGGAACCTCTCAGAATCAGACTCGGAGAATGAGGCAGCAGACTTCCCCAGATTCATTGTTAATGAATCTTTGGAGGAGGTATGCCTAGCCAAATTCTCACCTTTCCTCATAGAAAAAGTGATATCTACAAGAGCTAGTCCGAAAACTGTTAAGAAAACAAGAAATGGTAACTTGCTTGTCGAGGTAGACAGCCGGAGACAGGCAGAAAAAATATTAAAAATAAAAACGTTTCATACAACCAAATGCAGAGCGTATCCGCATGAGAAACTGAACACTTCCAATGGAGTTATCAGGAGTAGAGAGTTGGCATTGGCTACGGAAGATGAGAGTATCAGCCCTGGGAAAACAGGGAGTTACAAATATAAAGAGAATATCCATTAAAAAAGGTGAAGAATAAATCCAAAGCAACACATACATCCTAACATTTAATAAGCCCCAAACTCCAAAAGAGGTAAAGATCGGCTATTGTCTTGAGAGAGTTGAGCAGTATATCCCAGCTCCCCTGAGGTGCTTCAAATGTCTGTCGTCCTCTACAGGCTTCCCTGTGGTGTCCAAATTTCTGACATGCTCCAAATACGGTGAAAAGGACCCGGGCCATGCAGAGGAAGATTGTTTAAAAGAAACACGATGTGCAAACTGCCAACAAGATCATCCGGCTTACTCAAGAACTTGTACTGTTTACCAAAAAGAAAAAGAAATTATTGAGGTCAAACACAAGAGGAATGTTTCCTTCCTGGAAGCTAGGAGAATTGTAGGGAGCTATATGGGAGAAAGCAGCTATGCCTCCCTTGCACGGAGGGCGGATAGAACCAATGACGACACCAAATATAGAACACTTGTGGAGAAATTGCTCAAGCTGGAAGCCAATGATTGACCACAGTTCCAGGAGCACCTGAAAAAACTACATTCCGATGAATTTTACCAAGCACCAGCTCAGCAACAAGTTGCGAATGGGGAGGGATCCAATGTTGTAGTTCAAACAAAAACACACGTGGGATCTATCACTCCAACACGAACTACTCCTAAAAGTGCAAAATCTCCATCAAAACAGCCGTTACATAAATCACCAATACGTCCACCAAAAAGCATTAAAGATAGACTAAAAAACCTGTCTCCCATAAGACCTGAACAACTGAAACAAAAATCACAACTCCCCATTAGCCAAACTACGAAAATACAAATGAACACCAAGGTGAATAAGGAAAGACAAGGAAGTACATTCAAAATACCCCCAACAACAAAGCCGCCAATAACAACCAAAGCATCCAATTCTCAACAACCAACAAAACCCCTACAAAGGACGTATAGTATAGAGAGTATGGATAGTGACACAGACCGCGTAGTTGCCAGCCTTGATCTTGAAGAAATAATCAAAAACTACAATACTTGAAACCACTTAACTGTCGGTAAACTTATAAGCTCAGTCACTTTTTTGAATTGTTAATCTCTAACATATCATACATATCCATTCAAATGAGTGCGAACGAATGACTGATGTTAAATTCTTATTGTTACATGGAAACTCTTGTAATGATTTAACTGTGTGCAAATAAATGAGGAAAAGTAAATGGAATGATTTATGCTGCCTGCATATTTATGCCAGAGGAGAATTGCTTCCTATGCTAAACTGAATTATTTGAAATAGAACTGTTTTTGACATTGTACTAAACTGAATTGTTATATAACCGCTTAAATAAATTGAATTGTTCGAAATAGAAATGTTTTTGACAAGCTGTGTACTCATGCTAAACTGAATTGTTTGAAATAAAACTTATTAGTTACATAAAAATGGATTTGGCGTTAAATAACCTAGAAAGGTTGATATGGCATAAAACCCAACAAACCAAACCAAACCAATCAAATAAAATAAAAAAAAAAAACCCTCTCAGAATCAGACACGGAGAATGAAGCAGCAGATTTCCCAGATTCATTATTGAATCTTTGGAGGACGCCTGCTAAGCCAAATTCTTGCCGTTCCTCATAGAAAAAGTAATATCTACTTGGGCTAGTAAGAAAACAAGGAATGGCAATTTGCTTGTCAAGGTAGAGAGCTGGAGACTGGCAGAAGACATTAAAAATAAAACCTTTCATACGACGAGATGCAGAGCCTACACGCATGAGAAATTCAACACTTCGAAGGGTTTTATCAAGAGTAGGGAGTTGGCATTGGCTATAGAAGTGGAGATAGCATCAGTCCTTGGAAAACAGGGAGTTACAAATATAAGAAGAGTCTCCATCAGAAAAGGTAAACAACGAATCTAGACCAACACTTACATCCTAACATTTAATCAGCCCCCTACTCACAACGAGGAGGAGATCGGCTATTGTCTTTGTGGTATAAAAAGAAATGGAATAGATTATTCACAGCACGTCTGCGTTTGACCGTCGGGAAAAGAAAAAAAAGCGGAATGTGAGTTTGTGGACTCCTTATATGCGAGTAGCGGTAATTTGCATATGAGGAGAAGAAATCAGGGCTACTGAGGTTGGCCAAGGATGTTATACCACCTTTTAGAGGAGAAGGTGATGTAGTCGGGTGGATAAAAAAGGTGAAACTGGTAGCTAAGCTACAAAAAGTGCAAGACCTTGCGAGTTTCATTCCACTCTTTCTGCATGGAGATGCACTTGCTCTCTACCTTGAGATGAGCAATGAAGACCAAGTACGGGCAGAACAGATAGAGATGAGACTAGTGACGACATTCACTGAAGGGCCTTTTGAGGCATATAAAAAGCTGAAACGATTCAAGTGGACAGGAGAATCAGTCGATGTCTATGCCAATACAATCAAAGGACTAGCAGGATACGTAGGGATAGGGCTGGACCATACAGCTAAACTTGCATTCGACGGGATTTCCAGATGACGTATCTGTGGTACTACAGCAGTTACCTCACATAGAAAGAATGGACGTTTGCAAGCAGTTACCAACTGCACGGCTATTAGTAAGCAAAATGATACAAAAAAAACCTGAAACGGTGGGAGCGAGTGCACAAAGCAATGCATTGAGAAATAAAGCTCAAAAGGGGTTGTCAAGCCTTCAGTGCTTTAGATGTCGAGGACCACACTATATTAAAGATTGTACGGAGATACCTAGAGCTAAAGTAATATGCTACAATTGTGGAAAGTTTGGACATATGGCAAGGTATTGTACTCAGATTCAGGGAAACGGGCAAGGGGGAGCTTCTGCGCCAGTAGCTACCCCGGCAACAGACTGAAGGCGCAGTATTGGGCTCTTCCAATAATAGAAGTAGTGGTGAATAACACGGTAATGACAGCACTTGTCGATACTGGGTGCACCACCACTTAAGTCAATTCCAGACTTATGAGTGGATGCGGTAGATGTGGCACTGTGAAAGCAGTAGATGGGAGGGACATAAAATGTAAAGGAGCCCGACAAGTGGAGATTAAAGTACGTGGAGTACGAGTAAAAGTGGAAGCGATATTAATGAATCGCATCATTGACGGGATCGACGTCATAATTGGAATGGACGTAATCAATGAGATGAGAGGTGTGACTATAAAGGAAGCAGAGGTGAAGTTTGGAGATGTACACTGTGCTGTAGCTGTCCATCGGCTGAATGTTTGCAAAATTGAGGATAAAGACTTTGAAGCAAATTTCGATGGAGAGAAATGGACGGTAAAATTGAAATGGAAGGGAGAGCCACTAGTGTTACAGAATAGTGAGTTTTTCTCACTTTTCAAGGAGTTCTTATAAAATTTCAGAGTTTGAGGAGGAGGTAGAAAGATGGATTGCGGACGGTATCCTTGTACCATGGAAGGGAGAAGGAAAAGGTGTGTTACCATTGATGGCAGTGTTCCAGGCCACAAAGAAGAAAGTTAGGCCAGTGCTAGACTACCGTGAATTGAACCGTTTTGTGGCGTGTCATACCAGGAGCGATATAATAGACGTGTGCGATGAAAAGATGAGAAAGTGGAGACGGTTGGAAGGAGGAACTGCTATTGTGGACCTTGAGTCTGCCTACTTACAGCTACATGTAGCAAAGGAACTATGGCAGTACCAGCTATGGTCAGCAATAAAGGAAAAACTTATTGCCTGACACGGTTAGGATTTGGACTTAATGTTGCGCCGAAGATTATGGCAGCCGTGTTAAAAACGGTGTTGAAGAAAGGAAGTAAAACAAAAGAGGCCACCGATTCGTACATCGACGATATAATGGTGGATGTAACGAAGATAGCCCTTTCAGATGTTCCACAACCTCTTTTGTCGATAACAGCAAAATCACCACAGTCCCTGGACGGAGGAGCAGCACTGGGCCTTAAGCTTATGAACAAGACGGGAAAGCTGATGTTCAGAAGAGGCAACGAGATCCCAGAGATAGGAGAAATAAGTAGACGGGAGTTATTTTCTATCTGTGGCAAATTGTTGGGGCACTATCCAGTTGCTGGATGGCTGCGACTGGCATGTAGTTATGTAAAAAGAAGAGCTAGTGGAGTAGACTGGGAGGACAGAGTTGATTGTAAAACTCTCAAGGTAATACAGGAAATTCTAGTTGTTGTAGAAAGGAAAGACCCTGATACCGGAGTTTGGCACATACCTGAAACAAAAATAGGAGTGGTGTGGTGTGATGCAAGCAGTATTGCGACAGGCGTGGTCGTGGCGATTGGTGGTTTGGTGGCGGAGGATTCGACATGGTTGAGAAAAAAAATGATTATAATCATATTAAACTAGCCGAGTTAGATGCTGTTCTGAAAGGCATCAATCTAGCCTCAATGGGGATTGAGAGAAATCGAAATAAGAACTGATTCAGCCACGGTACCAAGTTGGGTGACCTCTATAGTGGAGGAGAGTGGAAGAATACGAACAAAGGGTGCTGGAGAAGTGATTGTAAAGCGGAGATTAGGGATACTTAAAGAGTTGATATCTGAATTTAAACTGTTTTTTATCCGTGTCAGCGCATCTGCCTTGTTTCTCTCTGATGGTACAAACACTGCCTTTATTTGCAGTGGTTAGTTGAGAAAGAAGAGGTCCCGGTATGCTGTTTAGGAATTGGAGAACTAGAAGAGTTGCATGGTATGCATCACATGGGAGTGGAAAGAACGTTATATTTGGTGTGGAAAGTTGATCCACATATAAAACGGGAAGAAGTTCAGAAGGTGGTTAAGAATTGCGTCTGATGTCAATCGATCGATCCCGCTCCAAATATACATGATCCTGGGGAAGTTGGGACTTCGAAGAATTGGACAAGATTAGCCCTGACAATATCGATTGGTTCCACCCCTTGTCTAATTTCCTATATTTAATTAATAAAGGTTTATTGCTATTGTAGGCAACAGGTTTTCATCTTGTCTTACAAAACATTACACGAATATTATTAAATAGAAATAGAATTGAAACCACATGATTATGTATAAAATATCAGTATGACAAAGGAATAGTTGATATCTGTGTGAAAAAAAAAACTCTTAAAAATTAAACAAAAAATGTAAATACAAATGTTTGGTATATGCAGTTACCTAACCTCTCGGCATAAAAATTAACCTAAACAAGTTGACATGCCATTGAAATCAATCAACGTTAGTGCTTTTTCAACTAAAAAGTGTTGTTACAGTTTGTACATGAGATTACATATAAAAATGTAACAGGTAATAGGGACATAAGTAGTTATAAAATTGGTTTGTTTTTTTTAAATATGACAAACTTACCATTAAAAGTTTTTCCATCTTTGGCGCCAACCCATTTTCCGTTAATGTAAGCTTTGTCTTTTATAAGTGAACTATAGTATGCAATGGCCATTTTGAAATGTCTGCCATCTTGCTGGCTGCGGGAGAGTCTACACAGGAGCATCCTAAAACAGGATAAAGAAAAGTAATTTTTGAAGGTTTATCCAAAACAAAATACAATGTATAAAGGGAAGTTTTTTTTTTAAAAAATGTCTGGAAATGAATTGAATAACTCACAAAGGTTGATAAGCTATTCTCTGATTCTACTTAGCTACAGCTCAGTAACTAGTTATCTTGCTATGCGTCTCATTAACTGCATGTTTCATTTTGGTTGATTGGTGTTGAATAGATTAAGTATCAAACAAGGATTTGTCATTATAATCGAATGATGAACAGATTTGAAAAATATACAAAATAATAAGACAAGTTGAATTCATAATTATCGTGTGGGTAGTGATAATTTTGGTGGTTAAAAAACAGCTATAACCTGTCAATATGTCGTAGTCATTATATAAAATAAGACAAAAAAACAAAAACAAACAAATAGGGGCTGTAGAATACACTGACTACTTCTCTGCAGAGGAGTAAGACCCCCCCCCAAATGAATGTCCTATATATGACACTAAACAATCTGATGGTGAGGTTCAAGTAATGCAGGAGCTTTGGGGAATGTGGAGTACCTCTTTATTGTCATCGCTCCCAGGTCTACTCTGGCCTGGAGTGGTAGCACCTGACAAGGGTCCAATGTATGGGTTAAATAGAACTAAACCATGGTTTCTTGAGTTTACTTATTTTTGTATTTAAACTGTGTATTTAGTTCTATTTCGACCAATTCAGTTTAGCATAAGTATACAGTTTACATATCAAAACATGCTAAACTGATATATCTGAAAATCTCCAAATTCTGTTCTATCAGGTCTTTCTTAGTGACAGTGAGTCAGCACTCAGTTATGTTACGCACTGAGGTGAGCTCTCCAGAAGTCTGAGGAAGGAAAATGTTTTATGACCACCGGGGCATTCCATTATATGTACATGGTTGTGTCCATTCCCTGGGCAGTGATTGGTCACTAGCCCAGGAGTGGCTATATCAGCATAAACATATACCGGCCCGTTCAGTGTGGTCGTGAGGGCTGTATTGAGTTACAGCCGTTTTATTTTTCGTCTGCCAGCTGGAATCTAGACTGAGACTGCCGAGCTGGTAAGTGTTGTTGTCATTGTTGTTTGTTAGAGCTGAGACTTCTACATCTCCCCTTCCTCCCATGTGTAGGCCGGGTTGTACAAAGGCTGTGCCTTTCTTTGAGGCCTGGCCTGTTATGTGGTAGTAGCCTATATAGTGCTCGGGGAATTTTAGACGACCGAGAGTGATGTATGTATGGTTTGTTTGGGGGATTCAATTGCTGCACGTGTGTCATTACCAGAAGGTGTTGGGGGATCAGAATGTAAAAGTGGAGCATTAATCGTGGAAGTTATTGGTGCAGATGTTGCACTTGGTATCAGTGTTGGTGCAGCCTGGAATTCACACTTTCTTAGAAAATGACGGATCAGGAAGAATCACACTTTGGAACCATCAACCCTGATTCGGTATTGGTGGTCTGGTAGGACAGTAATGATCTTTCCTGAAGTGTTCCATTGGTGGTTGCGTGTAATGGGGAAAGCTGCCATTGCGGTGTGGGAGGAGTTCTTTGTGGTATTGTGCCGCCGCTATCCAGTCAGTGTCGAGCTTGTAGAAGATTGGCGCAACTCCTACTTCATTGCCAACTCCATGATTCCATCCCCTCACAACCAATGATAGGCCAATACTTTGGATTGGGGTGTTTTGGTACTGTAGGATGGCCTGGGCAACATTGTTATTGTTCAAGAAGCCTTAAGGGCTATCCCTTTTGCAGTTGTTACCATGAGTTCTGTCCTGCCATAGGATAGGGCGTATGCGACTGAGGATAGTCTGTGCTTCACACACCATATCTGAAGGAATCTGAGTTCATCTGGTATACCATATGTTTGGAACAGCTGTCGACAAATGGACATCAGTTTGGACGTGGTGGCGTAACCTGGTTTTAGGTGGTACATGATGAGCCAGCCATCTGTTTTGACATTATCTCTGTATTTTATCCAGTCAGCTGGGGCTGTAGAATACACTGAACGCATATCTGTGGAGGGGTAAGACCTCCCCAACGAGTGTCCTAGATATGATACTAAACAATCTGATGGTACTTTGGGGAATGCGGAGTGCCTCTTCATTGTTATCGCTCCCAGGTCCACTCTGGTCCGAAGTGGTAGCACCTGATAGGGTCCTACTTATAGGTCAAATAAAACTCAACAGTATACCCGCCCTCTCGGCTGGGGCTGTAGAATACGCCGACTGCACCTCTGTAGAGGGGTAAGACCCCCCCCCCCCAATGGGGCTACCTGTAGGCCGTGGGAGGCGATCCGTGATGCGTGAGGACGGGATCCTGGTGGCTGAGCGGTCCGTGACTTGCAACACTCCACTTTGGCCCTTACTTGGGCTAGACAGGAGGTCGGAGGGGCCCAATCCGATCAATCAACTGGTCATGTCAGCCCTCTATCAGATTACTTTAAAATCTGAATGAGGGCGATGGCTGTAGGGTCAATCATGCTGAACAAAGACCTATAACCTTTCTGTCCCTGGGTGAGTAGTCATCTTGGGAACCAAAACCCAGGAACTTAATAAAATTGTCCATCATCAGCATGAGTATACTGATTATGTAGCCCTGGTATTCCTAGGCGAATGGGTTTCCCCCTAGGCATATCCCCCAATGGGGCTCCGTGGTGGGTGGGGAGCATAGTCAATGAAACTCAAACAATAAATATATGAATTTTTCAACACAAAAACCCCAAGCAATTGGTGCAAATAAAAAAACTTAAAAGAAATTTGAGAGAAACTGATTCAGAAGATGAAGTAGAATCTCCCTTCCCGAGATTCATTTCTATAGAATCCAAAAGCTCGCCAATAACTAGTCTCTCACCGTTCATAATCGAAAAAGTCATATCGAGTAATATAACACCAAAATCGGTAAAAAAATTAAAAAATGATACATTACTCGTTGAGGTGGAAAAAAGAAAACATGCGGACTTTCTGTTGAAAATGACAATGTTCAACAATATTGCAGTCAAAACGTACCCTCACAAATCCCTGAACACAAGTAAGGGGGTGGTGAGGAGTAAAGAACTGTCATTATATATTTTGGAAGAAATAAAAAAGGAGTTAAAAAGACAAGATGTGATTGATGTCAAAAGAGTTTCTATTAAAAAAGAGGGTAAATCAATAGAAACAAACACCTATATTATGACATTCATTACACCAAGAATCCCAGAAAAAATAAAGGTTGGCTACTCTATGGAGAAGGTTGAGCAATTTGTTGCTAACCCATTGAGATGGTATAGGTGTCAAAAATATGGACACCGTGAGGACTCATGTAGAGGACGGGAAGTGTGCGGGAAATGTGGCCAAAGAGATCCCGGCCACCACATGAATGAATGTGAATTTCCCTATAAATGTACAAATTGTGGTGGTGACCATCCGGTCTATGCAAGATCTTGCGATATTTGGAGGAGAGATAAAGAGATCCTCGCAGTAAAATATAAGAATAATATTCCTTACCATGAAGCACGGAAAAGGGTTGTAGGGTCTAACACCTATACCTACTCCCAAGCAGTCCAACGAGAAAAAAATGAAAAAAAATGAAATAAAATATGAGGAAATGGTGAAAAAATTAATTCAGCTTGATCCGAGTGATTGGGGAAGCTTTATTAATGAGATAAAAACCTCGATTGGAAATAAACCTTATAAAGTTTCAACTATGCAAGGAAAAATCTCCACTAATATACAGACCTTCACAGGAGAAGATACTACGGATGAGGGGGCAACGGTACCGGCATCTCACCAACCCTCTCCAAAATTGCACACTCCTATTAAGAAGCAAAACAGGCCAGAATCTCCTAAGGCCATGCAAAATAATATTAAAAAGAAGCAAAGATCTCCAATCCGCCCACCAACATTCGATTTGAACAAAGAGAGGGAAGCTAGGGAGAACTCCACAAAGGGGAATAACCTCGCTCAGGCCAGTTCGCTTCCTACTGGAAAAATATCAGAACAAGCAATAGAATCAACGAGCCCTACAGAGACTAAAAATAAGTATCAAATACTAGAGAAAATGGAAACTGAAGAAGCTACCCCTACAAAGGAAAAGAACAAAAAGAAAACCTTTAAAAAACCTCCATAGTACATTCTAACCAAATATGCCTAACTCAATCATACAATGGAACTGCAGAAGAATTAGAGCGAATTTCGAAGAACTCCAACTACTTCTGGAAAAATACAATCCCAAAGTAGTATGCCTCCAAGAAACATTTATTAAAGAAAATAACCAGATAAACATCAACAACTATCAGGCTTACAATCACCTAAACATAATTAATAGCAACAAGCTATGCACATTAAATAATAAATCTTCAACATATCTCAACTCATTTACCGGCTCCTACTCGGTTATTGACCTCACTCTAACTGATCCTTCAAGCTACATGGACTACACATGGAAAGTTCATAACGATCTTTGTGGCAGTGACCATTTCCCTATCATAATAGATATTCTTCAACCTAGTCATGACAACAGACCTTCCCGTTGGAAAACTAATAAGGCCAACTGGATTGATTTTAAAACTTTGGGTTCTGGACAAGTTCTCTATCACATAAATAATACAAGCATGATTGACCATTTCACTGAAACATTAATAGAAATAGCTTCTGAAACCATTCCAAAAACCTCACCCACAAATAAACGCAGCACACCCTGGTTTAATGATGAATGCAGGGTAGTAATTCAACAACGAAATGCTGCTCTTCGCAAATTCAACAAAGAACCCTCCACGAGTAACTTAAACACCTTCAAACTGCTCCGAGCAAAAGCACGGAAAATTATTAAACAAAAAAAATCAGTTGGCAAAATTATGTCAACAAACTGAATTCCTCAACCAAAACTAATACAGTCTGGAAGATGATACGAAAGATTTCGGGGAAAATACAAACTACACCGCTGAAAAACCTTATTAAAAATAAATCAGAAGTCACAAATATAAAAGACATTGCTGATGCAGTGGCTGAAACCTTCTCAGCTAATTCCTCCTCCAATAACAAACATAAAATAGAAAATCCAAAATTAAGTTTTAAATCTAACAATGCTAAAAATTATAACGGATGCTTCACATTGGCAGAGCTAAAAGAAGCCATCCAAAAATCAAACAACACAACAGTCGGCCCAGACGAAATTCACTATGAATTTCTCAAACAATTACCCCGAAGGTCTCTTGACTACTTATTAGCTACTCTAAATGAGATCTGGGAAATAGTAAATTTCCAGACTCATGGAGAGTAGCTACCATAATCCCTATACCTAAACCAGGGAAAAATAGCCTCGATCCGTCTAATTATCGGCCAATAGCACTAACAAGCTGTCTCTGCAAAACCATGGAACGTATGGTCAATAAAAGATTAGTTTGGTTCATTGAATCCAACAACCTTTATACTAACTCTCAATGTGGCTTTAGAAGTCAAAGATCTACGATGGATTATGTGGTCAGGTTGGAAACCTCCATTAGAGAGGCAAACATCCAAAGACAACCTCATCGCGGTATTCTTTGATCTAGAGAAAGCGTATGAAACCACTTGGAGATATGGTATTATGAAAGACCTGCATAATATGGGTTCGAGAGGTACTATTTACCAACCCCTCCGCTCGGGCAGGATATGACACAAGGTCAATTTTTAAGCGGAGTTTAACAGGTTTGACTTCAGAGTTTTCCTTCTCCTATACTAGTTGCCTAACCAACTAGTTGCCTAGTTGCTGAAGAACCTAGTCTGTCCTACTATTTACCCATAGCTGGAGGGAGAATTATTGGATTCATACCTTTCCCAAGGGTATTAGTGCTATGTGAAATACAATCAGTCTCGTCCAGGATTTGAACTCGTATCGCCGTGTTCATTTCCTACGGCGATAACGACTACACCACGGGCACCTCCACAATATGGGTTCGAGAGGTAGACTCCCAAACTTCATAAAAGCTTTTCTCACAGACAGGAAATTTCAAGTTCGAATTGGAACAACATTGTCTGATATTCAACAGCAAGAAGAAGGGGTTCCCCAGGGGAGTATATTATCAGTAACCCTCTTCAACATAAAAATTAATAGCATTACCAATTGCCTAAACCCTGGAGTTGATAGCTGTTTATATGTAGATGACTTCTGTATCCCATCGAAATCCAAATATATACGGACAGCATTAATAAATGGGCAACCATGAATGGATTTAAGATCTCCAAAACAAAAACTCAATGCGTGCATTTTTGCCAGTTGAGAAAAATGCACAACGACCCTACATTGAAGTTGGACGATTCGGAAATTCCGGTCGTCAGTCAATACAAGTTCCTCGGTATTATTTTTTACCGAAAACTCTCTTTCATTCCCCACATACAATATATAAAAGATAAATGTAATAAAACACTGAAACTACTCCAGATAATAGCCCATACAGACTGGGGTGCAGATTTTCAAACATTACTAAAGTTATATAGAACATTAATCCGCTCAAAAATCGACTATGGCTGCTACGTATATGGAGCAGCCAGAAAGTCCTATCTGAAAACATTAAATACTGTTCTCCATGAAGGATTAAGACTCATCTTGGGGGCTTTCCACACATCCCCAGTGGAGAGCCTTTACTCCAAAGCATACGAACCACCTCTAAAACTCAGATTCACAAAGTTAGGTTTACAATATCACAGCAAAATCAAGTCACTACCAACCAATCTACCAACCCTCTGTTTAATAGGTTGACAATTAAACTCCACGCCCAAAGACAGAGCAAAAAAATCATATTCTGTTGGATTCCAGGCCATATGGGAATCCAGGGAAATGAGAAAGCTGATTGATTGGCTAAAGCTGCAATTAACATACCTCCTGACAAAGCCTCCAAACTACCATACACAGACTTGAAACATAAAATCAAACAAATAATCACAAAAAGATGGCAACAATTGTGGGATGAAAATACCCAAAACAAGCTCCGCCAAATAGAGCCTCTTCTGAAAGAAAGAAAACGTGAAGCTAGTAATACTAGAAGAGAAGAAACCATTCTTTCTCAACTACGTATAGGCCACACTAGATTAATGCACGACTTCATTCTAAAAGAAGAACCTCCTCCTAAATGTCCATGCGGAAACCATTACACAATTAGGCATATTTTAATAGAATGTACAAACATATCTCGGCATAAAATAACCCGATGGGTTGGCATACCGTAAAACCAACCAACCAACATAATCGGTATACTCATGCTAAACTGATTTGTTAGAAATAGAACTATTTTGACATTTTAGTGTGTGTAAACAAAAACTATACTTAGGCAAAACAATCATTTAAAATAGAACTGTTTTTGACATTTAAATTGTGTACTTATGCTAAAATGAATTGTTAGAAATGGAACAGTTATCTATAAAAATGGATTTGGCATTGAATAATCTACAAAGATTGATATGCTATAAAACCAAAGCAAAGCAAACAAAAAACAACACCTTATAGCAATCTTCTTTGATCTGGATTGCCCAGTCGGTTGGGGCAGTAGAACACACTGACTGCAAATCTGCAGAGGGGTAAGATCCCCACCCAATGAGTGTCCTTGATATGACACGAAACAATCTGGTGGTGCGGTTCTAGTAATGCTGGAGCTTAGGAGAATGTGGAGCACCACTAAATTGAATTGTTTGAAATAGAACTGATTATTTGCATAAAAATGGATTTGGCGTTGAATAACCTACAAAAGTTGATATGCCATAAAACCCAACCAACCTTCATTGCTATTGCTCTCAGGTCTACTCTGGCCCGAAATGGTTGCACCTGATAGGGCCCTATCTATGGGTCAAATAGAACTAAACTGCATACTTATGCTAAACTGAATTGTTTGAATTAGAACTGTTTGACTAAACTGTATAGCTTGAAATAGAAATGTTTTGACAATTAAACTGCATACTTATGCTAAACTGAATTGTTTGAAATGGAACTGTTTTTGACATTGAAACTGTACCTACACTAAACTGAATTGTTTAATATAGAACTGTTTTGAGAATTCAGCAGTGTAAACAAAATCTGTACTTATAGTGAGCTGAATTAGAACAGTTTGAATAAACTGAATAGCATGAAATAGAAATTTTGACAATAAACAGTGTACAGATGCTAAACTGAATTGTTTGAAGTAGAACTGACTATTTGTATAAAAATAGATTTGGCATTAAATAACCTACAAAGGTTGATATGCCATAAAACCCAAACAACCAAACCAACCAACCGTGGTTAGAGTTCACTGTTTTTGGCATTTAAACTTCGTATTCATGTTAAATTGGATTGTTTAAAATAGAACTGTTTTGACATTTAAACAGGTTACTTATGCTAAACTGAATTATCTGAAATAAAATTGTTTTGACGTTAACTCAGTATTGCCTAGTCGACTGGGGCAGTAGAATACACCGACTGCACCTTGTGGCACAGTTGCTGCGTTGGTTAATTATTTTATTACCAGGTTTGGTTAGGCCACGAATTTTTCAGTTAGCTGTTTGCTAAAATCTTTGAGCAGGAATGTTAGTCAAATTGGAAAGTTTAAGCGAGTAGGTTTGGTTTTGGTTTTTTGGGTTTTATGGCAGATCAACCTTTTTAGGTTATTTAACGCCAAATCCATTTTTATATAACTGATCAGTTCTATTTAGCATAAGAAACAATTCTGTTTGGCATAAATATACAGGCAGCATAAATCATTCCATTTACTTTTCCTCATTTGTTTGCACACAGTTAAATTATTACAAGAGTTTCTAAGTAACTATAGGAATTTTACATTAGTCATTCGTTAGCACACATTTGAATAGATACGTATGATATGTTAGAGATTAACAATTAAAAAAAGCCGACAGTTGAGTGGTTTTAAGTATTGTAGTTTTTGATTATTTCTTCAAGATTAAGGCTGGCAACTACGCGGTCTGTGTCGCTATCCATACTCTCTATACTATACGTCCTTTGTAGGGGTTTTGTTGGTTGTTGAGAATTGGATGCTTTGGTTGTTATAGGCGACTTTGTTGTTGAGGGTATTTTGAATGTACTTCCTTGTCTTTCCTTTGGTGTTCATTTGTATTTTCGTAGTTTGGCAAATGGGGAATTGTGATTTTTGTTTCAGTTGTTCAGGTCTTATGGGAGACAGGTTTTTTAGTCTATCTTTAATGCTTTTTGGTGGACGTATTGGTGATTTATGTAACGGCTGTTTTGATGGAGATTTTGCACTTTTAGGAGTAGTTCTTGTTGGAGTGATAGATCCCACGTGTGTTTTGTTTGAACTACAACATTGGATCTCTCCCCATTCTCAACTTGGTAAAATTCATCGGAATGTGGCCAAAGTTTCAGGAGCACCTGAAAAAACTAATCATTGGCTTCCAGCTTGAGCAATTTCTCCACAAGTGTTCTATATTTGCTGTCGTCATTGGTTCTATCCGCCCTCCGTGCAACGGAGCCGTAGCTGCTTTCTCCCATATAGCTTCCGACAATTCTCCTAGCTTCCAGAAAGGAAACATTCCTCTTGTGTTTGACCTCTATTATTTCTTTTTCTTTTTGGTAAACAGTACAAGTTCTTGCGTAAGCCGGATGATCTTGTTAGCAGTTTGCACATCGAATTTCTTTTAAGCAATCTTCCTCAGCATGGTCCGGGTCCTTTTCACCGCATTTAGAACACGTCTGTCGTCTTCTACAGGCTTCCCTGTGGTGTCCAAATTTCTGACATTTGAAGCACCTCAGGGGAGCTGGGACGTACTGCTCAACTCTCTCAAGACAATAGCCGATCTTCACCTGTTTTGGAGTTTGGGGCTTATTAAATGTTAGGATGTAAGTGTTGGTTTGGATTCGTTCTTCACCTTTTCTAATGGAAATTCTCTTTATATTTGTAACTCCCTGTTTTCCCAGGGCTGATGCTATCTCATATTCTGTAGCCAATGCCAAATCTCTACTTCTGATAACTCCTTTGGAAGTGTTGAGTTTCTCATGCAGATACGCCCTGCATTTGATCGTATGAAACGTTTTTATTTTTAATGTTTTCTGCCTGTCTCCGGCTGTCTACCTCGACAAGCAAGTTACCATTCCTTGTTTTCTTAACATTTTTTGGACTAGCTCTTGTAGATATCACTTTTTCTATGAGGAAAGGTGAGAATTTGGCTAGGCATACCTCCTCCAAAGATTCAATAACAATGAATCTGATTCTGAAAGGTTCCGTTTAGTTATTTTGTTTGAAGACGCCATATATGCTGTATATTTTTCACTGGCCCTGTGCTCATCCACCTACCACGGAGTCCAACTTGTGTTGGGAATAAACCAAGGGGGTAACCCATTCGCCTTGGTTGAGACAGGGGATACGCGACCAGTATACTCGAGTTGAGGGTAGGCTTCCGAGCCGTTGCCAATTTCTCAGCGCTGGTCAAATTCCTATTCTCAACACAATTGACCCTTAGCCTCCGCCTTCTAGCAACTAACTGATAAGGGTTGGGAACTTGCTGCAAGTGCAGCTTTAAAAGTACGGTCGGGATAAAATCTATAGATGCTAGGGCTTGATATGACCAGCCGATTGATCGGATCTGGCCCAATCCGACCGCCCGTCAGACCAAGTAAGGGCCAAAGTGATGTGTTGCAAGCCATTGACCACTCTGTCGCCGGATCAATGACTGCTCAACCACCAGGGATCCGTCCTAGCGCCTTACGGGTCGCCACCCACGGCCAACAGGTGGCCTCATTGGGGGGGGGTCTTACCCCTCTGCAGAGGTGCAGTCGGCGTATTCTACAGCCCCAGCCGACAGGGCGTTTAAGCGAGTACAAAATGTTCAACACAGGAATGCCAAAATGTAAACAAAATGGATTCATATCCTGTTTGTGACAGATTTTATTGGAAAAATAAAAACAGTGAATTTTTGACACATGAGAGATGATGCAATAATTTAGTAAGATGAAATCACCCCCACCGATATCCTGAATTTAAATAAATAAAAATGAGGGAATTTTGAAAAAGTAGTCAGTTAGCCAGAAGTTTGCATTTTGAGAGTTCTTGAAATAGAACCGACTATTTACATAAAAATGGATTTGGCTTTAATATACGTACAAAGTTTGATTTGCCATAAAAACCAACCGACCAACCATCAGAGATAACTTCAGAAAGTCTTCCGAGATCATTTTTTGTCTCCTCACTACACTTTCCTGGAAGATACCACAAAACGATGATGCAGCAGACAGCACCAACTGCAGACCAGCTCCAGCTTAACCCAGCAGTCATTCCTGTGCAACCAAGAAGCACCAAGTCCACGAGCAACCACACTGCTTGGACTAGCACCAACACTTCAAGGCCTCATCGACACACAGCCGGTTAACCAAGGACTGCATAAACCGGGGCATCAAAGGTCCACCTCATCGAATGTCTCCAGTAACATCTACAACCTGACAAAATAGCTACACTTACAATCTGCACCAAGTACACAGACCATCCTCACCTTCTAGAGGCGTTGTTGCCACAAACTAATAGACAGCTGAGACTTTCTACAACACTGACCTTCAACGTCCAACAGAAACTACACCGACGTGATATAATATGTGTGATTTCTACACCCATACACCTTTCGTGTACAATTTGCTCAATAAAACCTGATATTTAAACTTATCCACTTGTCTCTGTATGTTTTGTGGTTTGTGATTGACAGAGGACTAGACAAATGACAAACTGTTCGCGGGATCCACGCAATTATCGGGGGTCCCGCAAACACTCATTTTTAAACAGACCCTACTGCAGATGAAACAAAGCTATTTATGGTGAAAAGTGTTTGTAAAGCATTTGAAGAATAGAGAATCGAACACAATCTTAATTCCAACCATCATACTTGTAGATCCATTTTTCGTCATCTGCTCCTAGTCTCAAAGATTTACTCTCCAAGCCTTTAATTTTAATTTTATATTACAATGGATTATCATTAATCAAAAAACAAAAAAATACCAAAAACAAAACAAAGGAAACAAAACAAAACAAAAAAAAACCCCAATTAGCCAGCCCAGTCGGATGTGGCTATAGAATACACCGATTGCATTTCTGAAGAGGGGTAAGACCCCCCCCCACGAATTGTCTTGGATAAGACATTAAATAATGTTTTTGAGGAATATGGAGTACTCTTTCATTACCATTATTTCCAGGTCTATTCTGACCCGTTTAAAACTTTATAAATATACATTATTTGTAAAATAATAACAATATTAATAATAACAATGATTTGGCTTTAAATAACCTACAAGGATTGATATGCCATAAAATCCAACCAACCACAAAAATTAGCTTGTAAAATCTCCGATAGCAGCGAGGAAATTCAAAATATTTTCAAAATATAAAATTCAAAATATATTCAAAATATGAAAAATCTGTTATAATCTTTTCGAAAGCTAACTTTAAAACAATAGTTTATATCAAAATCAAAACCTTCAAGTCAAATAGATATCGGGATTTTTTTTCTTTCTTGGTATGGGATTATTACTAAGATAAACTAACACTAATTAAATGATATATATATATATATAATGAATAATGTAGCTTTTAATTTGATTATAGATCATTATATTCCTCTATCCTGTAAAACGTAAATGAATAAATACGAAAGTTAACTAGTAAAATCTCCGACAGTAGCGAGGAAATCCCAAATTCAAAAACTAGTAGTACTTTTTTTTTCTAAAAGCAACTTTAAATTAAAAACAAAACCTTCCAATAACCTAGAAGAGTTAAAAGGCGAAACCGCTAACACCTAATTAAAAAAAATAATCACTTAAATAAATGCCCTCGATACAAACTACTTGTTTGTTTTTTGACAATGTTTAGAAAAGGAGTACTGTTGTTTTTTTTTTTTTGTTTTTTTTTTCAAATTATTATTTTTGTAACGTAATCGTTAATAAACCTGTTCGTTAAATGAAAAAAATACTTACGGTCGAAAAGTATCTGGCTTGCCTTGACTGCCCTTGTGTTTACCTGCTGTAATACTACTAATGTGACATAGGTATGCTAGAAAGATAAGGGACATAACTCTAGTCAGTCTTTACTGTAAATGAAAAAATCTTCTTGGGAGAGAGGTGTGAATACAACATTTCAAGTGTAGCGCTTTCGTGGTTAGCAACATTGACTAGCAAACCGAATTCGAGACTCATTGTGTTCCCAGTTCATACATTCTCGTGCCACGTTTAAGCAAAAAGCTTTGAAAAGTACAACATATCAAGTATCTGTAAAGTGTTTTCATTTCTCTTAATTTTTAAAAACTTTATTTATTCCATGGTGCATTTCAACTTTGACGACATGAATCGCCCCCCCCAAAAAAACAAACTGGTATTTTAAATACAATGCAGTTGCAACATTATTTAAAAAGACCGCTCTGGCGGTAGGGCTTACCCCAGCGAAAAAAATAAATAAATAAAACTGAGTATAACTAAACTGCATCCTGTAGTGAGGCTTCATTTCTCTCGTCATGGGTTAAAATACACTGTCTCCTATTGAGGGGTAAGATCTCTCTTACAAAGAAATGTCGTGGTATGACACGAAATAGCATCTGATGGGGAAGCTGTGGTGACCTTTCCAAAAAAAAAAAAAAATAAAACGTAAACAAACCAGATCACTCAAAAGCCCACTAAAAACGATACATCCGGCTACGACCAGAAATGATGAAATCATCCGTCGCCCTGACCTGCCGTAAAAGCGAAAAAAGAAAAAATCTACATTTTACAACATTAACTGTGCCCGTTTTTTGAAAGTCACTCTATTAAAACAAAGTGGATTGTCTTCTGAAGCTTATCTCAGGCTAAAGAAGGACTGTATTTTCACTTCTATTTTTTATAGACAAACTCTCTGTCCACGCGGCACTGTAGTGCGATACAGGCTTCGCTCTGTATAAACAAGAACTTTCAGCAGTATCGCTGGCACTGGAACAATCACAGTCTTGAGGCCGTAAGGACCACCTTCGGGTGCCCGACCTTCCTCCTCCCCTATATCCCCACTATAATCCCGTCCTGTCGGCTGGGGCTGTAGAATACGCCGACTACACCTCTGCAGAGGGGTGCCCCTCGAATGTTGCCACCTGTTGGCCGTGGGTGGTGACCAGTAAGGCGCTAGGACGGATCCCTGGTGGTTGAGCAGTCATTGATCCGGCGACAGAGTGGTCAATTTCTTGCAACACGCCTCTTTGGCTCTTACTTGGTCTGACGGACGATAGAATAGGCCTGATCCGATCAATCGGCTGGTCATGTCAAGCCCTAGCACCTATGTTTTATTCCGACTGTACTTTTAACATATTAAAGATAAAAACGTTTCATACGACCAAATGCAGAGCGTATCCGCATGAGAAACTGAACACTTCCAAGGGAGTTATCAAGAGTAGACAGTTGGCATTGGCTACAGAAGATGAGATAGCATCAGCCCTGGGAAAACAGGGAGTTACAAATACAAAGAGAATATCCATTAGAAAAGGTGAAGAACGAATCCAAACCAACACTTACATACTAACATTTAATAAGTCCCAAACTCCAAAAGAGGTGATTGCCCAGTCGGCTGGGGCTGTAGAATACACCGACTGCTTCTCTGCAGAGGGGTAAGACCCCCACCAACGAGAGTCCTGGGTATGACACTAAACAATCTGATGGTGAGGTTCCAGCAGTGCTGAAGCTTTGGGGAATGCGGAGTACCCCTTCATTGCCATCGCTCCCAGGTCCACTCTGGCCCAGAGTGGTAGCACCTGATAAGGGTCCTATCTATGGGTTAAATAGAACTATGTGCTTCTTTCACTATACTGATTTTTGCATTTAAACTGCGTATTTATGCTAAACTGAATTATTTAAAATAGAATTGTTTTGACATTGGAACTGCGTACTTATGCTGAACTGAATTATCTGAAATAAAACTGTCTGGCATTTAAATCTGTGTGTTGCCCAGTCAGCTGGAGCTGTAGAATACACTGACTGCACTTCTGCAGAGGGGTAAGACCCCCACCAACGAGTGTCCTGGATATGACACTAAACAATCTGATGGTGAGGTTCCAGCAGTCCTGGAGCTTTGGGGAATGCGGAGTACCCCTTCATTGCCATCGCTCCCAGGTCAACTCTGGCCTGAAGTGGTAGCACCTGATAGGGCCCTATCTATGGGATAAATAGAACTATCAGCATACTTATGCTAAAATGAATTGAGTAAACTGAATAGCTTGAAATAGAAACGTTTTTGACAATTAAACCGTACTTACACTTAAACTGCGTGCTTATGCTTAACTGAATTATTTCAAATAGAACTGTTTTTCGATATTAAAACTGTATTTACACTTAACTGAATTATTACATATAACTGCTTGAATAGTTTGAAATGGAAATATTTTTGACAATTAAGCTGTACTTATGCTAAACTGAACTGTTTTCAATAGAACAGATTATTTACATAAAAATGGATTTGGCGTTAAATAACCTACAAAGGATGATATGCCATAAAACCAAACAAACCATCAACCATCCAAAAGAGTTGAAGATGGGCTATTGTCTTGAGGTGCTTCAAATGTCAGAAATTTGGACTCCACAGGGAAGCCTGCAGAGGACGACAGACGTGTTCCAAATGCGGTGAAAAGGACCCGGACCACGCAGAGGAAGATTGCTTAAAAGAAATTTTATGTGCAAACTGCTAACAAGATCATCCGGCTTACGCAAGAACTTGTACTGTTTACCAAAAAGAAAAAGAAATTATTGAGGTCAAACACAAGAGGAATGTTTCCTTTCTGGAAGCTAGGAGAATTGTAGGGAGCTATATGGGAGAAAGCAGCTACGGCTCCGTTGCACGGAGGGCGGATAGAACCAATGACGACAGCAAATATAGAACACTTGTGGAGAAATTGCTCAAGCTGGAAGCCAATGATTAGTTTTTTCAGGTGCTCCTGAAACTTTGGCCACATTCCGATGAATTTTACCAAGTTGAGAATGGGGAGGGATCCAATGTTGTAGTTCAAACAAAACACACGTGGGATCTATCACTCCAACAAGAACTACTCCTAAAAGTGCAAAATCTCCATCAAAACAGCCGTTACATAAATCACCAATACGTCCACCAAAAAGCATTAAAGATAGACTAAAAAACCTGTCTCCCATAAGACCTGAACAACTGAAACAAAAATCACAACTCCCCATTAGCCAAACTACGAAAATACAAATGAACACCAAAGTGAATAAGGAAAGACAAGGAAGTACATTCAAAATACCCTCAACAACAAAGTCGCCTATAACAACCAAAGCATCCAATTCTCAACAACCAACAAAACCCCTTCAAAGGACGTATAGTATAGAGAGTATGGATAGTGACACAGACCGCGTAGTTGCCAGCCTTAATCTTGAAGAAATAATCAAAAACTACAATACTTAAAACCACTCAACTGTCGGCTTTTTTTAATTGTTAATCTCTAACATATCATACGTATCTATTCAAATGTGTGCTAACGAATGACTAATGTAAAATTCCTATAGTTACTTAGAAACTCTTGTAATAATTTAACTGTGTGCAAACAAACGAGGAAAATAAATGGAATGATTTATGCTGCCTGTATATTTATGCCAAACAGAATTGTTTCTTATGCTAAACTGAATTATTTGAAATAGAACTGTTTTTTGACATTGAAACTGTACTTATATTAAACTGAATTGTTATATAACTGCTTGAATAAACTGAATCGTTTGAAATAGAAATGCTTTTGACAAGCTGTGTACTCATGGTAAACTGACTTGTTTGAAATAGAACTGATTAGTCACATAAAAATGTATTTGGCGTTAAATAACCTAAAAAAACCTATGGGTTAAATAGAACTATCAGCATACTTATGCTAAACTGAATTGAGTAAACTGAATAGCTTGAAATAGAAACGTTTAATAAAGCCCAACAAACCAACCAACTTGACTAAACTGAATTGCTCGAAATGAAAATGTTTTTTACAATTAAACTGTACTTACATTTTAAATTGCGTACTTTTGCTAAACTCAATTGTTTTAAATTGAACTATTTTTGACACTGAAACTGTACTTACATTAAACTGAATTGTTGTATATAACTGAGTGGCTTAAAATGGAAATTTTTTTGACAATTAAACTGTGTACTCATGCTAAACCGAATTGTTTTAAATAGAACTGATTATTTACATAAAAATGGATTTGGCATTAAATAACCTACAAAGATTGATATGCCATAAAACCAAATCCAACCAACATAAACTGCATCATCAGTTCTGAAGCCCAGGAGAATGTGGAGAACCCCTTCAATATCATTACTCCTAGATCCACTGTGACCTAGTGTTGTAGTACCTGTTAGGAATACTTATGTATTTGACCGATAGATACGACCCTATCTTATACAAGTAATTTGCAAAATAATCTAACGGTGCACAAATGTCTTTTAAGAAATTACACAAATGTAAATATATAGTTTCAAGTATTTCAATCGATTGATTCTAACGACATGTCAATGCATCAGTCATTTCATGCCAAGAGGTTAAGGAATCGCGTACATTGTAAATTTATAACTGAAGGCGAACAAATGATTAAAGACAAATGGTTTTTTAAAGACTTCAATGGAACATTGTAAACGTTTGAAATATAGTAAGGATTAAAAAGAATCAAATTTATGAATTGAATAACTCATAAGGAGTGGATTTGTTTTGGTATGGTTTATTTGTAAAACGGAATATCTTACTTCAAGGCCGGAATATCAGGCTTACAAGGACGGATATATATATATATATATCCGGTTACAACGCCAGTAGCCATTATCCGGCCTGCAACCACTTGAAATATTTCCGCCCTGTCGGCTGGGGCTGTAGAATACGCCGACTGCACCTCTTCAGAGGGATAAGACCCCATCCCCAATGAAGCCACCTGCTGGCCTTGGGTGGCGACCCGTAAGGCGCTAGGACGGATCCCTGGTGGTTGAGCAGTCATTGATCCGGTGACAGAGTGGTCAATGGCTTGCAACACACCACTTTGGCCCTTACTTGGTCTGACGGGCGGTCGGATTGGGCCCGATCCGATCAATCGGCTGGTCATGTCAAGCCCTAGCACCAATTTATTTTATCCCGACCGTACTTTTAAATCTGCACTTGCAGCAAGTTCCCAACCCTTATCAGTTAGTTGCTAGAAGGCGATGGCTAAGGGTCAATTGTGTTGAGAATAGGAATTTGACCAGCACTGAGAACTTGAAATTGGCAACGGTTCGGAAGCCTCCCCTCAACTTGAGTATAATGGTCGCGTATCCCCCGTCTCAACCAAGGCGAATGGGTTACCCCCTTGGTTTATTCCCAACACAAGTTGAACTCCGTGGTGGGTAGAAGAGCGCAGGGTCAGTGAAAAATATACAGCATATATGGCGTCTTCAAACAAAAAAACTAAACGGAACCTCTCAGAATCAGACTCGGAAAATGAAACAGCAGACTTCCCCAGATTCATTGTCATTGAATCTTTGGAGGAGGTATGCCTAGCCAAATTCTCACCTTTCCTCATAGAAAAAGTGATATCTACAAGAGCTAGTCCGATAACTATTAAGAAATCAAGGAATGGTAACTTGCTTGTCGAGGTAGATAACCGGAGACAGGCAGAAAACATATTAAAAATAAAAACGTTTCATACGACCAAATGCAGAGCGTATCCGCATGAGAAACTGAACACTTCCAAGGGAGTTATCAGGAGTAGAGAGGTGGCATTGGCTACGGAAGATGAGATAGCATCAGCTCTGGGAAAACAGGGAGTTACAAATATAAGGAGAATATCCATTAAAAAAGGGGAACAACGAATCCAAACCAACACTTACATCCTAACATTTAATAAGCCCCAAACTCCAAAACAGGTGAAGATCGGCTAGTATGTCTCAGCTCCCCTGAGGTGTTTCAAATGTCAGAAATTTGGACACCACAGTGAAGCCTGTAGAGGACGACAGACGTGTTCCAAATGCAGTGAAAAGGACCTGGACCATGCAGAGGAAGATTGCTTAAAAGAAATTCGATGTGCAAACTGCCAACTAGATCATCCGGCTTACACAAGAACTTGTACTGTTTACCAAAAAGAAAAAGAAATTATTGAGGTCAAACATAAGAGGAATGTTTCCTTTCTGGAAGCTTGGAGAATGGTAGGGAGCTATATGGGAGAAAGCAGCTATGCCTCCGTTGCACGGAAGGCGGATAGAACCAATGACGACACCAAATATAGAACACTTGTGGAGAAATTGATCAAGCTGGGAGCCAATGATTAACCACAGTTCCAGGAGCACCTGAAAAAACTACATTCCGATGAATTTTACCAAGCATCAGCTCAGCAACAAGTTGCGAATGGGGAGAGATCCAATGTTGTAGTTCAAACAAAAACACAAGTAGGATCTACCACCAATTCTCAACAACCAGCAAAACCCCTACAAAGGACGTATAGTATAGAGAGTATGGATAGTGACACAGACCGCGTAGTTGCCAGCCTTGATCTTGAAGAAATAATCAAAAACTACAATACTTAAAACCACTCAACTGTCGGCAAACTTATAAGCTCAGTCAGTTTTTTTAATTGTTAATCTCTAACATATCATACGTATCTATTCAAATATGTGCTAACAAATGACTGATGTTAAGTTCTTATTGTTACATAGAAACTCTTGTAATAATTTAACTGTGTGCAAACAAATGAGGAAAAGTAAATGGAATGATTTATGCTGCCTGCATATTTATGCCAGAGGAGAATTGCTTCCTATGCTAAACTGAATTATTTGAAATAGAACTGTTTTTGACATTGTACCTATACTAAACTGAATAGTTATATAACCGCTTGAATAAACTGAATCGTTTGAAATAGAAATGTTTTTGACAAGCTGTGTACTCATGCTAAACTGAATTGTTTGAAATAAAACTGATTAGTTACATAAAAATGGATTTGGCGTTAAATAACCTAGAAAGGTTGATCTGCCATAAAACCCACCAAACCAAACCTACTATTCAATATTAATCATTTGTGTTAGGTTGCATTAATTGAAACCTCATAACTGTGTGGAAACAATAGCAATACAAGTGTGCAAACAAATTAATTGTAACTCATTTAAAAATGAAATTACTAACAAACTATCAATTACAAATCTTATATTTTTGTCCATTTAAATATGTTCAAATAAATAACTGTACGAAACTAAATGATTTCCAGTATTGCTACGTAACAGAAACATTTTAATGTCAAACAAATGATTAATAGTTAATAGAATTATTTGTATTGGAAAGAAATACTTGAAATCATTTAACTCGGTGCAAAAAAAGAGCTTGGGCTTGTCTAAAAACGTTATCCACAAAATGAGTTTACGAATCATATATATTTGTTATTTAATGCCAAATCCTTTTAATACATACATCAATCAGGGGTTTATATGCCATAAAACCCAACCAACCAACACATTAGTTCTAACTCATTTAAAAATGAAATTACCAACAAACTACAAACTTGAAAATTATATATGTATTCATTTAAATGTGTGTCAACAAGGGACAGATGTGAAATTGTTTCTGTTACATAGTAATATTTGAAACCATTTAACTGTGTGTAAACAAATGATTAATAGTAAATAGAATTATCTATGCTAAACAGAAATACTTGAAATCATTTGTCCATGTGAAGAAAAAAAAATAAAGAAGAAAGCGTTCAGACTCATATAATTTGTAAAAACATTTTTGATAACATTTTTCAATAATAGAATATAGAATACACCGACTGTAGAATACACCGACTGCTTCCCTGCAGAACGTGCGTCCTGGATATGACCCTAAACAATCTGATGGTGAGGTTCCAGTGATGCTGGACCTTTGGGGAATGCCGAGTACTCTCCATTGCCATCGCTCCCAGGTCCAATCTGGCCCGGAGTGGTAGCACCTGATAAGGGTCCTATCTATTGCTTAAATAGAACTAAACGGTGGTTTCTTGACTTTAGTTTAGCATAAATACGCAGTTTAAATGCAAAAACAGTAATTTGTTTAAAATAGAACTGTTTTGACATTTAAACTGCATACTCATGCTAAACTGAATTATTTAAAATGGAACTGTTTTTGACATTTAAATTTTCCTTACACAAAACAAATGTTTAATATAGAACTGTTTGGAAATTTAACTGTGTGTAAAGAAAATCTGTACTTATGCTAAACTGAATTAGCTGAATTAGAACTGTTTGACTAAACTGAATAGCTTGAAATAGAAGTGTTCTTGACAAACTGTGTACTCATACTAAATTGATTTGTTTGAAATAGAACTATTTGCAAAAAAATGGATTTGGTGTTAAATAACCGACAAAGGTTGATATGCCATAAACCCAACCAACCAACAACAAATTATATATATATATATATATATATATATATATATATAACTTAAAACAAACAAACTTTCGTCAAAATGACTTCATTCGGCGTTAAATGAAATGAAAAGAGTTGCTACGTTGTAAATCAAAACAAACAACCAACCAACCTTATATATATATATATATATATATATATATATATAAAGGTTGATATGCTATTAAACAAAGAAACCAAACCATATATATATATAAACAGGTTTTAACATTTAATTACCTACAATGGTTAATATGCCTTAAAACCCAACCCAACCATCTGACATCTTGCTCCTGTAAGACGTAAATTACTTTAAGAAAACTGTTTTGTCAATTTTAACATTTTCAAGTAGTAGTTTCATAACAAATAGTAGTCTCATCACTGAAATATAGTAAATATTAGTAAATATATAAAAAAGATATGATATATCAAAAAAGAAAAGATGATTATACTTTATAGATGTTAGTGCTTTAAATGGTTAACTGACTATATCGAAAAGTTGTTAAGATTAAAGGACATTTGTTAGAATATCAAGGAAAAGAATATTCTAATTTGTGATTAATCTTTTGCTAATGACCTTTCGCTACAATTTGGACAAAAATAGTCAAAGACTTACACACATAGGAAGAGATTATAATCTTGAAATTTCAATAAAAAAAATTTTTCACATAGAAGCTACAGTAGAAGGGAAAAAAAGATAATCTTATTTATTTTTTAAATACCAAATATTTGTACTTACATGATTTAATCTTGCCGGGGAAAATTTATCAGCTAAAGAACTTGATGAGAAGCAGTCTCCAGCAAATTGTACAATCAGATGATAGTGTTAATTTTCATCCAAAAGAAACGAAACGACTGTACAAGAATTTAGAACCGGGAGAAATACTTTATCGACATTCAATTGGTTCCTGTGCACAGAATTATCACGATGGAAGAATCCAACCAATTGAATATCGATAAAGAATTCAACCAGCGCTTCGACAGCTGCTCCTGTTTCTACAGTAACAACTACAGTTATCGATTAGACGGTCGGCATTATTGTATTGGGCGGATTTTATAAATTTTTCAGACTATAATAGAGAAATATATATATATATATATATATATATAGCTTTTTTATATATATATATATATATATATATATATATAGCTTTTTATATATATATATATATATATATATATATATATATATAAAGTCAAAAGTTTTGCGATATTTTGGTACGAGCTAGTTTGAAGTGTATATATCACGTGAGCGAAGCAATTCATTCTGTGGTTGGCAGTGACCGCGCTCATATGCTGAGCATAACTTCACTTGGTGTGTGATTTGAAAGCCGCACAGATGAATATGCAACGTGGTCTAATTCGAGAAATTATGCTTTACGAAAAAGAATTAGGCCATAACAATGCGTAAGCAACCAAATACAATGGTACGAAAAGTGAAAGCACAGTTGATCACATTACACTAACTAGTTCAGTGGTTCCCAAGCCTCACCTTGTTTTTTGTTTTTAATTCTGATGTTCCCCTGTATTATTTAATACTTACATATTCACAATTTTACTGCAATTCACTTAAAGGACACTTTAACTTGGTCTCTAAACAAGCTTCAACGGTGGGGCATGCGGCTCACGATGGGAATTACTGAACACGTTGGTTCAAGGAATTTCGCTCGGGTTGCAAAAACCTCGACGATCCAGCAAAGTTAGGTAGGCCATAAAACGACTTCGGTGTTTTAAGCCATAGAAATAAATCCAGCGTAGAGCATTCTAAGAGTATAGGCCAAGCACGGCATCTTACACCCAGTTCGTTACTTTGACGACCTGGGCGCCCTGTCGGCTGGGGCTGTAAGAATACGCCGACTACAACTCTGTAGAGGGGTAAGACCCCCCCCAATGGGGCTAGCTGTATGCCGTGAGGACGGGATCCTGGTGGCTGAGCGGTCCGTGACTTGCAACACTTCACTTTGGCCTTTACTTGGGATAGACGGGAGGTCGGAGGGGCCCAATCCGATCAATCAACTGGTCATGTCAGCCCTCTATCAGATTACTTTAAAATCTGAATGAGGGCGATGACTGTAGGGTCAATCATGCTGAACAAAGACCTATAACCTTTCTGTCCCTGGGTGAGTAGTCATCTTGGGAACCAAAACCCAGGAACTTAATAAAATTGTCCATCATCAGCATGAGTATACTGACTATGTAGCCCTAGTATTCCTTGGCGAACGGGTTTCCCCTTAAGCGTATCCCCGAATGTGGCTTCGTAGTGGGTGGGGAGCATAGTCAACGAAACTCAAACAATAAATATATGGATTTTTCAAAACAAAAAACCGCAAGCAATTGGTGCAAATAAAAAAACTTAAAAGAAATTTGAGAGAAACTGATTCAGAAAATGAAGTAGAATCTCCCTTCCCGAGATTCATTTCTATAGAATCCAAAAGCTCGCCAATAACTAGTCTCTCACCGTTCATAATCGAAAAAGTCATATCAAGTAATATAACACCAAAATCGGTAAAAAAATTTAAAAAATGATACATTACTCGTTGAGGTGGAAAAAAGAAAACATGCGGACTTTCTGTTGAAAATGACAATGTTCAAACAATATTGCAGTCAAAACGTACCCTCACAAATCCCTGAACACTAGTAAGGGGGTGGTGAGGAGTAAAGAACTGTCATTATGTACTTTGGAAGAAATAAAAGAAGGTTGAGCAATTTGTTGCTAACCCATTGAGATGCTATAGGTGTCAAAAATATGGACACCGTGAGGACTCATGTAGAGGACGTGAAGTGTGCGGGAAATTTGGCCAAAGAGATCCTGGCCACCACATGAATGAATGTGAATTTCCCAATAAATGTACGAATTGTGGTGGTGACCATCCGGTCTATGCAAGATCTTGCGATATTTGGAGGAGAGATAAAGAGATCCTCGCAGTAAAATATAAGAATAATATTCCTTACCATGAAGCACGGAAAAGGGTAGTAGGGTCTAACATTAATGAGATAAAAACCTCGATCGGAAATAAACCTTGTAAAATTTTAACTATGCAAACAACTATGCAAGGAAAAATCTCCACTAATGTACAGACATTCACAGGCCATGCAAAATAATATAAAAAAGAAGCAAAGATCTCCAATCCGCCCACCAACATTCGAATTGAACAAAGAGAGGGAAGCTAGGGAGAACTCCACAAAGGGGAATAACCTCGCTTAGTCCAGCTCGCCTCCTACTGGAAAAATATCAGACCAAGCAATAGAACCAACGAGCACTACAGAGACTAAAAATGAATGTCAATTACTAGAAAAAATGGAAACTGAAGAGTCTACCCATGTAAAGGAAAAGAACAAAACCTTTAAAAAACCTCCATAATTCATTCTAATCAAATATGCCTAACTCAATCATACAATGGAACGGCAGAAGAATTAGAGCGAACTATGAAGAACTCCAACTACTTCTGGAAACATACAATGCCAAAGTAATATGCCTCCAAGAAAAATTTATTAAAGAAAATAACCAGATAAACATCAACAATTATCAGGCTTACAATCACCTACACAAGGATGGACTCAGGGCTTCTGGGGGTGTCTCCATCCTTGTCAGGAAAGATGTACCGCAGAACCAAATCAGTATTGACAGTGATCTCCAGACGATTGCTGTCAAAGTAACTCTACACAAATCAATAAACATTTGCTCCATTTACATCCCACCACATGATCCTATAAATGAATCTAAGTTAAACAAGTTAATAGAACAGATTCCGAAACCCCACATATTGTTAGGTGACTTTAATAGTCACAATACTGTATGGGGATGCCTGCAAACTAACAAAAAGGGCAAGGATCTGGAAAACATAATTAATAGCAACAATCTATGCATATTAAATAATAAATCTCCAACATATCTCAATTCATTTACCGGCTCTAACTCAGCTATTCACCTCACTCTAACTGATCCTTCAAGCTACATGGATTACACATGGAAAGTCTATAACGATCTTTGTGGCAGTGACCATTTCCCTATCATAATAGATATTCTTCAACCTAGTCATGACAACAACAGACCTTCCCGTTGGAAAACTAATAAGGCCAACTGGATTGATTTTAAAACTTTGTGATAGAGAAATTTCCAGACTCATGGAGAGTAGCTACCATAATCCCTTTACCTAAACCAGGGGAAATAGCCTCTATCCGAGTAATTATCGACCAATAGCACTAACAAGCTGTCTCTACAAAACCATGGAACGTATGGTCAATAAAAGATTAGTTTGGTTCATTGAATCCAACAACCTTTATACCAACTCTCAATGTGGCTTTAGAAGCCAAAGATCTACGATGGATCATGTGGTCAGGTTGGAAACCTCCATTAGAGAGGCAAACATCCAAAGACAACACCTCATCGCGGTATTCTTTGATCTAGAGAAAGCGTATGAAACCACTTGGAGATATGGTATTATGAAAGACCTGCATAATATTGGTTTCAGAGGTAGACTTCCAAACCTTATAAAAGCTTTTCTCACAGACAGGAAATTTCAAGTTCGAATTGGAACAACATTGTCTGATATTCAAAAGCAAGAAGGGGTCCCTCAGGGGAGTATATTATCAGTAACCCACTTCAACATAAAACCACCTCTAAAATTCAGATTCACAATTGCCCAGTCGGCTGGGGCAGTAGAATACACCGACTGCTTCTCTGCAGAGGGGTAAGAAACTCCCAACGAGTGTCCTGGATATGACACTAAACAATCTGATGGTGAGGTTCCAGCAATGCTGGAGCTTTGGGGAATGCGGAGTACCCCTTCATTACCATCGCTCCCAGGTCCACTCTGGCCTGGAGTGGTAGCACCTATGGGTTAAATCGAATTAACAGCATACTTATGCTAAAATGAATTGTTTGAGTAAAACTTAATAGTTTGAAATAGAAATGATTTTTACAATTAAACCGTACTTACATTTAAACTGCGTGCTTATGCTTAACTGAATTATTTCAAATAGAACTGTTTTTCGACATTAAAACTGTATTTACACTTAACCGAATTGTTACATTCAACTGCTTGAATATTTAGAAATGGAAATGTTTTTGACCAATAAACTGTGTACTTATGCTAAACTGAATTGTTTTAGATAGAACAGATTATTTACATAAAAATGGATTTGGCGTTAAATAACCTGCAAAGGTTGATATGCCATAAAACCCAACAAACCAACCAACCACTAAACTAAATTGTTTAACATAGAACTATTCTGACATATAACTGTGTGTAAACAAAATCTGTACTTTTACAAAACTAAATTAGCTGAAGTAGAATTGTTTGACTAAACCGAATAGCTCGAAATAAAAATGTTTTTTTTTTACAATTCAACTCTACTTACTGAATTGTTTTAAATTGAACTATTTTTGACACTGAGACTGTACTTACACTAAACTGAATTGTTATATATAACTGAATAGTTAGAAATAGAAATGCTTTTGACAATTAAACTGTGTACTCATGATAAACCGAATTGTTTGAAATAGAACTGATTATTTACATAAAAATGGATTTGGCGTTAAATAACCTGCAAAGGTTGATATACCACCAAACCAAACCAAACAAATCAGATTCACGAAGTTAGGTTTACAATATTACAGCAAAATCAAGTCACTACCAACCAATCCGGCTCATGACTGCATTTTTAACTCCAAACACCAAACCCTATTTAACGAAAAGAAAAGGCCATAAAAGCCTTTGGTTTCCGCACGAAACCCATTCTGGAAAATGCAAATATCTCTATTAAAAATATTCATGATACAGTACAGCTAAATTGCCCTCCCTGGCTACTTGAAAAGTCAGAGGTAATACTAGACTTAAACAAACTCTCAAAAAAGAAAACACACCCCTTAATATATCAAAAAAAAAACTCCATAACATCCAAGACAACCTTCCTAATTATCTACACATCTACACAGACGGCTCCAAGGACAACAATGGAACCGGGTGTGGAGCAGTTCTAAACAATAAAACTATGAAACATTCACTTCCTAAAGAAGCTTCAATATTTACAGCCGAAATCTGTGCAATAAATTTGGCACTTAAAATCATTTCAAATAACAAAGCTAAGAAATTCATTATCCACTCAGACTCCATGTCAGTTCTACACTCTATAAAAAACCAAAAACTCGATAACCCTCTAATCGTCAACCTATTAAACAAACTTCACTCCCTAAGACAGAGCAAAAAAAAATCATATTCTACTGGATTCCGGGCCATGTGGGAATCCAGGGAAATGATAAAGCTGATTGATTGGCTAAAGCTGCAATTAACATACCTCCTGACAAAGCCTCCAAACTACCATACACAGACTTGAAACATAAAATCAAACAAATAATCACAAAAAGATGGCAACAATTGTGGGATGAAAATACCCAAAACAAGCTCTATCAAATAGAGCCTCTTCTGAAAGAAAGAAAACGCGAAGCTAGTAATACTAGAAGAGAAGAAACCATTCTTTCTCGACAACGTATTGGCCACACTAGATTAACGCACGACTTTATTCTAAATGAAGAACCTCCTCCTAAATGTCCATGCGGAAACCATTACACAATTAGGCATATTTTAATAGAATGTACAAACCTATCTCGCATCCGAAAAAAATTCTACAAAATTAACAGTATGAAGGATCTATTTGGGAAAATAAACCCTAAAAACATAATAGAATTTCTGAAAAGAACTGGCCTTCTATCAATCCTGTAAGCTCATAGACCTACAAAATAATTATATAAAAAATCAGAGACGCTGACTTCAGTAGACAATTCAAGACTGAACGCTATAAACAAATACCAACGACATCAAAAGAAAACGATATGCAAATAACTATACGCGTTAAGATTATAGCTAACAATAAAAATAATAAACAAAAACGTTTTCGGCATAAAATAACCCAATGGATTGAGATGCCGTAAAACCCAACCAACGAACCAACCATTGACGATCTGGGTAAAAGCATTCGGAGTTCTCGAATAGTTGCGCTCATAATACCAAAATATTACAAAACTTTTGACTCGCCCCGTTTTTAAAATCATAGAAATATCTTTGCAAGGTCTGTCATAGGAATTTCATTGGGCAATACAAAGGATTACAATATACTGAGTGTATTTCCTGCAGAAGAATGAGACCGCCCTCCAGAAAAAGTGTCCTGGATATGAGACAAGGCAGTACCTGATGGTGAGGCTCCAGTTCTGGAGATTTCGGGAACAAGGAGTGCCTTTTCTTTGTCATTACTCTCAGGTTCACGCTGACACACAATACTGAGACCCTAAACAGGTACTACCACTCAGGGTCAAATATAACTAATTATTTACGATACATGAAACGATTTAACTGTGTGTACACACAAATGAGCTATTAACAATAATATACTTGCACAATTAAATGGCTTCAAGTATTGCTTAACCCTGTCGGCTGGTTCAGTGAAATATATCGACTGCATCTCTGCAGAGAGTTAAGACCCTTTCACCAGCGAGTGTCCTGATATGAGACTAAACTATCTGATGGTGAAACTCCAGATAATGTCGAGTATGCCTTCATCACTATTGCTTCCAGGTACGTTCTGATCTGGAGTGATAGCACCTGATAGGATCCTATCTATGGGTCAACACAGAACTGTGTGCAAACAAATGACTTACATGAAATTTAATTGTTAGAAATTGAACAATTTAATCATTTAACCGTGTGTCAACAAATGACTGATGTTCAGTTGAATTGTTGGTGATACATAACAACACTCGGAATCATTTTGTAGCAGAAAGAATTTCGTATTTTTGTTTGGCGCGTAAATTAATTTGACCGTTATGATCGTCGCATATTTTCCCCCAATAAGGATGACTTATCCTATTCTGCCTCGACCATTTTTCCCGGGCAACATAAAAATGGTGAAAGCCCACCAAACTCCCTCTTCCTCAGAATCTTTCGAGCAGGACGGACGTACTTTCTATTCTCTCTCTTCATTGCAGCAGAACCATTACACTATGAGGAAAGCCATCTAATTTATGGACCTCTGAGTCTATTCTTCTAGATCAAAGGCTCCCAGTTGAATATAAATCAGATGTATTTATTCCGCCACTTACAGGAACACTATTATGTCGCCTCTAGCCACTATTATGTCGCTATGTTTTCAGCGACGCATAATCCGCTCAGACATTCAGTTATTTCATTCCTTCTAACTTTGTGGGAGATCATCATTCTTCTCTCTCCCACTGCTATAGGACTACGCTTATGGCTGACTACATCATTCCTGTCTTTATTCAGCAACAAACCTTTGCTATGACTGTAGCGATGCAAATCCCACACAGACACCTAGCTGCCTTATTCAATCTCTATTCTGCTTATCTATTTTGAAGACATTTATTCCTCACTCCAAAATCTATGGGACCTATCGTCGTAGGAAATGGACACGGTGACTCGAGTTCAAATCCTAGACGAGACTGATTGCATTTCACATAGCACTAATACCCTTGGGAAAAGTATGAGTCCAATTATTCTCCCTCCAGCTATGGGTAAATAGTAGGACAGACTGGGTTCTTCAGCCTTGGTGAGGCAACTATTCAAGGAGAAGGAAATCTCTGAATTCAAACCTGTTAAACTCCGCTTAAAAATTGACCTTGTGTCATATCCTGCCCGAGCGGGGGGGTTGGGTAAATAGGATCAAACTTCTAAATTAAAATCTTTCGGTATCTTCGTTCGAGTCATATTTTACTTTGAGAAGGTGATTAAGTTGCCCTTTCCGTTATATTCAGTCATAACTTCATTGTGTGCAAACAAATCATTAATATAAAATAGAATGAATTTATTTTCACACTAGTATTGTCATTGTTTCTACGCATAATTATTAGTGTTTGATAGCAATAATAAAAACTAACTTATTTAAAAATGAAATTACCTACAAAGTTTACTCTTATAACTCCTATATGTATATCTATTCAAATGTTTGTAAACAAATGACTGATCTTAAATGGTTTCAATTATTGGTACGTAATACTAACAATTCAACTGTGTACAAAAAAAATGAGCGCTGTCACAATTAAAAATGGTATCAAAAATGTGTTTACAAATCATATATATAGCCCAGGCTGCTGGGACTGTAGAATAGACCAACTGCATCTCTGCTGAGGGTTAAGGACTCTCCCTCAACGAGTGTCCTGGATATGACATTAAGCAATCTGACGGCGAGGCTCCAGCCCTGGAACTTTGAGGAATATGGGGTATCTCTTCATTGCCATTTCTAGCAGGTCCACTATGTACCCGGAGTGGTAGCATTGGATAGAGTCCTATCTAAAGGTCAAATATAACTCTGACCATTTAAACTGCGTGCCAATAAATAACTTAGTTAAATGGTTAAATATTTCTACCTCTCACGATTCGATTTAACATGTGTATAAATGAAAGACTGATGTTTAATTGAATTGTTAGTGATACATTGCAATACTTGGAACCATTCACCCGTGTGAAAATTAAACTATTAATGTTGAATACTTGAAACCGTTTATTTGTCAGCAAAATAGAATTATTGGTATTACATATCAATATTTGGAACCATTTGACTGTGTGCAAGTAACTGAACAGTGTTGAATAAAATTATTAGTGTTAAATAAAATATTTGTAACCAATTCACTGTTCAAACAAATGAATAATATTAAATAGATATGTGTAAGATCACAATAATTGCAACCAATGATTTTTAAATGAGTTAGAACTAATTTGTATTGCTAAATTAAATACAAATAATTTTACTCAGTAATGATAAATGTGAAAACATTAAACTGTACGGAAAAAAATGAGCTCAGGCTCGTTTAAAGATATTATCTACAAAATATTTTTTCAAATAAAATTATATATATATATATATATATATATATATATATATATATGAGGATTTGGCATTAAATAACGTACAATGGCTGATATGCCATAAACCTAACCAAACCACCATGAACTGAATGTGATACGAGGTCAATTTCTAAGCGCGGAATGTGGCTGATTTGAATTTAATTTTCCTCTTCAAGGACTACTCTGTCTCTCTCATATATATATATATATATATATATATATATATATATATATATATATATATATATATATATATATATTTTCTTTTTATATCGATTGAAGAAAGAAAGAAATTACGATTAGAAATTTCCTAATGATGATGAGCTTTCTTTTGTGGTTGCGAATTTTTCTTTAAACTATAAATGATTCCCAAACAAGTTATCTAAAAAAAAAAGAAGAAAATATTCGGCATGAAATAACGCAACAAACGTGGACGTGCTAGAGAAAACAAAACAAAACACCCCCTCCAAATATACAAATATCTACACAAATAACAACAATACCCTAAAAACCAAACAAATGAACTCTGGATAAAAATCATATGAACTAGTTGTTTACAGATCATATATTTAATTTATTTATATATATATATATATATATATATATATATATATATATATATATATATATATATATAAACAGGATTTGGCATTAAATAACCAGCAAGGGTTGATATACCATAAAACTTAACCAACCAACAAAGCAGGAATAAAACAAATATGTCTTCGGCATAAAATAACCCAACGGTTGTCATACCGTGAAATCTACCCAATCAATCATCGTCTCGGGTTTTTTTCTTTTTGTGTTTCACATATAGTATGTGAAATTTCCACGCGTCCGATTTGTCTATCTGTCGCCTTTCTAAGATAATTCCAATAATCAATTAAGTCTCGTTTCGCGAAAGTGTCTTTCGCTGATGGATTCGTTTTCCCAGTCAGAAATTGAATGCAACATCTGTTGTCACTATTCAGCTTGCTCTTAGATATTCATCGGATCAATAGAATATTCCAGAACCTATCTACTCATCTGATTTGTTCATCTCTCTCTTACCCCCCCCCACGCACACACACTTTCTGTTCTGATCTCTCTGTCTATCTTCAACATTCGAAGAAATAAGCATAGGTTGATTTACCTTAGGTATATTTTCTCTTTCATATTCAGGCACATATTAGCAACTAGCCGTTTTACCCGAGATATAGCTTGCCCAGTCGACTGGGGCTGTCGAACACACCGACTGCTTCTCTGCAGAGGGGTAAGACCCCCTCCCCAGCGAGTATCCTAGATATGACACTAAACAGTCTGATGGTGAGGTTCCAGCAATGCTGGAGCTTTGGGGAATACGGAGTACCCCTTCATTGCCATCGCTTCCAGGTTCACTCTGGCCCGGAGTGGTAGCACCTGATAAGGGTCCTATCTATGGGTTAAATAGAACTAAACGGTGGTAGGCGTCTACTGTTTTTATACGTTTAAACTGCGTATTTATGCTAAACTGAATTGTTTAAAATAGAACTGTTTTGTCATTAAAACTGAGTACTAATGCTAAACTGAATTGCTCGAAATGGAACTGTTTTGATATCTAAACTGTGTACTTATGCTGAACTGAATTATCTGAAATAAAACTGTTCAGACATTAACTCTGTATTGTCCAGTCGGCTGCAGAGAGGTAAGCCCCCCCCCACAACGAGTGTCCTGATAATGACACTAAACAATCTGATGGTGAGGTTCCAGAAATGCTGGAGCTTTGGGGAATGTCGAGTACCCTTTCATTGCCATTGCTCCCAGGTCCACTTTGACCCGGAGTAGTAACATCTGATAGGGTCATATCTGTGGGTCAAATAGAACTAAACTGCACACTTATGCAAATAGTTCTAATTTGAACAATTCAGTTCAGCATAAATTGAATAGCTTGAAATAGAAATGTTTTTGACAATTAAACTTGTACTTATAATAAACTGAATTGTTTGAAATAGAACTGATTATTTGCATAAAAATGGATTTGGCGTTAAATAACTTAAAGGTTGATATGCAATAAAACCCAACCAACCAACCGTGTTCAAATCACACGGGTCGCTATCGGCACATTTTTCTACATAACACATAGCAATACCTGAAACCATTTAACTGTGTGCAAACGAATTAGTTATATTGAATAGAACTGTTAATGTTGATTATTCGCTCAACGCAATTGACCCTCAGCCACCGCCTTCTAGCATCCACAATATGAAAGGGTTGAAAGTTTGTCAGGATTGCAGATAGAAGAATACGGTCGGGACTAAGAAAAAGTGCTAGGGCTTGACAAGACCAACCGATTGATCGGATCAGACCTGTCCGACCACCCGTCTAGCCCAGTAAAGGCCAAAGTGTCCTTAAGCATCATTGGTCGTTACCCATAGCCAACTGGTGGCTTTGTCGGAGGGGGGCGGTCTTACCCCTCCACAGGGAGTGCAGTCGGCGTATTCTACAGCACCAGCCTATAGGACGAACAAAGACGGAAAAAACAAAAACGTCTTCGGCATAATATGACAAAGGTTACGTGCAGTAAAATCCAACCACCCAACCTTAGCAAAAAATGTGAACAATTCTATTTAACCCATAGATGATACCCTAATAGGAACTACCACACCGGGTCAGAGAGCACCTGGAATTAATGGCAATGAAGGAGTACTCCATATTCCCCAAACTCTAGGACTGGAGCCGCACCATCAGGTTAGTTTTGTGACATATCCTCGATACGGTATCATGTATTACAAACACTAAATTCTATTTAATATCAATCATTTGTTTGCACACATTTTCAATATAAGTATCGCGGCTTGACCGTAGCCGATTTACCGGTTAGTTTTGTTCGTTGGTTGGATTTGATTGCATATCAGTTCTCATACGTAGTTTAATATACGTATAAATATGATTTTGCTTTAAATATATATTTGTGAACAAACTCTTTGTTGGTAACATTTTTAAACGCGCCAGTGCTCACTTTTGTTCTCAGATAACCATACATGCAGATGGGGGTAATATCCCCCTTCAACGAATGTCCAAGATATGACACTAAACAATCTGATGGTGAGGTTCCAGCAATACTGGAGCTTTGGAAAATGGGGAGTACCATTTCATTGCCATCGCTCCGAGGTTCACTCTGGCTCGGAGTGGTAGCATCTGATAGGGTCCTATCTATGGGTCAGATAGAACGAAACCCTGTATATCGAGAGGTGACTCTTTTTATATCTAAACTGTGTATTTATGCTAAACTGAATTGTTTAAAATAGAACTGTTTTGACATTTAAACTGAGTACTTATGCTCAACTGAATTATCTGAAATAAAACTGTTTTCACATTAACTCTGTGTATTGCTAGGAGTGGTAGCACCTGATAGAGTTCTATCTATGGGTTAAATAGAAGAAAAATGAACTGTTTGAAATAGAACTGTTCATTTGTATAAAAATGGATTTGGCATTAAATAACCAACAAAGGCTGATATACCATAAACCTCAAACAAGCAATTGCCCAGAATACGCCGACTGCACCTCTGCAGTGGGGTAAGACACCACCCCCCAATGAGGCTACCTGTTGGCCGTGGGTGGCGACCCGTAAGGACGGGACCCTGGTGGTTGAGCAGTCATTGATCCGGTGATAGAGTGGTCAATGACTTGTAACACACAACTTTGGCCATTACTTGGTCTGGCGGGCGGTCGGATTGGGCTCGATCCGATCAATCGGCAGGTCCCGACATGCCCTTGCACATATGTTTGTTTTTCTCCCGATCATATTATACAACCTGCTCTTGTGGAACTATTCGATCTGCTCTTGTGGAAACATTCCAAACTCTTCATTTTATATATGCTAGAAGGCAGGGGCTGAGGGTCAATTGTGCTGAGAGTCAAGACTTTGAACCACTGTTAGATTATTGCGTAACTAAAACCAAAATTTGGCTGAGGCTCGGAATGATGCTCCTGGCATGAGTATACTGGTATTGTATCCCCGTTTCAGCCAAGATTCCCCACCTTGATTTATTCCCAACATAAGTCGGATTCCATGGTGGGTGGTGGACCAATGAAAAATATACAACACTCATGGCGTCCTCTTTAAAAAAACAAAACAAAGCGAAATCTTCAAGTTCTGAAAGTGACGATGAATAAATCACTAGATTTCCAAGATTCATTGTCTTGGAAGCTCAAGATGATTCTCCTTGGGAAACTTTATTCCCGTTCATAATCGAAAAAGTAATATCTTCAAATTTACAGACAAAAACAGTTAAAAAACTAAGAAACGGAAACCTCCTAGAGAAGGTAGAAAAAAAGAAACACGCAGATTTTCTGCCAAAAATGAAGGCTTTTCACAACAAAAAAATAATTGCCTACCCTCACCAAACCCTTAATACATCTAAGGGGGTGGTGAGGAGTCAAGAGCTGTCTTTGTGTCCTTTAGAAGAAATCAAGAAAGAGCGAAAACCTCAGGGAGTTACTGACGTGAAAAGAGTATCGATAAAGAGGGATAATAGGATTATCCGCACAAACACGTATATTATGACATTTGAATTACCAGTAATCCCACTTAAAATAAGAATAGGTGACACAATGGAAAAGGTGGAACAATTTATCCCCAATCCTCTTAGTTACTATAAATGTGTGAAATACGGGCATCACCAAGATAAATGTAACGGAAAGAGTGTGTGTGGAAAATGTGGACAAAAAGACCCTGACTACTCTATAGAAGAATGCAAAAACACACACAGATGTGCAAACTGTGGTGGAAACCACCCGGTATATTCAGAAAAGTGCGAAAAATGGAAAAGAGAAAGAGAAATCCTATCCATGAAATATACCAGATATACACGAAAGATAGTTGATGCTACAAGCAGAGATAAAACTTATTCTCAAGCAGTAGCCTCACCAACTCGTATAGAAGCTACAAACGAGTACCTGAATCTAGTCAAAAAATTACTACAGCTTGGGCCAGACGACTGGCCTAATTTAATTAAAAATATAAGATCCAAACTGGAGGAATCAATGGTAAAAACAAAAGATCAAAAAGAACTAATTGAGGAAAAGGGCATCAAGGTCCCGTCCACTCAACCGGATACCTCCACCCAAAATAAAAATACAAAAACAAATAATGAAAAATCATCTACTGACTGTACTGAACATCCAAGAAAAATAGTCCTGACCCGAAATCAATCTAACCCAACCAATCAACCGTCGAAACCAATCAAAGATCCAGGGAAAAAAATCCCCAGTCGAACAAAGTGAACGTCCAAGAAAAATAAAATTAAACCTGACACCAAATAGATTCGACGGACAAGAAGTAATGGATATAGCTGAAAAACAGTCAGAAACCAACAAACCAACCAAACAAAAACCATTAAAAGACAAAACATAAACTCAACCATGGGTCAAAAAATAATCCAGTGGAATTGTCGAGGATTAGAATAAATATCAATGAATTGCTTTTATTACTAAGACAAGAATGTCCTTCAATTATCTGCCCCAAGAAACCTCCCTGAAACAATATGACAACATTGATATCAGGAACTATGAGATGTTTAATTACACCCATGATTCCAGAGGCAGGACTTCTGGAGGGGTATCGGTTCTGATCCGAAAAGATATACCACATAGTAAAATAAATATAACAAACATCCAAGCAGTTGCCATTTAGGCTACACTGCATAAAGCAGTGAATATATGCTCAATATATATTCCACCAAGTGTTGACATTGACAAGGACGAATTAAAGAAGCTGATTGATCAGTTGCCCAGACCTTTCATCCTATTAGGGGACTTCACTACCCTATGGGGATGTAAACACACAAATAAAAAGGGTTATATGGTAGAAAAGGTAATCAATGAAAATGATATGTGCCTACTTAATAATGCAAGAGGACTTCCATGGGGCCTTCCAGAAGTTGTTGGAACGGTACAATAAGTGCATTCCAGCCGAAGGAGATTATTTCGAAGGGGACTAGAGATCCATGTGTGCACTATCAATAAAAGTGCCCATACGAAAAAAGTCTGGAAACTTATTTATCGCCAAATTCAGTCTATATATATATATATATATATATATACGAGGATCATTATATAACATACAAAGGTTAATACGCCATAAAACCCAACCAACCAGAATGAGGTCACCTGTTGGCTGTGGGTGGTGACCTGTAAGGTGCTAGGATGGAATTCTGGCGGTTGAGTGGTTATTGATCCGGCGACAGAGTAGTCAATGACTTGCAACACACCACTTTGGCCCTTACTTGGTCAGACGATCAATCGGCTGGTTCCGGCATGCCCTAGCACACATGTTTATTTTCTCCCGAACGTATTATCCAATCTGCTCTTGGGTAAAGATTAGCTTATACATGATAGAAGGCGGGTCAATTGTATAAAGAGGAAAGGACTTTTTGACTCTGTTGGATTGAATAATAAAAACTAGAATTTAGCAGAGACTCGAAAACTTGCTCTTTATATGAGTATACTGGTATTTTTATCCCCGTCTCAGATAAGGCGAATGGGTTTCCCCCTTAGTTCATTCCCTTCTCAAGTTGGACTCTGTAGTGGGTGGTGAAGCATAGGACCAGTGAAAAACATAAAACAGATATGGCGTCTTTCTCAAACAAAAAACAAAAAAAATTCAGACGTAATTTAAACGAATCGGACTCTTAGATTCAATGATTATGAATTTAGGAAAAGGTGCTTCTGTTTCATTATCTGAATTGTACTCCGACAACAAATTTATCACCCGGAGTGGTAGCAACTGATAGGGCCCTATCTATGGGTTAAATAGAACTAATAGCATACTTATGCTAAAATGAATTGTTTGATTAAACTGAATAGCTTGAAATGCGTGCTTATGCTTAACTGAATTATTTGAAATAGAACTGTTTTTCGACATTAAAACTGTATTTAGGCTTAACTGAATTGTTACATATAACTGCTTGAATAGTTTGAAATAGAAATGTTTTTGACAAACTGTGTACTTATGCTAAACTGAATTGTTTTAAATAGAATAGATTATTTACATAAAAACGGATTTGGCGTTAAATAACCTACAAAGTTTGATATGCCATAAAACCCAACAAACCAAATCAAACCAAATTTATCACTCTTCATAATCGAAAAAGTAATATCAACAAACTTAATGCCCATTATTGTCAAAAAATGAAACTCTGCTTGTCGAGGTGGAAAAAAGAAAACATGTAGATTTTCAACTGAAAATGACAAACTTTCATAATATCAATGTCAAAACATCCCCTTACAAATCCCTGAACGTAAGTAAGGTGGTTGTGAGAAGAAAAGAACTCTCCTTCGAAGAAATAAAAAGAGAGCCAAAAAAAGCAAGGTGTGACAGAAGTGAAAAGAGTATGAATTAAAAAAGAGGGTAAAACAATAAAGACAAATACCTCAATAATGAACTTTAACACCCACCAAAATACTCGAAAAAATAAGAGTTTGCTATGCAATGGTCGTGTAATACATACCCAACTCGTTGCGATGTTACAAATGCCAAAAATATGGCCACCATAAAGATAATTGTAGAGGACGTGAAGTGTGCAGGAAATGTGGTCAAATTCCTGAACACCACATTAATGATTGTCACTTCCTATATAATGTGCCAATTGTGGCGGCGATCATCCGGTGTACGCAAGATCTTGTGAGAGTGGGAGGCAAGAAAAAGAAGTATTAACAATAAAACACCAAAATAATATTAACTATTATGAAGCCCGTAAATTAGTTGTAGACTCTAAGACCACAACATGCTCCCAAGCAGTTAAGCGTAATAAATCTCCATACAACAAGTATGAGACGATTAATCCAGTTGGAGCCGGGTGATAAGGAAACCTTCATCAATAAAATCAAAGCCTAGCTCGATACCACAAGAGCTGCAGATACATCAACTATATCAGTGGATCTTGCAGAAAACAAAGAGGAATCATCTAAACACAGACTCGATTGAGGAAAACCGATACTGAGGAGGAAATGGCAATAACACCATCCACATGGGCGATAAGACACCCTGTAACAAAATCTTACAAAATGAGATCAAAAAACAAAAGATCCCTAATACAACCCCTCGTTTCCATGGATTCCTCTAAAAAACACTTAAATGCAAACAAAAACCTACACCAAAACCAAAAATACAAAAAATAGAAAATACAGAAACTATGAATAAATTTCGAATATTAGAAAAGATGGAAACGGAGAGCAACCCCTAATTAACTAAACTTAAAACCCAAAAGAATAAACTAATAAACAGCCTGGAAGAAAGGACGAATAATGAACTACCAAATAACTCTTCGCCCTGTTGGCTGGGGCTGTAGAATACGCCGACTGCACCTCAGCAGAGAGGTAAGACCCTCCCAATGAGGCCACCTGTTGGCCGTGGGTGGCAACCAGTAAGGCGCTAGAACGGATCCCTGGTGGTTGAGCAGTCATTGATCCGGCGACAGAGTGGTCAATGGCTTGCAACTTTGGCCCTTACTTGGTCTGACGGCGGTCGGATTGGGCCCGATCCGATCAATCGGCTGGTCATGTCAAGCCCTAGCACTAATTTATTTTATCCCGACCGTACTTTTAAATCTCCACTTGCAGCAAGTTCCCAACCCTTATTTGTTAGTTGCTAGAAGGCAATGGCTGAGGGACAATTGTGTTGAGAATAGGAATTTGACCAGTGCTGAGAACTTGAAATTAGCAACGGCGCGGAAGCCTCCCCTTAACTCGAGTATACTGGTCGCGTATCCCCCGTCTCAACCAAGGCAAATGTGTTACCCCTTGGTTCATTCCCACAACAAGTTGGACTACAAGGTGGCCGGAGGAGCGCAGGGCCAGTGAAAAATATACAGCATATATGGCGTCTTCAAACAAAAAATCAAAACGAAATCTCTCAGAATCAGACTCGGAGAATGAGGCAGCAGACTTCCCCAGATTCATTGTTATTGAATCTTTGGAGGAAGTCTGCCTAGCCAAATTCTCACCTTTCCTCATAGAAAAAGTAATATCTACAAGAGCTAGTCCGAAAACTTAAGAAAACAAGGAGTGGTAACTTGCTTGTCGAGGTGGATAGCCGGAGACAGGCAGAAAACATTAAAAATAAAAACCTTTCATACGACCAAATGCAGAGCGTTCCCGCGTGAGAAACGGAACTCTTCCAAGGGAGTTATCAGGAGTAGAGAGTTGGCATTGACTACAGAAGACGAGATAGCATCAGCCCTGGGAAAACAGGGAGTTACAAATACAAAGAGAATCTCCATTAGAAAAGGTGAACAACGAATCCAAACCAACACTTACATCCTAACATTTAATAAGCCCCAAACTCCAAAAGAGGTAAAGATCGGCTATTGTCTTGAAAGAGTTGAGCAGTATGTTCCAGTTCCCTCAAGGTGCTTCAAATTTGAAAAATTTGGACACCACAGGGAAGCCTGTCGAGGACAACAGACATGAGCCAAATGCGGTGAAAATGACTCAGACCATGCAGAGGAAGATTGCATGAAAGAAATTCAATCTGCAAAATGCCAACAAGATCATCCGGCTTACGTAAGAACTTGCTTCGTTTACCAAAACGAAAAAGAAATAATTGAGGTTAAACACAAGAGGAATGTTTCCTTTCCGGAAGAAAGGAGAATTGTAGGGAGATATATGGGAGAGAACAGCTACGCTTCTGTTGCACGGAGGGTGGATAGAACCAACGACGACACTAAATATAAAACACTTGTGGAGAAATTGATCAAACTGGAAGCCAATGATTGACCACAGTTCCAGGAGCGCCTGAAAAAACTACATTCCGATGAATTTTACCAAGCACCAGCTCAGCAACAAGTTGCGAATGGGGAGAGATCCATTGTTGTAGTTCAAACAAAAACACACGTAGGATCTATCACTCCAACACGAACTACTCCTAAAAGTGCAAAATCTCCATCTAAACAGCCGTTACATAAATCACCAATACGTCCACCAAAAAGCATTAAAGATAGACTAAAAAACCTGTCTCCCATAAGACCTGAACGACTGAAACAAAAATCACAACTCCCCATTTGCCAAACTACGAAAATACAAATGAACACCAAAGTGAATAAGGAAAGACAAGGAAGTACATTCAAAATACCCTCAACAACAAAGTCGCCTATAACAACCAAACCATCCAATTCTCAACAACCAACAAAACCCCTACAAAGGATTGCCCAGTCGGCTGGGGCTGTAGAATACACCGACTGCTTCTCTGCAGAGGAGTAAGAACCCCCCAACGAGTGTCCTGTATATGACACTAAACAATCTGATGGTTAGGTTCCAGCAATGCTGGAGCTTTGGAGAATGCGGAGTACCCCTCCATTGCCATCGCTCCCAGGTCCACTCTGGCCCGGAGTGGTAGCACCTGATAAGGGTCCTATCTATGGGTTAAATAGAACTAGACCGTACTTCTTTCACTATACTGATTTTTGCGTATTTATGCTAAACTGAATTGTTTAAAATAGAACTGTTTTGACATTTAAACTGCTTACTAGTGCTGAACTGATTTGCTCAGAATAAAACTGTTTTTGACGTTTAAAATGTGTACTTATGCTGAACTGAATTATCTGAAATAAAACTGTTTGACATTTAACTGTGTGTATTGCCCAGTCGGCTGGGGCTGGAGAATACACTGACTGCGGAGTACCCCTTTATTGCCATTGCTCCCAGGTCCACTCTGGCCCGGAGTGGTAGCACCTGATAGGGCCCTATCTATGGGTTAAATAGAACTATCAGCATACTAATGCTACACTGAATTGTTTGAATAAACTGAAATAAACTTGAAATAAAAATGTTTTTGACAACTGTACTTACATTTAAACTGCGTGCTTATGCTTAACTGAATTATTTCAAATAGAACTGTTTTTCGACATTAAAACTCTATTTACACTTAACTGATTTGATACATATAACTGCTTGAATAGTTTGAAATAAATGTTCTTAACCATTAAACTGTGTACTTATGCCAAACTGAATTGTTTTAAAAAGAACGGATTATTTGCATAAAAATTGATTTGGCGTTAAATAGCCTACAAAGGTTGATATGCCATAAAACCCAATAAACCAAACCAAACCCTACAAAGGACGTATAGTATAGAGAGTATGGATAGCGACACATATCGCGTAGTTGCCAGCCTTAATTTTGAAGAAATAATCCAAAACTACAATACTTGAAACCACTTAACTGTCGGCAAACTGATAAGCTTTATTGAATTGTTAATCTCTTATATATCATACATATCTATTCAAATGTGTGCCAATAAATGACCCATGATAAATTCTTATTGTTACATTGAAACTCTTGTAATGATTTAACTGTGTGCAAACAAATGAGGAAAAGTAAATGGAATGATTTATGCTGCCTGCATATTTATACCAAAAAGAATTGTTTCTCATACTAAACTGAATTATTTCAAATAGAACTGTTTCTGACATTGCAACTGTATTTACACTAAACTGAATTGTTTAACATAGAACTGTTTTGACACGGGATCTGTAGTTTTAGTAAACTGAATTAGCTGAGTTAGAATAGCTTGATTAAACTGAGTAGGTCGAAATAGAAATGTTTTTCACAATTAAGTTGTACTTACATTTAAACTGCGTGCTTATGCCAAACTGAATTATTAGAAATTGAACTGTTTTTGATATTGAAACTGTGTACTCATGCGAAACTGAATTGTTTGAAATAGAACTAATTAGTTACATAAAAATAGATTTGGGGTTAAATACCCTACAAAGGTTGATATGCCATAAAACCCAAACTACCAAACTACCTACAGACCGCGTATTTGCCAGCCTTAATCTTGAAGAAATAATCAAAAACTACAGTACTCGAAACCACTTAACTGTCGGCAAACTCAGTCACTTTTTTTAATTGTTAATCTTGTATATATTATACGTATCTATCTAAATGTGTGCTAACAAATGAATGATGTTAAATTCTTTTATTATAGCAACTTTTATAATAATTTAACTGTGTGCAAACAAATGAGCAAAAGTAAATAGAATGATTTATACTGCCTGCATATTTATGTTTCTTATGCTAAACTGAATTATTTTAAATAGAACTGTTTTTTTGACATTGAAACTGTATTTACACTAAACTGAATTGTTTAACATAGAAATGTTTTGACATGTAACTATGTATAAACAGGATCAGTACTAATACTAAACTGAATTAGCTGAGTTGGAGCTGCTTGATTGAACTGAGAGGCTCAATGTAGAGATGTTTTTCACAATTGGACTGTACTTAAATTTGAACTGCGTACCTATGCTGGATTGGATTATTTGAAATTGAACAGTTTTGGGCATTGAAGCTGTGCTTACGCTGGGCTGAATTGCTATGTATAACTGCTTGAATAACCTGAATAGTTTGAAATAGGAATATTTTTGACAAACTGTGTACTCATACTAAACTGAATTGCTTGAAATAGAACTGATTATTTACATATCAATGGATTTGGCGTTAAATAACCTACAAATGTTGATATGCCATAAAAACAAAATAAATAAATAAATAAAATAAAGGTCGATGTGAGAAGATAGTAAAAAAGGAGTAGATGCTCCAGGAGGCATAACAAACAAATAATAATAATGAATAAACCAGAAGGGTTGACATGCTGTAAAAGTTGCCAACCCACCAACCCACCAAAAGATCAAGCAAAGTCTGAAATTCTTTCAGTTTGGAAGTTAGACAAAAATGTCGCAAGCTTTTTAAGTAACAAAAGGTGAAATTTATTATTTATTGTCTAAATTTGCAAGGGTTTGTCCGAAAGTGAACGCCTAGACACAAAATACACATACTGTGATGTTATTTTACTTTTATCATTTTAAAAAGAGTTGTAGCTCTAAAGGTATTCTCCCTCTTTCAGCTGAACGGCGAATAAAGAAAATAAAAGCAATACAATGAATATAATAAAAGTCTATATCTACGTACACACACCCATATTTTTCTTTAGACGTAACTATAATGAAAAGCCTATCGTCTTTTCGTGCCCTTATTAAGAGAAAGTTTTACTAATGGACAACTTTTTATATTATTTTGTAAACCATTGGCAAATAGTGATGTTGTATGGTAGTGGACAAATAAACGGCTTGCCAAGTTGTATAAGCGACTAAAGAGAGTTGATCTCGTATTCATGATAGAACCAACAATGATTGTGTCATTGGTAAGGGACTCGAAGAACTAATTTGACGAATTCTTGTGCCCTCTTCGAAAGAATGACTCTGAGAAAGGTTTTTGAATCTACAACCCTGTTAAGTATCATCCCTTTACAACATATCAGGAGTGCATATTCTCTTGGGAGATATCCCCTCATAGTCTTGGGACCAAGACTCGCGGAGTCAACCTCATGGGTATCACATTATAACCAAATCCTTATCGGGGACATATAGTTCATTTATCATTAACGCCATGGAGACTCCCGTCCCGTCAGTTTCCCTTACAGAAGAGTAAGAACCCTCCCCACAAAAAGGGGTGTCCTGGATATTACATCAAATGGTGAAGTTCCAGTTCTGGAGAACTGAGAAGTATGGAGTACATCCTTCTTTGCCATTACTCTCAGTTCCACTCTGACTCGGAGTAGGTGTACCTGTTAGGGTCCCATCAAGGGGTGAAAAAAGAATTGTTTAAAAATTATTCATATTTTGCAGGACCGTTTAAAAACCTCTAATGAAAACAACTGTACAACAAGGTAAATATGAACGTACAATGAACGCGATTTACTAACCTCTCGACGTAACCATAAATAAAGTATTTCAAGCAATTACATGTGGATTGGTTGAAGTCATATTATTGTACAAATAATTAGTATTATATCTAATAATTTGTACATTGTTAATATGGTTTCAAGTATTCCTATTTGGAATAGTCTTTTTAAGCAATTTCATGGTTTCAAGTAACTAATGACAATTACATTTTTTTAGTTATAGCGTCAAAAACTAACAAAACAAGGTTTGATATACCGAAGTAAGTCATTTAATGTCGAAAAACCAAATGACCAAAATATACCTCGAAACTACAGTTGTTTAAAATCTATAAGTATCTAATTATAACTATTTACCCTTAAAATTTTAAATACCTCGAATATATTTTTACCTATTCATGTCGATACTGCTATATGGAGGCACCATATGGACACTAACTAAACGTATGGAGAAAAATTTTAACGGCAATTACACATGAATGCTATAAGATGTATTGAACAAGTCCTGGAGGTGACACCCCACAAAACAACAGCTGTACGGCCTCCTACCACCCATCACGAAAACTACCCAAGTTAGACGAACCAGACATGCAAGGCACTCCTGGAGAAGTAAGGACGAATTCATTAGCGATATACTCCTGTGGACCCCTTCACACTGACGAGCAGAGGTTGGACGACTAGCTAGAACCTATATACAACTGCTCTGTGTCGATACAGAAGTTAGCCTGGAAGACATCCCAGGAGCGATGGACGATGGAGACGAGTGGCGAGAGAGAGCCTGGGAGTTCCGTGCTAGCAGCGCGACATGATGATGATATTTATTCTATTCAAATGGATTAAGAACTTTATCAATAAATTAGCTTTGAAAAAAATTGATATGGCAACCAAGAATGTAGTAATTTCTTCTATATTTACAATCATAATTATTCCTATTTTTAAAGCCCAGTAGAATACGCCGATTGCATCTTTGCAGAGAGGTAAGATCCACCCCCAACGAATGTCCAGTATATACCACTAAACTGAATTTGATGATCAGGAATGTGGAGTATCCCCTCATTGCTATTCCAGGTCTACTCTGACCCGGAGTGATTGGGTCCCACCTATGGGTCAAATAGAACTGTTCCACCATCTGTGTACAAACAAATTACTGATGTTCAATTGAATTGTTAGATAAATAGTTTCAAGAATTCCCATGTAACACTGTGTGCAAACAAATGATTAATACTAAATAGATTGCCCGGTCGGCTGGGGCTGTAGAATACACCGTCTGCTTCTCTGCAGAGGGATAAACCACCCCCAACGAGTGTTCTGAATATGATACTAAACAATCGGATGGTAAGGTTCCAATAAGTCTGGAGCTTAGGGGAATGCAGAATACCCCTTCATTGTTATCGCTCCTAGGTTCACTCTGCCACTCTGCTTCATCAGATGCAGTTCAGTGTTATACTCCGTAACTCTCTTTGCAGGAGGATATCGTTACGCCTTGTGAGTGGAGTTTAGCTATATTAAGTATTACCTAACTCTACGTCATTGAAACAGTAGTCAAAAATAAAATTGCATATGAAGTATTGTCAGTTTCAAACACAAAACTCTAGGATTTGTGTGATTTAACCCTAAAATTGCGAGCACGAGCTTATATAAACATTTTTATTATTATTATTATTCAATCATCAACAGTTAATACAAAAGCAGGTAGATAGGTATATGTGTGGTTGGGTGCGGAGGTCTAGCGGATCCAATTGAATGGGTACAAAAGAACTGTAAGTTGACAACTAAAACTATTTGCGGTAGAGAGGGTTGTATTTACTTGGGTTGGGGGTTTAGTCAGCAACCTATTTTTTTTTTGGTTTTTTGAACCCTCCCCCCATTTAAAAAAAGATCGTACTGACGACGAGAAACGATGTTTTTTAATCTGCTGGTATTGGTTGCGTCTTTGGCAGTATTTTGGCCCGTAAAACCATGTGGAGCTCTGTGCTCGAACGGACAGACTTACCACTCCATCCTTCTAGATTTTGCCTGGAATGTCCGAGACGTGTGCCAGACAGAAGCAGCGACCATTCGCTTTGTCCAAAAACACATCAGTTATTGTAAGTATCTGAGATGAAATTTTTTTCTTTATTTTTTTGTTTTTGCTTTCGTCTTTTTACTTGAGATATAAAAACGCGGGAATGATAATCCACTTACTCCTCATGAAAGATAATTATAACCACTCTGTCGGTGGACCTTAGAATATGTAGAATGTATCCTTTGCAGAGGGGTAAGACTGCCCCCACTAAAAGAAAGGGAGTGTCACGCGTATGAAATTAAACTGCCTCTGATGGTGAAGCTCCAGTTTTAGATATCTGGTGAGTTTGGTGTCACTCCTTCCTTACCATAACCCCCAGGTCCACTCTAACCCGGCGTGGTAGTACCTGTTTGAGTCCTATCGATGGGTCAAATAATTATGTTCGAAAATTCATTGTACTAAATAATACCATATCACAGTAAATTATTTGTTTTAAGAATAGTTAATTGAAGCTATAATTGTTTACTAAGGATTATTATGATTGGTTAGTTTGTTTGCAAGCAGTTACATGACATTATTATATTATTTTAAGTTACTATTTCTATTTGATAATAATAGTTTGTATATAAAGTATTCGGAATACTTGGAACCATACGACTATCTGATACTGTGCGCAAATTATTTGCATTAGGTAGGAAAACTTGATATCATATAACTGAATTGTTTGCAAACTGTTATAAGGTTTCTAGTAATTATCTATAATCCTTATTAAACAATTATTGGTTCAAATAACTATCATTAAATAAAAGTAATTTGTTTAGATAAAGAACAGCCATGTAGATCATATTAATATTTGATAGCAATACTTGAAACCATACAGGTATGTACAAATTCTTAAAAATATCTACGCAAAAATGTAAATACAAACGTACAATGAACACAATTCTCTAACGTCATGGCATAAAATGACTCTATGCAGGTTTATATGCCGTTAAATCACTCATTAAACTGGCAGACTATCATTAGGGTCTCTGGTAAGAATCGAATTCACTATTTTTCTGGTCTTGTGGCGTAACTAAGCTAAGTATAACTATAATATTCAAAGCCTGTTTTACCTGGGGAGAAAATCAAAGGGATAGGATAGCCTAATCTGCCCTCTCAAGCAATTATTTTGTTTCAAGTAATTAATAATAATCATTTGTAAACAATTACGGTTTTAAATAACTATTCTTAATGCGAATAATTTATACACAATTATATGGTTTAAAGTAACTGTTCATATTTAATATTAATAATTATTTATTTGCACACAGTTATAATATGGTTTATTGTTTCTATATGAATCTAATGCATCTGTTCGAAAGTTATTTGTATACCTAACACTCCGGGTGATTAAGAGGTAACTTCACACTCCGCAGAGCTCAAGAATGAGAGCCTTACCACCGAATACAGTTTTGTGTATATCTAGGACACCTTTTTGTGTGTGCTTGTGTGTGTGTGTGGGGGGATTACCTTTTGCAGGGAATACAGGCGATATATTTTCGGCGGATATGTTTGAATTTCACGACCGAGTTAAATTTTATTTAAGACACCCTTCCCCAATGACCGTCCTGGATATGATACTAAACAATCTGATGATAAGGTTCCAGTCTTGGAGCTTTGGTGAATGTGGAGTACCCTTTCATTACCATTGCTCCTTGGTCCATTCTGCCCAGAGTGGTAGCACTCGATTGAGCACTATTTATGGGTCAAATAGAATTGTTTGACATTTAAACTTTAATATAATGAATTATATTAAATTGAATTGTTAAAAATAGAACTGTTTAATTAAACAGTCAAATTTTAGTGATACATTGTAATACTTATGCAAATAAAACCATTAGTGTTTGATACATGAAACATTTTTATCATTAAGGGGTTTTCGGACTATTGTCTTCATTGTTATTTCCATAACGTTTTGGCCGATATGTCGTCCGGCCTTCTTCAGGTGTTTGTCGAACTCGGGAACCTTCATGGAACTTCGAATTACGTCCTTTATTGAATCAACGGGGGGATCACCTGTTCTGATTCCGTTAGCCATAACCGGGTACAAGTGTTAAATATTCCTGTATTGTTACTCGCCTGCAGTCAGGGTTGAACCTGCAACCTCCTTAGAAGCTTAGGGAACCAACGCCTAGAAGCTTAGGGAACCAAGCTTATGGCGTAACGGTTATAGGCGTTGGTTCCCTGTGTCCTGCTAAACAATTCAGAGTGAATTTTTGGGACTTATAAACTTAATGTTCTTATTTGTCTAGAATTACTACTATTATGTATGATTTTTTACCTGTGCTCATATTCAGATTTTTTTTTCATCCAGCCTTCTTAATTATCGGTTCCCATATTGTATTCAACTCTATACTTGGTCGACTCAGCAGGTCATTGTAGCCCAACATATGTGCTGATTCCTTAAGATGTCTAATCCTCAAATGTTCAGCCCTATCAATTATTTCAACTTTATCCCATAAGGGCAGGTGGTTTCCTTTTTCCTTCTATATATGTTTATAAGTCCCCAAAATTCACTCTGAATTGTCCAGCAGGACACATGGCGTAACGGTTATAGGCGTTGGTTCCCTAAGTTTCTAAGGAGACAATCATCTGGATGTTGCAGGTTCATTCCTGACTACAGGCGAGTAACAATACAGGAATGCTTAACACTTCTATCCGGTTATAGTTAACGGAATCAGAACAGGCGACCCCCGTTGATTCAATAAAGGACGTAGTTCGAAGTTCAGTGAAGCCCGCGGGCATATCGGCCGAAACGTTGTGGAAATAACAATATAGATGAAGACAATAGTCCGAAAACTCTTAATGATTAAAATCACCAAGCTTCGTCTCAGAAATTTAGACAACTAATACTTGAAACAGTTTAACTGTAAAATGGTTCTAAGTATAGCAATGTAATACCAATAATTCTACTTTGTATACAATGTGCAAATGAAAGCATTGTTTTGAATAAAAAAGTAAAACATCAATACTTATAAATACTTCACAAGGTGAAAAAATAATTAATAATAAGAATTATTTGTGTTATATAACAATACTTGAAACCATTAACCTTTGTAGAAACAACATCAATACGTGATTGTGTGCAAACAAATTAGTTGTAACTGATGTTAAATTGTTCTCTTAGACCAGTTGCCATGCCAAAGCAAAAGAACCCATTATGCCTTCTATTTACCAAGAGCTGGAGAGAGACTAGTCGGATATACGCCTTTCATCAGTGTTCAGCGCTCTATGAAATGCAAACAGCCTCGCCCAGGATTTAAACTCGGGTAGCTGTGTCCACAGTCTACGAAGATAGCTATTATACCACGATCGTCTCCAACAATTTCAAATATAAAACTGCATGAAGGAACCTGTTATTCACTTTATATAGTAAGTTGGTCTGGAACACGAGTTTGTAAATCATAATCCTGGGAGAGATACGAATAGTTTAATATTGAAATGACAAAAACTGAATACCTTGTCGGCTGGGGCTGTTGAATACGCCGATTGCACATCTGCAGAAGGATAAGACCTCCCTCAATGAGGCCACCTGTTGGCCGTGGGTGGCGACCCGTAAGGCGCTAGGACGGATCCCTGGTGGTTGAGCAGTGTGGTCAATGGCTTGCAACACACCACTTTGGCCCTTACTTGGTCTGACGGGCGGTCGGATAGGGCCCGATCCAATCAATCGGCTGGTCGTGTCAAGCCCTAGCACATATACATTTTATCCCAACCGTACTTTTAAATCTGCACTTGCAGCAAGTTCCCAACCCTTATCTGATAATTACTAGAAGGTGGTGGCTGAGGGTCAATTGTGTTGAGAATAGGAATTTGATCAGTGCTGAGAACTTGAAATTAGCAACGGCTTGGAAGCCTACCCTCAACTCGAGTATACTGGTCGCATATCTCCCGTCTCAACCAAGGCGAATGGGTAACCCTCTTGGTTCATTCCCAAAACAAGTTGGACTTCGTGGTGGGTGGAGGAGCGCAGGGCCAGTGAAAAATATACGGCATATATGGCGTCTTTAAACAAAATATCTAAACGAAACCTCTCAGAATCAGATTCGGAGAATGAGGCAGCAGACTTCTCCAGATTCATTGTTATTGAAACTTTGGAGGAGGTATGCCTAGCCATATTCTCACCTTTCCTCATCGCCCTGTCGGCTGGGGCTGTAGAATACTGACGGGCGGTCGGATTGAGCTCGATCCGATCAATCGGCAGGTCCCGACATGCCCTTGCACATATGTTTGTTTTTCTCCCGATCATATTATACAACCTGCTCTTGTGGAACTATTCGATCTACTCTTGTGGAAACATTCCAAACTCTTCATTTTATATATGCTAGAAGGCGGGGGCTGAGGGTCAAACGTGCTAAGAGTCAGGACTTTGAACCAATGTTAGATTATTGCGTAGCTAAAACCAAAATTTGGCAGAGGCTCGGAATGATCCTCCTGGCATGAGTATACTGGTATTGTATCCCTGTTTCAGCCAAGATGAATGGATTCACCCCCCCCTTGATTTATTCCCAACATAAGTCGGATTCCATCGTGGGTGGTGGAGCATAGGACCAATAAAAAATATACAACACTCATGGTGTCCTCTTTAAAAAAACAAAGCGAAATCTTAGTGAATCAAGTTCTGAAAGTGACGATGAAGAAGTCTCTAGATTTCCAAGATTCATTGTCTTGGAAGCTGAAGATGATTCTCCATTGGCAACTTTATCCCCGTTCATAATTGAAAAAAGTAATATCTTCCAATTTACAACCAAAAACAGTTAAAAAACTGAAAAACGGAAACCTCCTATTGGAGGTAGAAAAAAAGAAATACGCAGATTTTCTGCTAAAAATGAAAACTTTTCACAACAAAAAAATAATTGCCTACCCTCACCAAACCCTTAATACATTTAAGGGGGTGGTGAGGAGTCAAGAGCTGTCTTTGTGTCCTTTAGGTGAAATCAAGAAAGAGCGAAAACCTCAGGGAGTTACTGACGTGAAAAGAGTATCGATAAATAGGGATAATAGGATTATCCGCACAAACACGTATATTATGACATTTGAATTACCAGTAATCCCACCAAAATAAGAATAGGTGACAAAATGGAAAAGGTGGAACAATTTATCCCCAATCCTCTTAGTTACTATAAATGTGTGAAATACGGGCATCACCAAGATAAATGTAACGGAAAGAGTGTGTGTGGAAAATGTGCACATAAAGACCCTGACTACTCCATAGAAGAATGCAAAAACACACACAGATGTGCAAACTGTGGTGGAAACCACCCGGTATATTCAGAAAAGTGCGAAAAATGGAAAAGAGAAAGAGAAATCCTATCCATGAAATATACCAGATATACACGAAAGATAGTTGATGCTACAAGCAGAGATAAAACTTATTCTCAAGCAGTAGCCTCACCAACTCGTATAGAAGCTACAAACGAGTACCTGAATCTAGTCAAAAAATTACTACAGCTTGGGCCAGACGACTGGCCTAACTTAATTAGAAATATAAGACCCAAACTAGAGGAATCAATGGTAAAAACAAAAGATCAAAAAAACTAAGAGAGGAAAAAGGCATCAAGGTCCCGTCCACTCAACCGGATACCTCCACCCAAAATAAAAATACAAAAACAAATAATGAAAAATCATCTAATGACTGTACTGAACATCCAAGGAATATAGTCCTGACCCGAAATCAATCTAACCCAACCAATCAAACGTCGGAACCAATCAAAGATTCAGGGAAAAAATCCCCAGTCGAACAAAGTGAACGTCCAAGAAAAATAAAATTAAACCTGACACCAAATAGATTCGACGGACAAGAAGTAATGGATATAGCTGAAAAACAGTCAGAAACCAACAAACCAACCAAACAAAAGCCATTAAAAGACAAAACATAAACTCTAATTATCAACCATGGGTCAAAAAATAATCCAGTGGAATTATCGAGGATTAAAAGCAAATATCAAGGAACTGCTTCTATTACTAACACAAGATTGTCTTTCAATTATCTGCCTCCAAGAAACCTTCTTGAAACAAGATAAAAACATTAATATCAGCAACTTTGAGATATTTACACTCATGATTCCGGAGGCAGGGCTTCTGGAGGGGTATCGGTTCTGATCCGAAACGATATACCACACAGTAAAATAAATATAAAAACAAACATCCAAGCAGTTGCCAATAAGGCTACACTGCATAAATCAGTGAATATATCGTATGTTCAATATATATTCCACCAAGCGATGACATTGACAAGAATGAATTAAAAAAGCTGATTGGTCAATTGCCCAGACCTTTCAGCCTATTAGAGGTCACAATACCCTATGGGGATGTCACCATCATGTCGCGATATCAGCACGGATATCCTTGACACTCTCTCGCCACCCCTCACTATCGTCCATTGCTTCCGGCAGATCTTCAGGTGACATCCCGTATCGGCACAGAGCTGCTGTATGTATATAGGTTCTAGTTGGTCGTCCTATCTTTGCTCGTCTGTGTGAAGGGGTCCACAGGAGTACATCACTTATAAGCTCGTTCCTACTTCTCTAGCAGTGTACCGCATGTCTGGTTCGTCTAACTTGAATTGTTTTCGTGATGGGTGGTAAGTGGGCGTACAGCTGCAACTTTGTGGGGTACTGCCTCAATGACTTGTTCAATATTGCTCGCAGCATTCTTGTGTAGTTGCCGTTGTTAAGCTTTTTCTCCATACGTTTAGTTAGCGTCCATGTAGTGCATCCATACAGCAGTATCGACACGACCGCTGCTTGGAAGAAACTGCGTTTTATTTTATCGGTCAGGTCTGACTTCCATGCGACCGATAGCCTATCAATAGCTGTCCATGCATTTGCTAGTCGCGTGTTGATGTCTGTCTCAGTTGATGAAACACTGCTTCCGAGGTAGGTGAATTTGTCTACTAGTTTCAGTGGACTACCGTTTAGTGTGGAGATCTCACCTCTTTGATTAAAGTACATATATTCCGTTTTGTGTGCATTGACATGGAGGCTTATGCCTGCAGCGACCTGTTCCAGACTATCTAGCACGGTTTCGGCTTGGGCGGGTGCATTTGCCAGAACTGCTATGTTGTCGGCCTCGGTAATTGTTTGTGCGGAGTATCTTCTGCTTCTTTCCTTTGTTAGCTTGAAACCGTTTTCTTTCATTTTATCAATAGACGTTCTAAACACGTAGTCTAGACAGATGATAAAGAGGTATAGGGCTAATGCATCTCCTTGCAGCACACCTGCTACAATGTCGAAGTAGTCTGTGTCTCCATCCGGAGAACGGACTTTTACTTTTGTGTTTCTATACAGTGTCATTATGGTTGCGACGGTTTCTTTGGTAGGGCGTAGGCAAGTAGAATTTGCTCCATTTTCCCTCTGGGAATGGAGTCAAAGGCCTTGGTAAAATCGACAAGTAATATTGTTGCCTCTAGGTTTTTTGCTCGTATACTTTCAAGAATTCGACGGGTAATTAAAGTTTGTGACGTCGTGGATCTATTCCTCCGGAAGCCATTTTGGTTCTTCCTAAGTATGTTCTCAATTTTGGGTTCTATGCGGTTGCTTAGTAGAGCATCGTATATCTTGGCCGATATGGATGTAAGGGTTATACCTCGGTAGTTTTTAGTTAATCCATGGTCGTCCTTTTTTGGGAAGGGGAGGATGCATCCCTTCATCCATTTGTCTATAGGGTTTTGATTATTGTTACGCCACCATGTGCCCAGCGGGCTTTCAGGGTGCTGTTCGTTCCCGCCAAGTCCACCAGTTAACGCAGGGCACAGACGTTGGCTGTGGTTTGCCGATCGCTATTTAATGTTACAGATATCACCAACTCCCTAGCGGAACCTCATTTTAAAGCCACTAGGCGAATTATAGGTGAATTATTAAAAGTCAACACTGCTAACTTGCTAGCTTTCTCACTCAAATACAAGGTCTAAGACAAATACAATTCTTCCACAACAAAAAAGGGACTCCGAACTGCTGAATAAAAGAAAGAAACAAAGAAAAAAACAATGCAGGAAAAAGTCAGGAGCGAGAAAGTCCTTCGGCATCTCGGAAGAACCTCCATTAAAATATTCGTATCCCGGACGAGGTCCCCATTAAATATCTGTTAATGGCGGGGGGTGAGAATGTAGTTCGTCAGTGATAGACACGTTCCGCTTTCCTTTGGACTTTGGGATTTAATGGTAGAGCTCGTGCTCTAGATCTCAAGTTTATCATTGGGGAAATATTCTCTCTTTTCTCCTCTATCTTATCGGAGCTATTCTTTCCTCTTGTAATTTGTCTTTTGTTCACGTCAGCGTGAATGCAGCAAGATAAATTTGAACATACTTAAATTGTATGTTCACTTACTTGGTTATTTTGTGGAATTTATTCTCTTCTCTTTCCCCCCTCGTTATGGGGTTTCCATAACGCGTTGGTAGAAGAATACACGTCTTATTTCAGATAAGACCAAGATTAATAATTCTCTCTTTCCTCGTAGACAAGTCTTTTCTTTGGGTATTCGTTTAACAAGGCTCACCATACCTCGGAGTGCTGGTTCATTTAAAGGAGAAGCTCTTTCTTTTCTCTCAGTGTTCCCTGCGCGGCATTATTTTGGAATTTGGGTTTCTTTCATATCCCAAATTACGTGTCTTCGCTCTCCGACGAAGAAACGGCAACTCATTATGCGTCTTCACCCTTTAATGAATAAACGGCAACTAACTAGTCTCCGTAGTTTGAAAATTCATCACGTGTTGAAGTTTTGGGCGGTTTCTTCCTCAGTACCAATCATGGTCGCAGATTTGCTTCTCTGCTGACGCATACATGGCTAATAGAGAGTGAGGTTTTTCCATGCCCATATCACCTTGTAATGATTGAGAGGGGTAAAGAGAAAGACGGTCTCTCTTTCCATTATTCTGCTCAATACTATAGTCGGCTGGGCCAGCGAGTCGCACCTACCTCTCCCATAACCCAAGCAAAGTATTAGGGTGGCATATTTCCTCGTCACATTATATACGTCATTACAGTGTCGGAGCAGTAATATCGTCGTTTTCCATACTTCTGGGGGTATTTCATCGAGCCCTGCTGCTTTTCTATTTTTAATTTTTCTCAGTACTGAGTCGAGTTCGACTTGTGTAAACGGTCCGAGTTTGATGTCTAATTGCTTACTTATTATTCTCGTGACCGGTTCATGTGTAACTTTCGGAGGTTTGCCGAGTTAATTCTCGAAATGCTGTTTCCCCAGGTGTATTCGTTCTTGTTGGCTGGTAGTTTTCAGTTTAGCATTTGCAGTGCTCTTCCTTCTGCTCACTTCGTTTACCGTTTGCCATGCTATCCTAGGTTGTCAATCTTCGACTGAGTCTCTAATTTTATCGATCGGATTGTATGTATTCTGTTTATTCTTTTAAGTATATGTTAAGTTAATTAATTTTTTAAGTTTCAGGACATTGGTATTGGTTGGGTTCTTCATATTGCATTTGGACGCAGTTTTCACATCTGCACGCTTTTCCCTAATCGCTAATGTCTCCCATGGGACTCTAGGTTTAGTTTTTTGTTTAGTTAGTATGTATTCTGTTGCCGCTTCTAAGTGGGCATTAACGAAATTCTCATATTCGTCATTCGGAGTATGTGTTTCTGTCTTCTCCTGAAGTGCATCGAATTTGTTTCTTAGTGCTAACGCATATTTATCTCTAATATCCGTGTTATTAAGCAGGGACCAGTCATAGTGTACAGCGGTCGTTGTTCAGGTCGCATTCTTTCATAGGCTCAGTCGTATTTTTGCCGTGACAATTCGGTGATCGGAGGACATACCCTCGAATGAAGAGTAAGCCTCACAATTCAATGCGCTATTATTCCATTTCTTGTTTATAAAGATGTAGTCTATTTGTGCTTTAGCATTGTTTGCGTATATGTAGGTCCATAAATTTCCCTCCCTTTTCTGAAAGTTTGAATTTAGGCATGTTATTCTATTTTTTGTCATGAGATCTCTTAGATGTTGTCTATTTCTTTTTGATGAGTTGTGGAAGCTAAATTTGTGGTTTACGTTTTTACCAATTTGGGCATTTATGTCTCCGCCAATGACGAAAACGTTGTGTTTCAGGATGCAACGAACAAGAGAGGATAACTCACCATAGAAGGCGATGAGTTCAGTTTCTTCATTAACATTGGTAGGGCTGTAGCAAGAGATGATTGTTGCGCTGGGGTTGGAATTAAAAGTAGCTACCATCATCCTAGGTTGTATTTTCTCTATGCTATTTAGTGATTTTAGGGCTCGTGGTCCTATAAGCATACCTACAACTCCTATCGTGGTATTGACAGAGTTTTTTCCATGCTGATGCAGTGGCTAGTTTCCATCCATTGCCAGAATCGTGATATTTAATATCTTCGCTGTGTGTGTATCTGTGTTCTTGAATGCATGTTATGTCTACGTTATGATCTATGGCCGATGCTGTCAGCTCCGGTAGTAGTCCTACTCTATTTAAGGTTCTAACGTTGAATGTCGCTATTTGTATTGTTGGTTTGCATTTTAGTAATTTTTGTTTGAGCTCTGTAGCTGATTTTTCGAACACCGAGGCCAGGGCTCCAAACTCAGTAGGACGTGTCCCCCTTTTTTTTTTACCCGCGCGAAGAGCGATGTGGTTTGGACAGGTGGTTTGGGTGTAGGTCATAGTAATCTTTCGATGCCTGTTTTTATTCTTATCTACAGAAGCCACCCTTATAGATGAGCAGCAGTAGTTCCTTGATCGAACTATTCGATCCTGGCCGTTGAACCTTAGGGTACATACGCCCAGGTCCTGGTTAGGCATAACGTTGAACCGTCAGAGGGTTTATCCGCTTGCCTTTACGTCCACCATGCTGCTTTCCATGGCTTTCGTAGAAATAATAACGATAAACGGAAGAAAGTAAGAAAAAAAATTAAGTTTTAACTAAGTTAAAGTCCACGAATACTTTTTTAAAGTTCATTAAATACTCTTTTTTATGTTTCTTAGCATCCTTATAGGCATTTTATTTTACGTTAACTTAGGTTTTTGGTTCTAATAAAGTCTAGTAGTATTAGCTTCGTTTGACCAGGTTCAATTTTAATTTGGAATTACAGTAAAATTGTTATTGCATTTAAGACACAGTTAGTATACAGCAGGGATTTTACAAAGAAAAGATTAAATATAATCATTCATGCATTTTAAATGACAATATAGTAAAAGGACAATATATTACTAACCAGTTTTGGACTCTTGTCTTGGAGTGGACGCGCTTACTATTTCGTAGGTCAGTTTGACATGGCCTATCTCGTATGATTTTATGAAGTTTTATGAAAGTTTATACAGAACTTTGTCGGTCTACTGCTTGAGGAGGGGGAAGGGTCATTCAGTTATTCGTTACAACCCTACCTTTTTTTTTCTTTCTTTCTTCATTTCTTTAAACTGAATATTCGACACTAGTATGGGAGTCAATAAATAATTTTACCCTTGTTCTTATCTAGAGTTACAGGTTCCAATAGTGTTAGCTTCTCTGATGAGGGTCAATCTTAAATTTGGAATTACAGAAAAATTGTCTTTGCATTTACATAAAATTATACGAGACAGACCAATTTAAACTGACTTAGGAAATAGTAAGCACGTCCACTCCAAGACAAGAGTCCAAAAACTGGTTAGTAATATATTGTCCTTTTATTATTTTGTCATTTAAATAGCATGAATGATTTTATCTAATTTTTTCTTTGTACATTTTATGGTGATGTAAATACACAAATAAAAAGGGTAAAATGCTAGAATAGGCAATCAATGAAAACGATATGTACCTACTTAATAATGGTGTATTTATATATGTCAACCCATCAAGCGGAAATCACTTAAACATTCCGAGCAAATTCCCTATAGGCTGTGGGGTTGCATATACTTAAATCAATGGCTATGATGACACAAAGCTCAGAAAAAACACCCCACTGGAAATTAGACAAGGCCAACTGGCAAATATTTAAGGAAAAATGTAAAAATAGGCTGACCCATATAGAGACACACCATGATATAGTAGAGCACTTCACAGAAGCATTAATTGAAATAGCAAAAGAGTGCATTCCGAGAAATTCAACACCCAACAAATGTAACAGACCCTGCTTCGATAATGAATGCCGAAAAGCTATCAGATTGCGAAGAGCTGCTCTAAAAAGGTTTCAAAAACAACCCACGACTCCCAATCTGATAGAGTATAACCTTAATAGGACCAAAGCTCGCATGAGGATAAAGGCAGCGAAAAAAGAATGCTGGCAAAAATATGTCAGCAGACTGAATTCCTCCTCTGAACCGAAAGCAATTTAGGAGATGATCCTTAAAATTGCCGGTAAACATTAAGCAACATCAATTAAACACCCCTCCAAAAATAACTTCATCATAACTGATAAAAATAATATTGCAGATTTGCTAGCTGAAACATTTTCCGAAATTCATCTAGTCAAAACTGCAAGCCAAAATTTATTACGGTCAAACAAAACGCGAAAAAGTACAAATTAAACTTCAAATAAAAAAAAAAACAGGAACAATACAATAACCTGTTTTCATTAAAAGAATTAAAAGACTCTATAAAAAGATCTCATAATACCGCTGTAGGAACGGATTATAGCGGTTTGGGGGAATTAGTTATTTTCCCGAACACTATATATTTTAGGCACTAGAAATGAATTACGAGACTATTGCTTTAACAACACACAACAGCGAAAATACTTTATTTGCAGCTTTGAGGCGGTTTGTTCTTGGTGCTGCAAGACTCGTGGTGGTTAGGCTTGTTGGATGTTTGAGACGAAATGGTTTAGCGGGATGTTGGAAATGGCAGCGTGTCGTTGGACGTGTGAGGGAAGTATTCAAAGTCACCGTGTAGTTTTGTGTCGAGAGCGGAGTGGCGCTCGGATCGACATAGTAAATTTTTGTGGTGCTTGTGGAAGGCATGCTGAACGTATCTAATTCATATTCAACTGGGATTCCTTGGTCTAAAATATTAAACGCAAAGAATCCATAAATTAGAAGGTTCCCTCGCTGAGTGTCTATGTTGCTGCTGCTAGGGTTAAAGCCACAGTGATATGTCCACACTGGGTGGCTGGTTTAGCTAAAAAGCATCGCTAAGCAGGGGCGACCAGAGACACGTCCGTTCTGGTCGCCGTCTCAAGCCGAAGAGAGTGGTTTTGGCTGCTCACCCGTTTTGCTAGCCGGAAGTGAAGGTCCGGGCTGAATGGGATATGTCATCCTGATTGGGTGAAATTCAGTGTTGAATTAAATAGCGCGCCAAAACAAAATATGAGATTTTCCCCTTCTCTACAGGATGAAGTCCATTACGAGTTCTTGAGGCAATTACCTTCAAAATCATTAAAACTACTTTTAAGAATATATAACAAACTATGAACAGAAGGTAAATTTCCGGATTTATGGAGATAAACTATTGTAATAGCAATTCCAAAATAAGGGAAAGACAACTCGGACCCACAAAATTATAGACCAATTTCATTGACCAGTTGTTTGTGGAAAAATAATGGAGAGGATGATAAATGATAGATTAGTTTGGTATTTGGAATCTAATGGTCTTATTTCTAATGCGGATTCCGTAGTAAAAGATGTACAACAGATCACTTGGTTCGCCTGGAAACAGTTATAAGGGAAGCATTCATTAGGAACGAGCATCTCGCTGCTATTTTCTTTGATCTGAAGAAGGCCTACAATACTACGTGGAAATATGGAATAATGAGAGGTCTGCGTGATCTCGGTCTGAATGGTAGACTCACAATTATCAGACCGTAAATGTAAAGTCCGCATTGGATCTACTATCTCTGATATGAAAAATCAGTAAGAGGGAGTCCCTCAAGGTAGTATACTATCCGTGACTCTGTTTTGCATTAAAATAAACATCACAATTTGGAGTTGGCGGATCTTTATACGTGGACGACCTCCTAATATATTACAGGTCAAAATATATACACACCATTGAGCTCAAACTCCAATACTTAGACAAGTTAAATGGGCAACAGAAAATGGCTTTAAGTTTTCTCAAACAAAAACTAAATGCGTGCATTTCTGTCAGAAGAGAAAACTTCATAATGATCTATGCCTGAAACTTGAAAGGACAGAAATCCTCGATGTAAATGAACTTAAATTTCTGGAATTCTGACTTTTATTCCCTACCTGAAGTATTTGAAGTCAAGTTGCAATAAAAGATTACAACTTCCTATAATAGCCCACACTGAGTGGGGAGCAAATCGAGGAACTCTACTGAAATTATATAGGTCACTGATTAGATCAAAGCTGGATTATAGTAGTTTTATATACCAGTCAGCCTGAAGGACCTATTTAAAAATACTTAATCCGATCTGCCATGGAGGCCTGAGGTTGGTGCTTGGAGCCTTCCAAACGTCTCCAGTCGAAAGTCTATGTGCAGAAGCTAATGAGGCACCTGCAAATATAAGAAGTAATAAATTGGCTACCCAATATTATGCCAAACTGAAATCGTGCCCTAGTAATCCTGTGTATAATGCTACATTCCATCCGAGATATGGGGAGTTATTCGAAAAAAGAGAAAAGCTATAAGACCTTTTGGCCTTCGGATGAAATCAATGCTACAAGAGTCTGAAATGTCTTTAAAAATATACTTCAAGACATCTTTGCTGAAACGCCACCTTGGATTCTTGAAAAACCCGAAGTGATCCTCAAGTTGAATGAACTCCCCAAAACAAAAACCCATCCCAGCAATTATACCCCCAAATTTCATCCTATTCTATTTAACTACCCCAAACATTTACATGTCTTCATGGATATCTCAAAGGACCACAGTAGAGCAGCGTGTGCAGCTGTCCTAAATGAAATAATCCACAAAAGACTCTACCATCTTTACTGCAGAAATTTGTGCCATTGATTTTGCTCTTAACATCATATCAAAGAGCAAAGGGAAGAAACTCCTAATATTCTCAGACTCACTTTAAACTTTTTATTGCTCAGCGATGTTAAAACAGGAGAACCCACTAATCACTAAATTGCTAAGTAGATTAGACTTAATGTCTCGTCATAAAGAAATAGTTATGTGTTGGATCCCAAGCCACATTGGAGTGAGAGGAAATGAAAGAGCTGACTCGGCAGCCAAAGCAGCCTTAGATCTGAAACTTGACAATATCTGCAAACCGTGTAATGACTTGAAACCCAAAATCAACAAATTATTTTTCGCAAAATGGCAGCAACGCTAGAATAACATCAACAACAAACTCTTTCAAATCAAGCCCACTTTGGGAGAATGGAGACCAGCTTTCAGAAAATCAAGAAAGGAACAAGTCATTATATCTCGATTGCGTATTGGCCACACAAAACTCACTCACTCTTTCATACCCAAGCAGGAACAACCACCCGATTAAGCATGTTCTCGTGGAATGTGGAGCCTTTGTTAATGCTAGAAAGGGATATTTAAAAATCAGTAATATGAAAAATATATTTGTGAATATCCACATGGATGACGTTCTCTCTTTCTTGAGAGACAGTGTTATACTTAAAAATATAACTCCTGGTCATAATTCTGAAGCAACTTATCAAACGATTAAGTGCAAATGTTATTGATATATAGCAATCCTTAAAAGCGTTAAATTTCTGTAAGTAAAACGGATTGTGAGAAATATAACTACTTGGTTATGTAAACGAAAGAATCTGACTCATGTCGGATTGAACTACTTAAAAGCATTTACTCTTGTGTGAGAAAAAAATGTGGTTTATTTTGGTAAGTTATCTACCGGATGTACGTTTGCAAATTATGTATATGTAATATATAAATATGTAGGAGTTGGAAAAGGAAAGAAATAAAGAGACTGAATGGAGTTATGGGAGAGTGGAGAAGGTATTTTTGCAGCTAAATGCCTGTACTAAAAGCGTAGTTATTTTTAGGCCTTGTTGGACGCGTGAGGGAGTTATGTTCGCGGTATGGAGCAAAAGTTAGGTTTGCTGTTTGAGGAAACAAACTTTGAAGTCAACGTGATTTTTGTGTGTCTGGTGGTTTTGCGGAAGACGTGCGTGTCTCCATTAATGTTGCCCAGAGGTGAAATGAGAGCTAGGTGCCGGTAGCAGGATTAGGCATCGCATCGACATAACCAATTTTGGGGGTGACATAAAGTTGTTCCTGTGTGTGGCGTATTGAATGTATCTAATTCATATTCAACTGGGATTCCTTGGTCTAACAGAAAATAGACGCAAGGAATCCATAAATTAGATAGGTTCCCTCATGTGTCCATGCTGCTGCTGCTATTGAAAAACCGCCAGTGAAACGTCTGCACTGGACGGAGTTGTTTAGCCAAAGAGAGTGTGTCTGGCAGCTTACCCAATTTCTGCTGCCTGGAAAGGAATTCCGGTGAATAGGATAAGGCATCCTGATTGGGTGAAATTATGCGTCAAATTAAATTGCGCGCCAAACCAAAATACGAAATTTCCTTCCGCTACAAATATATAAGATTTATGTAGGCTGGATTTGGACTAACTCTAATCAGCCAAATTAAATATATAAGTTTTTAATAAAATTGCTTATAAAAATGTAATTTTTGTTAAACATATAAATTTGTTATATATATGTACGAATTCGTTAAATATATTTAATGAAATTTGTATATTTAAACATCTTGAAATTGTTCATAACTCTTCGTTAGATTTTTTTTAAAAATCGATTCGGCGTTAAATGACCCAAAATGGGTTGATACACAATAAAACCAACCAACCAACAAAAATACAGGAAACCATTTAACAGTATGCAAAAAAAATGAGGACGGACTCGTTTAAAAATGTTAACAACAAAATGTGTTTACAAATCATATGTATTTGATATATATATATATATATATATAAAGGGGATTCGGCACTAAATAATCTTCGAGGGTCGAAGAGCTACATTTTGTTCCAAGTTATTTGGTTTAATGGGATCATATTGTAACAGATGCGTTTTCTGGGCAATTGTGATAAAAAGTAAATTGAGAAATTAATAATAAATAAAACAAGCAAACAGAAAAAATTGGTGGTTGAGTTGAACAGACGTTGTCTATTTCTATATTTTAAAATTATTGATTATTACCCAAAATATATAAATATATTTTTCTTGAATTGCTTCTTTTTGTGTCAATCTTCCTTTGGAGATAAAACTTTTTCGTTCGTGAAATTCAGAACTGATATTTTGGTTCAGCAGTTGGTTGGTTGGTTGGTCTTTTTTATGGCATATCAACCACTATGGGTTATTTAATGCCAAATCAAGTTTACATATATATATTAAATATATATGGTTCGTAAACATTTTATACTTAACAAGCCACAGCTCGTTTACTCACACACGAGTAAATGGTTCCAAGTGTTTCAATCAAACGTGAGTTTAATATGAAATAATTCTTTTGCATAACCAAGTGGTGGTAATGATTTTTCACTACTAATTTTCTTAGCATAAATTTAATGGTTTCAAGTATTGCTATTTAACAATAGTTTATTTGCACTAGGTTGATTGGTTGGTTGTGTTTTTAGAATTGTGCCCAAGTTTATATTTTTTGGTATAACCCTCTTTCAAAAAAGATTGAACATCATCCATATGGACGTTCTCAAACAAATCCTTCGTGTTTCTTATTTGTAGAAAACAACGCGTAAGTCTCGTATGACCAATACACATTCTTGTTTTGCCACTTGTTCACTTCTCGATTTTCTAAATGCTGATCTCCATTCTCCCAAAATGGGTTTAATTTGGATAAAAATATCCATAACAAACTATTCCAACTGCTGTTGCCATTTTTTATGAAGGAAGTTGATTTTAGGTTTTAAATCAATGTATGGGATCTTGTATTTGTCGGGGGTAAAATTTAATGCCGATTTGGCTGCCTCATCTGCTCAATCATTTCCTCTCACTCCAATGTGGCTTGGAATCCAGCAAAAAAAAAAAAAAAAAAGATTTCTTTGTTTGATATTGAGTCAAGTCTACAAAGTAGTTTGACGATGAGAGGGTTCTCTTGTTTTTTATTGTTTAATGATAATAGAACCGAGAGGGAGTCTGAGAATATAAATTTTCCATGTTTTTCCTTAGAGATAATGTCGAGTGCCAGGTCTATAGCACAAGCCTCAGCTGTAAATATTGAGCTTTCAATTGGAAGAGCTTTTTGATGGATTATTTTATTTAAAACAGCTGCACATGCTGTTTTATTATTGTCTTTAGAGCCATTTGTAAAGATTTATAGGTAGTCGGGATGCTGTTGGAGGATATTGTGAAGCTTTTCCTGGCAGGTGCTGGGATGTGTTTTTGTTTTGGGGAGTTCATTTAGTTGGAGGATTTTTGATAGTCCAAGGTGGTGTTTGTGGCAAGATGCTTTTATGCATATTAGTTAAAAGGATTGTGGATTCTTGGAGAATAGGCTCCATCCCGGAGGCCAAATGGTTTAATTGATTTTTCTTTTTTTTCAAAATATTGTCTAATTAGAATTAAAAGTGCTGTCATAAGCTGGATTGGATGGACAAAATTTCAGTTTAGTGTTATATTGAAGGGCTAGCTTTTCCCTTTTAATCTGTAGAAGTACTTAATCTGTAGAAGTACTGATCGTTGTGCATTTTTCTTAGAGAGCAAAAATGCATATATTGAATATTAGATTTAGTGAATTTAAATCTGTTTTCTGTTGCCCATTTATTTATTTTATCTAAATTTATTTGTCATATGCTATCGGGCCACTCATATGAACATAGTAGAGCGACAAGTACAAAGTCGTCGACGTAAAGAACACAGTGGCTTGGAATCCAGCAAAAAAGGGGGTTAAACAATTTACAATATTATTTATTTTGATGGAGAAGCGAGTAACGGAGAGGATGCTGCCTCATGGAACACCCTTCTCTTGATTTTGTAAGTCTGAAAGGGTTGATCCGACGCGTACCCTGAATGTTCTTTCGAAGAGGAAGTTTTTATTGAACATTGGCAGTCTTCCTCTTAAACCTAGATCATATAGGTCCCGCATAATACCATACTTCCATGTAGTGTCGTAAGCTTTCTCTAAATCAAAAAATACTGCCGTCAGATGTTGTTTTTTTTATGAAGGCTTCCCTGATGAAAGTTTCCAGTCGGGTCAAATGGTCTATGGTTCCTCTCCTTTTCCGGAATCCCGCTGGTATATTTGTTATTAGACCATTTGTCTCGAGATACCTCGTCAGTCTACTGCTTATCACCCGCTCAATCGTCTTATAAAGGCTTCAAGTCAACGCGATGGGTCGATAATTTTGCGGATAGGAAGTATCTTTGTTTGATTTGAGGATCGGGACAATTATTGTCTCCATGTTTCTGGGAACATACTGCTCATCTAAATATTATTATATATGTTTAGCAGGCATTTGACTGATTCATCTGCCAGCTGCTTGAGAAACTCATCATATATATCATCAGGACCGACAACTGAGTTGTTGGATTTTTTTATGGAATCCACTAGTTCAGTCAGGTTGAATGGCTTGTTGTATATTTCGGAATTAGCTGAAGTAAAATTTATTTTTTCTTTTCGAGGGTGTATTTGATTTTATTAAATTATGTATTGAACTGACTAGAGGAGTTTTTGGAGAACGTTTCTGCTAGATCTGCGATGGCTTTTTTCTGTTACTTTCTGGTTTGACATGGAAAGGTGTTTTAGTGGGGTTGGTTGTTTTTAACCGGCTATTTTCTGAATCATGAGCCAAACTGTTTTAATGTTTGAGGAGGTATTTAACTTGCTCACGTAATTTTGCCAGGATTTCTTCTTAGCTTCTTTGATGATTTTGCGGGCATTAGCTCGGTGGAATTTGAAGGAGATTAAATTGGAGGTTGTGGGTTCAGTTTTGAATTTTGCAAAGTTGCTCATCGTAGGTAAATAGCCTGTTTACATTCTTGGCTGAACCATGGTCTGTCTTGTTTATGAGTAGTTGGGTTGTGTGGTATGCACGTTTTAGTTATATTGATAAGTTTTTCTGGGAATTCGAGGGCGGTTTTGGTATTGTTTTTTATGAGTTGTTTCTGGCATAGAGATTGAAACTCTTTCCAGTTAGCTTTATTTAATCTCCATAGGGGAAGGTCGTCGTCTTGAGGGTGAAGATTCTCGAGTACAATTGAGAAATGGTCGCATGTGTCGTCATACACCCTCCAGGTGAAATCGAGGAAGATTGAGGTGTCACAGAGGGTTAAATTTATGGCTGAGTAGGAGGCAGAACATGAATCAATGTGCGTTTCTGATTTTTGTTGAAGAGGCAGAGATTATAATTATTTATGATATTTTCTAGAGTTTTGCCTTTCTGCTTTGTGCTCCTACAGCCCCACATGGTGTTATGGCTGTTGAAATCGCCAAGTAGAATAAAAAATTTGGGTAGTTGCTGTAATATGTTGTTGAGTTCATTCTCATTTATTGCACCGTGAGGTGGAATATATAGTGAGCAGATATTGACTGTTCTGTGTAAAGTCACTTTGACAGCTATTGCTTGGAGTTGAGTTTTGAGGTTGAGTTTGCTTTGAGGTATATCATTCCTAATAAGGATTGAGACACAACCCGAAGCTCTTTGACCGTTACTATTGATGTGGTTGTAGCTTTGATGATTCTTTATTGTTATGTCATATTTAGTTTTAGGGAATGTTTCTTGAAGGCAGACAATGGCAGATTGTAGGCGACTCATCAGTAAGAGCAGTTCGCTCCTATTGGCTTTGTTCCCGCGGCAGCTCCACTAAATTATTTTGTGGTTCATTGTTAAGCCTTAGATCTGGACTGTTTGCTCTTTTATTCTTATGGCCTTTGTGTTTAGTAATAGAGGACTATTCTCTATCTTCATCTTTTCTAAGTATCTGAATTTGTTACTGGATTCAACGTTTTCAGTTTCGTGTATTTTTTTTGTTTTGATGTAGTTTTTTGCTTATCTTTTAGAGATTTCTTGTTTGGGGAGGTATCTGTAGAGGTGGGTGGGCTAATTGGGGATCTTCTATCTTTTGATCTTGTTTTGGGAGGAGATTTCTCCGCTGCACATTTAACTGGTCGTGTGGTAAGTGTTATCTCCATTTTCTTATCTTGATCGATTTTTCCTACAGAGATTTGAGTTTGTTGTATATTTTCACTTTGTCTGCTGCAAGATCTCCTGATGTAGTTGGTGCCTCTAACGCTCTGGTAGTATCAAGTGAGGCTCTTATTTCATTAATATAGCTTTCCCAGTTGCCCGGCACCAGCTGAATTAATTTTTTTACCATCCTCTCACAATTGTTATATTGGGTTTTATTGCGCTGGACTGCTTGAGAGTAGATTGCGGTCTTAGGTCCCACTACCATTTTCCGCGCCCCATTATATGGGAAGTTATTCTTACGTTTAATTCCCAATATTTCACTTTCTAATTTCTGACTCTCACAAGATCTTGCATAGACGGGATGATCACCTCTGCAGTTGGCACATATTTACGGATAATCACACGTGTCAGTATGGTAGTCAGGATCTTGTTGGTCACATTTCCCACATATTTGTCGGCCTCTACAATTATCCTCATGATGACCGTATTTCTGACAATTGTAGCATCGCAATGGATTGGGTATGAATTGCTCGACCCTCTCCATTGTATAGCCTATTGTTTTATCTTCTCCGATATTTTGGGCTGGTCGAATGTCATTATGAAGGTGTTCGTTTCGATTATTTTCCCTTCTTTTTTTGATAGAAACTCTCTTCACTTCTGCTCCACCTTGTTTTCTCATCTCACATTTTATCTCTTCAATTGTACATAATGACAATTCCTCACTTCTTACAAACCCTTAACTGTTAAGACTTACCCTCATAAATCTTTAAACATAAGTAATGTTTTGAAATCTTGTCATTTTCAATAAGAAATCCGCATGATTGCCTTTTTCCACTTCCACTTGCAGGTTTTGGTTCTTAAGTTTTTTTCACTAGAATAGGCTTGATCTTACTCGAAATGACTTTTTCTATTACAAATGGTGACAGGTTTGTTATTGGTGTTTCCGTAGATTCAATTATTATGAATCTCGGGAAACGTGCCTCTGTTTCATAGTCAGAATCAGTTTCCGTGAGTTTTTTTAAGGAAGAAAAAGCCATGACTATTATTTATTATTCGCTGGTCCTATACTCCACCACCCACCACGGAGTCCAACTCGTGTGGGAAATGAACCAAAGAGGAACCCATTCGCCTTGACGAAGACGGGAATACATTACCAGTATACTCGTGATAAGAAGAAAAGACTCTAGACCGCTGTTGGATTACAAAGGAATAATACTCCGAATTTAGCAGAGACTCTTAATCTTACTCTTAACACAATTGACCCTCAATTCCCGCCTTCTAGCACATACAAGTTAAAGGGTAGGGAAAATGTTCCGCATAAGCTGATTGAAATATACGATCGGGACCAGCCGATTGATCGGATCGGGCCTATCCGACCGCCCGCCAGACCAAGTAAGGGCCAAAGTGGTGTGCTGCAAGTCATTGACCACTCTGTCGCCGGACCAATGACTGCTCAACCACAAGGGTTCCATCTTAGCGCCTTACGGATCGCCACCCACGGCCAACTGGTGGCCTCATTCGGGGCAGGGGTCTCACTCCTCTGCAGATGTGCAGTCAGCATATTCTACAGCCCCGGCTGACGGGGCGCAGTATTTTTGTCAGTTGGAATATCAGTAAAATATTATTCATTAAAGAATTTAAAGAATATTTTCGTTTTAATTTGTATTGTTTTAATTTGAGCTATATTCTATTTACAGCAATTGTAATTTGCCCTGTAAAATGCCTTTAGTATGACGACAAATAAAAAGTAAATAACTTATTCTTTGGATTGTGTTCAGATTTTAGTCATATCTATAACGAATAATGTTTTTAGTAATCTTTAAAATTTAGCGATAGTCATGCGATTTTGAAAATTATTCACACAAGTTCTATGTTGTTTGTTCTCATTTTAAGGCATTATGTCCAGTTTATGTCAAAAACCTGGTTACATCACGGCCTTTGCCGCCAATTAATGGAGTAGAGCGAAGTATGACATTATATATGACTCAATGATATCATTGAAAAGAATGGATATGACACAAAACTATCTGGTGGTGTGGCTACATTTCTGGAGCTCTAGGGAATAAAGAGTACCCCTTCATTGTCATTACTCCCACGGCCACTCTTACCCGGATTGGTAATACTTGTCAGGGTCCTATCAATGGATCAAAGAGAACTGTTTAACCATTTAACTATGTGCAAACAAATTACTGATGTTAAATTGCACTAATTAAATGGTTCCAAGTTTTGCAACGTAACAATAACAAACAAATGAGTTTTAAAAAAATTACCAACAAAATATGCTTTTACGGATCATATACATTTAATATATGTATAAACAGGATTTGGCATTAAATAACTTACAATTTTTGAAATGCCATAAAACTGAACCAACCAACCAACCAATCTGAATCGAAGTGGTAGCACCTATTAGGGTTCTGCCCATGGCTGGGGCAATAGAATATGCCGACTGCATCTCTGCAGAGTAGTAAGACTGAGTTTTGTGTCATATTTAGGACACTCGTTCTCTGATGATGAAGCTCCAGACCTGGAGCTTTGGGGAATGAGGAGTACACCTTTGTAACCATTATTCACTGGTCCTGTGGGGTTTAAAAGGGGTTTTGAAGGTCAGGGGCTAAGGGCAAGGCTGTGTTGCCGTAAGATATCTGACTCCATATTTTGGTTATATTATTTTACCCCACGTTGACTGGCTGGCGCAATGCCTCGTCCAAACAAAGTCCCAAAAGAAATATACAAAAAGAAAAGATAGAAACAGATAAGAGACGAAAACATTTCTTCCATACTTTCCTTTATTTACTTGGTAAATGGACTAACCAACGCTACGTCCCAAGACGTAGCGTGGTGCCCAAAACACCAGACAGCAAAATGATGTTGTTGGTTCGACGGACACTGCCTGACAAGCCCCGGTTCACAGAAAACCTGAGTATTTATCTCTCCCCACCGGCTCCAAATTCGCCACTCCAAAATCCTTCTAATTTTGGCGCGACCGCTTCACATTGGCTACTTTACTTTTTATTATTTTTCTTTTTTTCTGATTTTTAACCGGATGGATGCGTGGAGCCTTATGCATGGCGACGTGTTTATACATTTTGTATGTGGCAGCGGACGAGTCAACATCCGGTTGGGAGTTTTATTGTTCATTCCTAAATCCCCACAGTCCACTCTGATCCGGAGTTGTAGCACCTAATAGGGTTTCATCTCAGTTTAAATATCAAACAGTTCTATTTGACACTATGAGTAAACAAATGACTGATGTTTTATTAAATTGCAAATGATACATGGCGATATTTGAACAATTTAACTCTTCGCTTACAAATTAGTAATATTCAATAGAAATGCCTGTGTTGAATAGAATTATTTGAAACTCTTTAATTGTGTGTCTAAACAGAATTATTAGTGTTACATAGTGATGGTTGAAGCCATTTAACTATGTACAACTAAAACTATTTATATTATATAGCAATATTAGTATTAGTCATTTCTTTACACTCACTTAAATGGTTTCATATATTCTAACACGAATAATTCTATTTTGAAAACATTTAACTGTTTCAATACTAACAATACAAACAATACTAATACTTGTGTGTAAACAAACTTGTTTCGGTTCATGTAAAAATAACATTACCAACAAACAACTGACTTACAAATCATACGTATAACCATTTAACTGTGTGCAAACAAATTAATTTTGACTCATTTATAAATGTTATCTTCAAACTATGCATTTACAAAGTATATATATTTAAAGAGGATTTGGCATTAAATAACCTACAATGGTTGATACGCCATAAAATCAAGCCAATCAATTGTTATCAGTAATTAGTTTATACACAGTGTTACATAGTTAAATTGTTAAATGGGTTCAAGTATTGCTATGTGAAAACGAGTGAGTACTGTTGAATCAAATTATTCGTGTTAAATAGCAATACTTGAAACCAGTTAACTGTATTCAAATAAATGAGCTCTTGCTTGTTTAAATTGTTACCTACAAACAATTTGCTTATAAATTATTTACAGGATATGACATTAAATAACCTACAAGGGTTGATATGCCATAAAAACCAACCAACCAATCAACAAACATTCCTTGTACCAATCAACCCGCTTATGCTAATATTGGATCTTGAGGAATGGGGACTCTACTAAAGAACCTCCTTTGCACCAATTAACTCAATTATTTATTTTCCAGCATGTTGTGCGTTTAACTTGACGGCTTGCCAAAATGCCCGGGAAATCTACGAATATTTCTCCAACGAAAAGAAGGAAAATCCATCAGTTCACAACATGTGTTACTACAACGTTTTTCTCTTGTTTTTTGCTCTCTGTGGTTGTCAAAATAAAAGTAAGTGAAAACATTTTCAATTTTTAACCTATGTTGGAAAAGTATCATGACTGAAGTTGTATTTATTAAAACAAAGTCGAAAACAAATGAAAGGTTTTATTTTGTTGTTTTTTTTGCAAAATAGTCTCATTGGAATTCAGTGTATTTATTCAAATGAGTTTCCTATTGGTGGACAGCCTGGTTGGTTTGGGCTGTAGAATACTCTAACTACATTTCTGCTGAGGGGTAAGACCTCCCCAATGAGTGTCCTAGATATGACACAAAACCATCTGATGGTGAGGGTTAGGCGTGGAGCTTTGGGAAATGACCTGAGAGCAAGGCAATGAAGAGGCACTCCTCCATATTGACCCTGAGTGGTAGCACAGAGCGGGTCCTCTCTATTGGTCAAATATAACTGTTTGAAATTTAAACTGTATACAAACAAATAACTGGCCCAGTCGACTGGGACTGCAGAATACACCGACTGCATCTCAGCAGAGGGGTAAAAAAAAACAAAAAAAACGAGTGTTCTGTATATAATGCTGAACAATCTGATGGTAAGGTCCTAGTAATGCTGGAGCTTTGGGGAATGCGGAGTACTCCTTCATTGCCATCGCTCCCAGGTCCACTCTGGCCCAGAGTGGTATCACCTGATAGTGTCCTATCTATGGGTTAAATAGAACTAAACTGTGTACTTATGCTTAACTGTATTGTTTGAAATGGAATTGTTTTTGACATTGAAACTGTACTAACGCTAAACCGAATTGTTTGAAATAGAACTGTTTGACTAAACTGAATAGCTTGAAATAGAAATGTTTTTGACAATTGAACTGTCTACTTATGCTTGACTGAATTATTTGTGATAAAACTACTTATGTTTAAAAATGGATTTGGCATTAATGACCTACAATGGTTGATGTGCCATCAAACCAAACCAAACATATGGCTTATGTTAAATTGAATTGTCAGAAATAGAACTGTTTGATCATTTAACTGTGTATAAATGAAAGATTGGTGTTTAATTGAATTATTAGTGGTACATTGGAATACTTTGAACCATTTAACTGTGTGCAAAAGAACGAGTAATGTTGATTTGAGTTATCAGTGTTATATAGCAATAATTGAAACTCTTTAACTGTGTGCTTAAATTGAAATATTGGTATAACATAGGAATACTTGGAAGCATTTGACTGTGGGCAAATGAATGAATAGTGTTCAATAAAATTAGTCTTAAATAACAATACTTGTAACCACTTCACCATGTGCAAACAAATGATCAATAGTAAATAGAATTATTCGTGTTAGAGAGAAATATTTGAAACCATTTAACAGAGTGCAAAGAAATGAGCTTAGTCTCACGACACGTGGAAGTGAGAGGAAACCTTTCCCGATCTGAGTAACGGTCACAAGGAGTCACTGATTAAAGGTGGGAGGTAAGCAACCATAAATGGAATTAATTACTGAAATCTAATTAAGAAGAAAACCGTTGACAATATCCGCCCACTTCGAAATAGAAAAGAATAATTATATAAACTACTGCAGAAGTCTGGCAAAAGAGAAGCCAGAGAGACAGCAGGTAGTAGTCGGCAGAGTAAACGATTATCGCTTTAAATTTAAGCTTTGAACCAGACCTTCTGAGAAAAGAAGTGAGGACCACGATATAGTAACGGAAACCTGATGCGAGAGAATTGATAGCTGAATTGAGAACTGCTAAACGACTTAGCTTTTTGAAAAGTTGTGCCGACTGCTAGATAGACTGACCGCTGAGATAAAAGGGACCAGGTCTCTTAATCGCATCATTTCACTCAACGAGGAAGGGACTAAAATGTAATAGCATTATTTTTTTAAGAAACGAACATTTTTTTAAGAAACGGTCTTTATTTTATTTTTTTAAAGTAAACTTTTTCATTAATTATTGATCACCCCGTGTTTTTTTTTATCTCTGGCATTGCAAATAAATCTGACAGGGTTCATTATTCAGAAAAAAATGTTCTGAATAATGAACCCTGTCAGATTTATTTTGCGGTCAGTGATTGGCGATTCAGTTGTCTGGATCTAAAAGACACAAGGTAGGCATATAGCCGGACAAACCTAGAATTGATCCTTCATTGGAGCTGTGACCTGCCGGTGGTCGACGTAATCGACTGGTTGACAGTCTTGCTACCATTCTCTCTCTCTCTCTCTCTCTCTCTCTATATATATATATATATATATATATATATATGCACACATACCATGGTCGGAAGATGTGACGCAAGGTCGGTTTAAAGCGCTGACGTAATTAAATATCGACAATAACCTGGAGACGGACGGAGAATGGATTAACAGAAATATTGTCTTGAGAATATCAAAAATAGGAATAACTCCACTTGACTTACGAGCAAGACACGCTTAAAACACTGGTTTCTGCAAGATCACGAAAGTTAAGGCATCGACGATCCTGTTTAGTACTTGACTAGGTGACTATTTAGTAACAATAGGTACTGTAAGCAACTTGAAGCCTGTGTGACAAATTAAGCAAATTTTAGCAAATAGCAAGACAAAGTTAAGGCATCAATGATCCTGTACAGTACGTAGAATGGTGACTACTTTATACAGCACGTATTGTAAGCAAACTGATACCCTGAAAGCCTCATACACAGTACGTCTTAGCATTAAGTGATAATCTGTATTTTCCGAACTTTAGTCAAAATAACAATTTCCCTTTATTTTAGTTCACAAGGAACATCCAACGAAGGATTTGTCTTGCGGAATAAGTGGACACTCTGCGTCCCGCGCTTTGTCTATCGTCCCTTACATCATCGGTGGGCAAAAATCGATTCAGTGTGAGTTTCCATGGATGGTGCATTACGATTTGGGAGCTTACTTGTGTGGCGGAGTCCTAATTGATTCTAAACATGTCCTTACAGCGGCTCACTGTGCGTAAGTCATTTACATTAATCTTTTGTTATATTGATGACTTGATATCAGCAGGAGTGTAATTAGATAAACTGGAAATGACATCGATATTGTTTGGTAGTATTTGAAAAAGAGCAGGTTTCATCGAAGACATCGATTCCAATTTTATCCTGCGTAAGTAATTATTATGCGAATCTAAGCGACAGCAAGTCTCCTCAGGTCTCGGGTACTGTTTGAGTATTCAAGCTGATCTTGTCAATATTGTGATCATTATAGTTTCGATCCTTCCGATCTCCAATTCTTCCAGTCTTTTTTCTAAGTCTTTAGTAATTGTTCCGAGTGCACCAATTACTATTGGTATGACTGTCACCTGATAGGGTCCTATCTATGAGTCAAAAAGTTTGACATCTAAACTGTGTGCAAACAAATAACTTATGTTGAATTGAATTATTAGTGCGAACAATTTAGTTCTAACTCATTTAAAAATGAAATTACAGACAAGCTATTCACTTTTAAATCATATATGTACATCCATTTGAATGGGTGCAAACAAATAGTTAATAGTAAATAGAAATACTTGAAACCATTTAACGATATGAAAAAGAAAAAAATGAGCTCGGGCTCGTTTAAAAATGTTATCGATTTAGCGTGTTTATATATATATATATCAAATACGATTTGTAAACAGGATTTGGTATTGAATCACCAACCAATCTTAATAAACAATTAAAGCTTAAAGTAACTATTCTTAATACAAATGATTTACACACAGCTATACGGTATCATGCATTCCTTATACCAATTTTTAAACAGAACTATTTGACCGATATATAGGACCTTAACTCGTACTATCCACTCTGAATCAGAATAGACCAGAGAGTAATGGCAATGAAAGGGTGACTCATCACCCCCCAGAGCTCCAAAACTGGAGCCTTATCCCTGGATTTAGTTTAGAGTCATACCCAGCATGCCTCTTTTTTCTTATTTGAAAATACGCGGTGCCTTCAATAAGTTTCCAGACGTTTTTGTACAGGCACTTAAAATTGCCGTAGACTCTTGAAAATTCAGTATGTTAATGCTATACATCTTATGAGATGACAGACCAATTTCTATTATTTCAGGTTCAAATGAACAGCTGCAGCAGGAATTGGAATACACCCTACTAAAGCCTGATTGTCACAGCTGGTGAATTTCAAAAATGCAATCTGGACTTTAGAAGAACGATATGCAATAAAATTCTATTTTAAACTTGGAAACAATGCCATGCGGTGAAAGCTGGATCTACAGCTATGACCCAGAGACAAAGAGACAGAGTTCCCAATGGAAGCATGCTGGATCTCCCAGGCCAGACGGGATCATCAAAAGTTTGTGGGTGTATCTGCTCTTTTTTTTTTTTACAGCACTGGCATGATCTACATGCATTTGGCTCCAACTGGACAGACAGTCAACAAAGAATACTATGTTGAGGTTTTAAGGGAGTTCAGGAAGAGATTCCATCGGAAGAGGCCAGCACTCTTCAAATCGGGTCAGTGGCATTTCCACCTGGACAATGCACCAGTCCACAACTCCATCCTTGTCACAGACTATTTGACCAAGATGGGCATCAAGACAGTACCTCACCCTTCCTATAGTCCAGACCTTTCTCCCTGTGACTTTTGCTAATTCCCTAAGCTCAGAGGCTGTGGGTTATGAGACAATTGAGGAGATGAGAGAGGCTGTGACGAAGATCATTGACACACTCACACAAGAGGACTTCCACGTGGCCTTCCAGAAGTTGTTGGAACAGTACAACAAGTGCATTGCAGCCGGAGGAGATTACTTCGAACGGGACTAGAGTTTCATGAGTGTACTATCAATAAAAGTGCTGGAAACTTATTTAATGATCCTCGTATTTTCAAAACCATCTGATTTTTAAATTTTAGGTCCTCTCTCTCTCTCTCTCTCTGAAATATTTTGGACAGTAGTTTTAGCTTCAAAGAACTAAAACTTAAGTTTTGAATCAACCACAGATAAGTGATTGTCGATTCTTCAGATAGTGGTTTTATTATGTTAACTAAAATACTATGAATTACATTTTCAAAGTAATTTAAAAGACATATTTTGTTTGTGTGTGTGTGTGTGTGTGTGCGCGCGCGCGCTTTATATATGTATTTAAGTTTTTGAAAAAAATGAGTGGTGCTGAAAAGTTCTTGGTGTGATCAACAAAGGAATTACCTAAAAGTTATGAAACGTACACACTATTCACATATTCATTCCACTAAGTAGCTTGGCTTATCGTTTCTCAGGTTTTTGAAATAAATGAGTGGTGCAGAAAAGCTCTCTGTCTGACCAAGAAAGGAAAGACCTAGAAGACACTATTCATATATTCATTCCACTAAGTAGCTTGGCTTATCGTTTCTCAGGTTTTTGAAATAAATGAGTGGTGCAGAAAAGCTCTCTGTCTGACCAAGAAAGGAAAGACCTAGAAGACACTATTCATATATTCATTCCACTAAGTAGCTTGGCTTATCGTTTCTCAGGTTTTTGAAATAAATGAGTGGTGCAGAAAAGCTCTCTGTCTGACCAAGAAAGGAAAGACCTAGAAGACACTATTCATATATTCATTCCACTAAGTAGCTTGGCTTATCGTTTCTCAGGTTTTTGAAATAAATGAGTGGTGCTGAAAAGCTCTCTGTCTGACCAAGAAAGGAAAGACCTAGAAGACACTATTCATATATTCATTCCACTAAGTAACACACTTAGCTCGTCGTTTCACCGGTTTCTTTAAATTTTCATAAATAAATAAATAAAATTTGAATAATTTTCTTTTTGGTTAGACTGAGAAACTTTTAGTGGCCTCGTATTTTGCAAGGCGGTTTTAGTTTAATAAAAGTTCTGAATACAGAAGTTTTGCTGAGATTTAAATTGCAGTTGGTGAATGCTCTGATGGAGATTTTCTACTGTTCAACATTTTTTCTCGCTGTGTTTCTTTTTCAGCACATTTGGCAAAGAACATCAACAAATCAGTTTAAACACCACTGACCTCTATGATCCTGTCCTTGAAATTGAAATCGAGAATGTTACCATACATCCGCAATATTCAGTCAACCAATTTGGTTATTGTAAGTATTTTTTTAAAGCTATATTTTTATCCTATTTAGTAATTTTTGTTACCTTTTTTGTAATGTTGTTCCTGTTTGGTTAAGATCAATAACATTGGTACATTATTAGAACTGTGTTTCTGATTTCTTTTTGAACCCACAATATTCTAATTGTATGAATATTGTGGCTTATCAATTAGATAACCTTAAAGAGGTGCTCTTAGTGTAACGATTCTCGTCGTAGGAAATGGAATCGACTGAGTTCAAATCCTTGGCGAGGTTGTTTTCGTTTCACTTGGTGTTTTTGGAGAAAGCATAAATCCACCTGTTCTAGGGCAAGGTTGGGTTCTTTTGCCTTTGTTAGGCTATCAGTCTAGGTGATAGAAAACTCGAAAATTAAACCAGCTTTGCTCCTCTGCATTCACGTCTCAAATTGCTGGATTCATATAAGAAAAAGGCTTGGTATTGCTAGATTCACGTCTTAATACGTTGTTTATTAATGCTCTTCTCCCAAGCTTAAAACTTCTAGATTGTGTCTGTCAAAAAGTGTGTGGGGGGTACTTTTCTGCATGTCGATTAAACTTTATCGAAAATTATTACATCAGCTCGAAACTAATTCTATCAAATATCGTGCGCAGAATAAATTGGTGTAGAGATACAATACACTTGGATATTGGTGGTATGTTTAATGGACACTTCATGAACCCGAGAGAATTTCACAATCCATCTCGGTCTCTTTTATCTCTTTTCTTTGAACAGTGAGAACTATCTTTTTAAGAACAGAGAAAAAGAAAAGATGTGCTTTTGGCATCTGTTCTTTGTACAGTGGGATCTGTCTCTTCTAGTCATGGTCGTTGTACTTGTCTTTATTGAGTAAGACTTTACAGTTTTTGCACCACTTTCATATACTGCTTGTCCATAAAACAGTACGTACATATTTCATCTCTTTGTGCATTATTGTCAATACTTATTTAATATATGCATATCCATGGAAACGAACTTATCTTGTTTTTTCCTCTGTTTGTTCATTGTTACTTTATTGCAGATATACTAATTCTAAAATTGGACCTTGGTGTGTTTGCAACAGAGAAGATGTTTCTTTGCAATTTTAACGTAAATTGTATAAATAAGATGTGATTCAATATCAAGCTTAATAGCTTTTACAAACGGCCATTAAGTAAGTTAGAGATCCATATATTTTTCTAAATAATCCCAAATTAGCGGAAAATTGATAGTTTTTTTTTTGTTTCGCCCAATGTCTATTCTCAGCTGAAAATATACATAAAATGACAGGTTTGTCCACGTTGCAATAAGACCACAGTAGACTACGAGAGACAACGTGATGTCAGCGCGTGAGTTGGTGAGCAGTTTCCCCGAGGCTTTGAGTCTTTCATCTTGTACCAGACTGCCCAGAATACAGAAAGCAAAGAGCGCCGACGATAATATGACACACCCTGTCGGCTGGGGCTGTAGAATACGCCGACAGCATCTCTACAGAGGGTAAGATCCCCTCCAATGGGGCCACCTGTTGACCATAGTTGGCGATCTGTAAGGCGCTAGGATGGATCCCTGGTGGTTGGGCAGTCATTGATCCGGTGACAGAGTGGTCAATATCTTGCAATACACTACTTTGGCCCTTACTTGGTCTGACGGGCGGTCGGATTGGGCCCGATCCGATCAATCGGCTGGTCCCAACATGCCCTTGCACATATGTTTGTTTTTCTCCCGATCATATCATACAATCTGCTCTTGTGATACTATTCGATCTGTTCTTGTGGAAACTCTTTATTATATATATGCTAAAAGGCGGGGGCTGAGGGTCAATGGTGCTGAGAGTCAAGACTTTTTACCACTGCTTGATTATTGCGTAACTAAAACCAAAATTTGGCAGGGGCTCAGAATCTCCTGGCATGAGTATACTGGTATTGTATCTCCGTCTCAGCCAAGGCGAATGGATTTCGTCCTTGGTTTATTCCTAACATAAGTTGGACTTCGTGGAGGGTGGTGGAGCATGGGACCAATAAAAAATATACAACACTCATGGTGTCCTCTTTTTAAAAAAACAAAGCGAAATCTTAGTGAATCAAGTTCTGAAAGTGACGATGAATAAATCACTAGATTTCCAAGATTCATTGTCTTGGAAGCTCAAGATGATTCTCCATTGGCAACTTTATCCCCGTTCATAATTGAAAAAAGTAATATCTTCCAATTTACAACCAAAAACAGTTAAAAAACTGAAAAACGGAAACCTAGTGTAGGTAGAAAAAAAGAAACACGCAGATTTTCTGCTAAAAATGAAGGTTTTTCACCAGAAAAAAAATAATTGCCTACCCTCACCAAAACCTTAATACATTTGAGGAGGTCGTGAGGAGTCAAGAGTTCTCTTTGTGTCCTTTAGAAGAAATCAAGAAAGAGCGAAAACCTCAGGGAGTTACTGACGTGAAAAGAGTATCGATAAAGAGGGATAATAAAATTATCCACACAAACATGTATATTATGACATTTGAATTACCAATAATCCCACGAAAAATGAAAATAGGTTACACAATGGAAAGGGTGGAACAATTTATCCCCAATCCTCTTAGGTGCTATAAATGTCTGAAATACGGGCATCACGAAGGTAAATGTAACGGAAAGAGTGTGTGTGGAAAATGTGGACAAAAAGATCCTGACCACTCTATAGAAGAATGCAAAAACACACAGAGATGTGCAAACTGGGGTGGACCACCCGGTATATGCAAAAATATGCGAAAATGGAAAAAAGAAAGAGAAACCTTTTCCATAAAATATACCAGAAACATATCTTTCCTAGAAGCACGAAAAATAGTTGATGCTACAAGCAGAGATAAAACTTATTCTCAAACAGTAGCCTCACCAACCCATACAGAAGCTACAAACGAGTACCTGAATCTGGTCAAAAAATTACTACAGCTTGGACCAGACGACTGGCCTAACTTATTTAAAAATATAAGATCCAAACTGGAGGAATCAATGGTAAAATCATAAGATCAAAAAGAACTAAGAGAGGAAAAGGGCATCAAGGTCGCGTCCACTCAACCGGATACCTCCACCCAAAATAAAAATACAAAAACAAATAATGAAAAACCATTTACTGACTGTACTGAAGATCCAAGAAAAATTGTTCTGACCCGAAATCAATGAAACCCAACCAATCAACCGTCGAAATCAATCAAAGATCCAGAGAAAAATCCCCAGTCAAACAGAATGAACGTCCAAGAAAACCTGACACCAAAGAGATTTGAAGGACAAGAAGTAATGGATATAGCTGAAAAACAGTCAGAAACCAATAAACCAACCAAACAAAAACCATTTAAAGACAAAACATAAACTCTAATTATCAACCATGGGTCAAAAAATAATCCAGTGGAATTGTCGAGGATTAAAAGCAAATATCAAGGAATTGCTTTTATTACTAACAGAAGAATGTCCTTCATTTATCTGCCTCCAAGAAACCTTCCTAAAACATTATGTTTCTTTGGCAGTCTTGAGTTTCTTCTTGATCTCTTTTTCTTATCCTCTCTGAGGGTTCGTTTAATTATCCCATTTTTTATAGATCAATATCTGGACAAAAATGGTTTCTGATTGGTTGTCCCATAAGAGACAATTAGGAGTTGGTCAGCCAATCATAGTTCAGGATTATTTCTTACAGGTAAAGGCAAACCCTTTTTAGATGCTTTGACCAGTGGGAACAGGTTTAGACCAATGGGATTGAACAAAAAATTCTCAGCCTCACCTGACGGGTTGAGCAAAATTAAGCATCCAACTGCGCACGTCTACGACTCGACCATACCAGCTATCGACATCGCCCATCTCGCTGAAGACCAATTACAACCGCCTCGGACTTTACATACACGTTTGTAATTCCGGCAATAAATCGTCACTTTTGTTGTATCTGTTACCTTGCCTTTGTTCCCTTCATTGTCTTTGGCTGTCACTACTCGCACGCATAAAACTTAAATTCATTTGCGGGGTCGACATGCTTATCGGCTCTGCAACAATGTATACGTAATATATAAATGTATATATTTAATTTGGCTGGTTGGAGTTTGTCCGGGCCAAGCCTACATAAATTTTATATATTTCATAAACAATTTTATTAAAAACTTGATATTTTTAAATATATAAATTTGTTATATATGAATTTGTTAAATATATAAATTTGTTATATATTCAAATTTCATTAAATATACTAATTTGTTTAATATATCAATTAATTAAATATATTAACTTCTTGGAATTGTTTTTAACTCTTCGTTAGATTTTTTAAAAATTCGATTCAGTGTTGAATGACCGAAAATAGGTTGATACGCCGTAAAACAAAACAACCAACTAAACAGCCGACCATAATATGACGCTCTAAAAAGAAAAAAAAAAGAAAAAAAAAGAAGCTTAACGTAAAAAGCACTTGCGAAGTAGTACCAACAATTGTGAAAAGCAAACATAGTCGCCATTTAAGATTGTCCTACGTTAGACTATAGACAGCGAGAGATAGAAAAGCCTAAGCCTTATACGAGGAATTGACGGACAGTTAATACATATATTCATCCATCCCGGGCGGAGCAAGTTTTAATCCGAGACCAATTCACGTATCATTTTTGAAAGACATTTTTTACATATACTAAATATCATTATTTTTGCAAGCCGTGTTTTGTTCTGTTTCTTGGTGTCGACTTTTATTTTTTGACTTTCTTAATTGTGCGGTCTCATTCGTTTACTCGCTGACTGGCGACTCCAACGAACGACTGATCTGTTGTCTGGATCTAAAAAAAACAAAAAAAAAACAACAACAACGTGGGCAGATAACGAATAGGTCGTGTCATCTGAAGATATATCCAGCCAGAAGAACAATCAGCGGGTTGGAAGCAGAATCATCCCCGTGTTTGGCGAGGATGGCTGTACCGTCACGACGTGAAGCATGATTCAGCAGTTCCAGATGCTTTTTTGCCAAGGTCGTGATGGTGGTGAACCACACTGGACTGAGATGCCGAGCTCGCCTGATACTCTCCAAGTACTACTCGCAGCATTTCCTCTAAGACTTGGTGCATGGCCTCGGAATCCATGGTTTTAAGCCTTCTTACCTTGATTGATCGTCGAGGTCTTTGCAACCATCTGGTTACTGTACTGAAATCAACTGCGCCTTCACTTTTTGCACAACAAATGCTTTATGAATTCGAACTGGGACATAACACCACAGAAGCAACCAAAGATATTAATCATGTGTAATTTGAAAGCTTCACAAATGAACCTGAAACATTGTTTAACAGAATGTGCGTTGCTTCACTCCAACTTCCAAAATACTGTGAACCATAGTGGGTACCTATTGCGGCTTGAATTGCTTCGGTAACGTGATATACGCGCCACAAACGAGCATGTACTACTAAAATATTGCAAAACTTATGATACGCCTAAGTCCACTATGAACTAACGTCAAGCTTAATTGCCACCGAAGGCAGACTAAGCGAGTTTTTATAAATCTAATGAGAAAGTAGATCACCTTTGTATTATTTGTTTATTCTCTCTCACAGGGTCTAAGGGTGAATATTCAGTCAAGATGCAAATACTATAAGGATAATTATTTTGTTTATTTCAACATATTCAGTTTCTCCATATTATCTCTTACCTCAAAGTAGCAAATACACGTATAAAGAAATATAGAAATGAATTTTCAAAACGAGAACATTTACAAAGCAAACATCTATGAAGAAAAATCATCAACCAACCCTTTTTTCGTGCCCAAGCATTTCCTTGATATACAAAAAAGTCTACGAATAAACTATTCGCTTACAAATTGCATACACAAAATATTAGGCATTAAATAACCCATAAGGGTTGATATATCATTAAACCAAACCAAAATCTCTCTCTCTCTCTCTCTCTCTCTCTCTCTCTCTCTCTCTATCTCTCTGTGACTTTAAACAGATTAAACTTAGTGATTTAAAAATTTTTTTTAGATAATGACATCGCTATTCTGAAACTTTCCGGAGAGGTCCCATTGGCCAAATGTATTCAGCCTATTTGCCTTCCTAATTCGGACCATACGATCCACGATACGACAAACTGCTACATAGCAGGATGGGGTAAAAACTCGAGTAAGTATTCATTTGGTTTTTAAAGACAATAAGATTATCGAAAATTTTAAAGCTGTATCCATGTCAGTATTACTGTATGGTTGCAACAGACGCACTTTGATGAAACACTCGGAGAAAAATCTAGATGTGAACTACCCAAAGATGTTGTTTTTAACAAATCCTGGAAGCAGTACCTTACAGAACAGTAATTGTACGGCTATTTACCTCCCATCTCACAAACCATTCAAGCAATACATCTTAGGTACTGCTGGAGAAGTAGGAATGAATTCATTAGCGACGTTCTTTCATGAACTCCTGCACATGGAGGTGCCAGTTATGTCCAGCCAGGAAAAACTTACATTCAACTTACCAAAAGCGATGGCCGATAGGGACGAATGGCAGGAGAAAATCAAAAGAATCCGTGCTGTCAGCACACTTTGATGAGAAATATAATGTGATTATGTAATTCACTTTTGACATGTTCACCATTCTATGGTATTTAGAACTCGTTGTTTAAGTAACCCTGAATATCGTAGGTAGTTCCTCCTCCCCTTGACAGAGGGCGCAGTCGGCGTATTCTTAGCCCCATTAAACTACATCTGGTCATTAGACTCCATTTCTGGAGCTCTGGGGAGTATGGAGTGACCTCTTTATTGTCATTAATTGCTGATCCACTTTAACGGGACTCTGATACAGTGATAACATCTATCTATACGTCAATTAGATCTGCTTGAATATAATTTGTAATAGGAATACTTCATATCATATAACGGAGTGTAAATTATTTTTATAAAAAATAATCCTTAGTTACTTGAGGCCGAAGTAGTTTACTGTTATTATTTACTTGAAACCGTATAACTCATTGCAAACAATTTTGCAATTGACAATTTATTCCTTTTTAATAATATAGTTGATATAAGTAAAGTTGGCAACAATAGTCGAGGGTGACCAGAAGGCTCCCTTTTAAATAGCAACAACACCGATGTGTAGGGGAGGGCGCTACTCCTTTTCTGGATTGTTCCACTTTACCCTCGATACGCACCTTATATTGCTGAGTATTAAGCAAGGAGGTATCAAGTACCATTTTGAAAGTCTTTGGTATGACGCAACCTGGGATTGAACGCAGGTCTCCCGGACCATTGGCGAAAATTGTCTATAAATTATCAAAATATGTATATTTTGGCAGTATTCCTTCATTGATACATATAAGATCGATACGGCAACTTGATAGGAGTAACAAAAAATATGTTGGCAAAAAATGTCTATAAGGTTCAATCAAATGATATTCGGTGGGAATTGGTTGATAAACGGAAAATCACTGTTGAGACAAAGGAATAATTGATATTTCTAAGACAACCCGGATCCGGGCGAATTATTATTTAAACCAGGCATTTTTTTAACTTTTAGCAGAACAGGGGAGATCAGGACCATAGGCAGAACAGGAGAGAAAAGAGTGAACAGATCAGCTGACTTCAGCATAGTCCACCGAAATAACTCACCTAGATTGAATCAGAATTGAACCTAAGCTACTTCCTGAACGAATGATTGTGCATCGACCAAAACCACTAATTAGACGCCCAGAGTGATCAGCTAGAAGCCCAGGTCTTAATGTAAAGTCGTCCATTACTCCCGATAATTTTTATGAATAACTGAAATTTGTATTGTTGTTTTCACACGTTATCTTTTATAAATATTTTGTTAACGTTTAGAAGAGTTGTTGTCTCCCTTATTATATATTCGTCAAACCGACGTTAGCCGTAGCATACCAACTCCTGCGGCAAATATCTGGTTATTTGAGATCAGCCACAACGTAGACATTCGTCCTGACCTCTTGACAACTGTAAAAGTCATCATAACCCACGATTGACGTCTCTCCTGTAGAAAGAACAGAGGAAAATGAGGTCTAGAATGAGTTTGAGGGATTGTGATGTTATAACCCTGTCGGTCAGCCGATGGGCTAAAGGGCTCACTGAATACCCGATTATGGCCGTCACTATCGGATTTTTTCGTAAACTCAGTCGTATTTTTGCTGTGACAATTCGGTGATCGGAGGACACTGCCTCAAATGAGGGATATGCCTGTCAATTCACTGCGCTCTTGTTCGATTTCTTATTTATGAAGACGTTGTCTATCTGTGCTTTAGCGTAATTTGCGTAGGTGCTGGTCCATAGTGAAATTTAGTATTAAGCCGAGTTAATCTATTTTTAGTGTGAAATTTGTTAGATGTTCCTCATTTCTGTTTGACGAGTTGTGTAAGCTGAATTTGTTGTTTACGTTTTTACCTATTTGGGCATTCATATCTCCATCGATGATTAGAACGTTGTATCTCGGAATGCTACGAACAAGGGAGGTTTGGATATGTGGTTTGAGTATGAGTCATGGTAATCTTTCGATGGCTGTGTTTTATTCTCTTCCATAGACGCCATGCCAGGAAAACTCCACATACTAGTTTTGAATTTGAATTTATTTACACAACCCTTCCGTCGCGGGCAGTAAAGCTGGTTTGAATTCAATTATTCTTCTAAACTAGTTGCCCACCAAGGATAGAGAGCCTTATAAAACTGCAGATAATCAGTTAAAGAATTTCGCCATTTACAGTCATGACGAGTGGTATTGATAAGAATTTCTTATTTCATGAAAAATTTAATGAATGCTTTGGTGTGTAGCTATTAGTGGCTGGTTGATTGGTGTTTTATGGTGTATCATTCCGTCAGGGCTATTTACTGCCAAATTTTGTTTTTGATAAATATGAATAGGTAATTATTTTTAAACGAGTGGTTAGAGCTCATTTCTTTGCACACAGATGGTTTCAAGTATTGCGATTAAGCATTGGTAATTCTATTTATAAAGTATTCCTATCCAATACAAATAATTTGCACAAATCTGTATGGTTTCAAATAACTAATAATAATAATCCTTAGTAAATGATTGAATATTTCTATTTGACCCATAGATGGAACCTTAACAGGTGCTACCACTCTAAGTTAGAGTGGATCTGGGAGCAATATCAATGAAAAGGATACTTCACATTCTCTGAAACTCCAATGCTGAATCCTCACCATCTGGTAGTCTAGTGTCCTATCTAGGACACTCGTTGGAGTGTCTTCTCCTCAGCAGAGGTACAGTCGGCGTATTCTATGGCTCCAGACGGTAGAACAGTGTAGCTATTGTCAGCTTTTCCTTTGTTTATTTCTTCAAAGCTGATGTGATATTTTCAGTCATGTTTATATAGCAAGGCGTTGTTATCTATAGCCATTCTGTAAAGGAGGAGTGGTGGGGGAAGAGCACATAAAAAGATGTCAGGACATATAACAAATAAGAAATTTAAAAAATGGATTTAAAATTGTTAATTGAGTGAAATCTTTCGTTTTCGCTCGTAAGGAAAATTGGCTTTCATATTTTTTATAAAATTAGAATAATATTGCAATTGGAATATTTTCTTTTTGTTTGTGTGTGAAAATATTTATATGACTTGTGGCAAGTCGTCATGCTCCTATATGACTGGTGATTGGTAATGGCATGATTTCAATGCATATTATATTGAAAGTGATTATTTTCTTAATTATTGTCATCATGTTGGTTCGGTTGTATCGAAGAGAAATGATTTAGAATCACTTCGTTCACCTATTTTAATTTTGGTCACCACTCAAGGGAAGTGAGAGGGGGTCAATTGTTACGACTTTGCAAGTATAACATTTTCAGTTTTCAAATGCATTTAAAACATCAGTTCCCAGATTCAATATTATTTTATTGTAGTCTTTATTTTTATAATTGTGGCTTCTATCAACAATCTTTTTCTTTTTGAGTTTAGAGTAAGATGGTTGTACATTTTATATTGCCTGATGTGGGATAATATGCCATAATCAAATAATCAAATGGGGACTCTAAATACGAGGATCATTAAATAAGTTTCCAGACTTTTTTTTAGTATGGGCACCTTTATTGATAGTACACACATTAAATTCTAATCCCCTTCGAAGTAATCTCCTCCGGCTGCAATGCACTTGTTGTACAGTTCCAACAACTTCTGGAAGGCCCTATGGAAGTCCTCCTGGGTGAGCGTGTCAATGACCTTCGGCACAGCCTCTTTTATCTCCTCAATTGTCTCATAGCGACAGCCTCTGAGCTTAGGGAATAACCAAAAGTCACAGGGAGAAAGGTCTGGACTATAGGGAGAGTGAGGAACTGTCTTGATGCCCATCTTGGTCAAATAGCCTGTGACAAGGATGGAGTTTTGGACTGGTGCATTGTCCTGGTGGAAATGCCACTGACCCGATTTGAAGAGTGCTGGCCTCGTCCGATGGAATCTTTTCCTGAACTCCCTTAAAACCTCAACATAGTAACTCTAACCCTAACCCTTTGGCCAATCAACTCTGATGTATTCCTTACTCCTCCCACACCTCTCATCATCCCTCACAGACTCCCTGCCTTCCTTGAATCCCTTATGCCACTCAAAAACTCATGCTCGATTCATGCAAAATGGTCGAAAAGCAGTCTGAAGCATTCCATACGTTTCTGTGGCATTTTTTCCAAATTTAGAAGAACGATAATTAATAAAATTCTGTTTTAAAGTGTCCTCATGTCCAGGTTGCATTTTTGAAATTTACCAGCAGTGACAATCAGGCTTTAGTAGGGTGTATTCCAATTGCTGCTGTAGCTGTTGATTTGAACCTGAAATCATAAAAATTGGTCAGTCATCTCATAAGATGTATAGCAATAACATGCTGAATTTTCAATAGTCTACGACAATTTTAAATGCTTGTACAAAAAAGTCTGGAAACTTATTGAAAGCACGACCTATCTTCCTTGGATAGTGGTAGGGTAAATGTTAAGGGAGATTATTTGTTTCCCAACGTCTTTAACAGGTGGTAAGTTTATCTTCGTGAGAGAGTTGAAATTCTATAACTAATATATATGTAGCACTTTAGGAAATTGTAAATTAAAAAATAAAGTGCAGGTGAAAATTTTGTACAACTTTTTTTTCTTCTGAAGCACATTTAATAATTTTGATATTTTTTTAACAGCTGGCCATATCCAAAGATTCTTACAAAAAGTGAAGGTTCCCATTTTGAGTGAAAGCATTTGCCGACAATATGTCACTGGTTATCAACCAGGTCATTTGTGTGCCGGATATTTACAAGGTGGTAAAGATGCTTGTTCGGTAAGTTAAAAAAAATCTTTCATTGGTTGTTTTTATAAATCATCAAAAATGACAAATTGTATCAAGGATCCACGCAGGTTTAATCAAATATTTTTTGTTAAAACGTAATTACGTATTTGTTTGTATTAGGGTAATCGCCTTTATTTACAATGATTGCATCCAAACGGGAAGGCAAATTACATGGTTTCAAGTAATTATTCATATTTGATAAGCTTTGAATATATCGAATGCATCCCCTGTAGAATGATTAGACCTCCGGAAAAATGGGTGTTCTAGGTGGGGGAAACTAAAGTGCATCTGCTGGTGAGGCCCCAGTTCTGGAGAGTGTGGAGTACCTCTTCATTGACAGTACTCCCAGGTTCACTCTAATATGGGTCAAATAGATATGTGATTTCAATCATTTCTATTCAATACTAATCATTTTCAGACATAACTGATTTCAAATATTCCTATTCAATAATAATTTGTTTGCATACAAATAACTGCCGTCCTGTCGGTTGGTGCTGTAAAATATGCCAACTGCATCTCTGTAGAAGAATAAGGTCCTCCCAACTTCAACGAAGTTACTTGTTGGCTGTGTGTAGCGATCTGTAATACAAGTGAATAGGATTCTGGTGGCTGTGCTGTCAGTGACCCAGCAACCAAAGATGGTTAAGTGACTTGCAACACTCCACTTAGGACCATACTGAGCTAGATGGGCAGTCAGAAAGGATGTGGTACGATAATGAGCATTCGTGTGTGTGTATGTGTACGTGTTTTTATATATACGTACACACACATACACACACACACATATATATATATATATGTGTAGGTCTCTGTGTGTGTTCATGGATAGGTGGCCAAGAAGGGGTCTTATCTCTGGCATTTTTGAAGTGACACCGGAGTGTCCAGAAGGCATTTCTTTGTGTGGTCTTTGCACCATCATATACAAAGAGCTGTACCTACGAAAACCTGCGAGACTTGAAGAGAGGGCGAAGGATGTTAGTCAGTCTGGATCAGAGGGTCAGTTAGTCAAGAGTGAGACTCCGGAGTATGGAGTGAAGACACAGAGCAATGAAGACGATGGTCAGATGAGTCAGCATTTTTGGTAGCTGTGTAAGATTTTCGCTAAGTTCTTGCATACACACAGAATGCTTAAGAGTGCCAGATTTCACCTCCTAAGTCTTGCAGTTCTAAATCCATGTTTGTCTGTTTCTTCCTTCCACTCTGTTTTTTTTAATTTTTGTACAACCTGTGAAATACCCAGACGGCCGGATGTGAGAAGAAACAACGGAGTTCACACCACTAGACGAATGGCCAGGCCAACAAAACCCGCCATTTGTGAGTGATTTCATAAAGCCAGTTTCAATCAATTGGCTGGTCATTTCATGCTCTAGCACTTATATGATTGTCCCGACTGGATTCTTCAAATTGATGTTATTGCAAACAAGTATCCAACTTTATTTTATCTTTAAGAGCGCTAGAAAGCAGTTGTTGAGGGTCAATTGGGCTGAGATAGCAATATTTGAAACCATTTAGCAGTGTGCAAACAAATGATTGATAGAGGACATAATTGTTAGCATTGGTGGTGCTTGGACTCATCTAGCAATGTGCAGGTGAAAGATTAACAATTTTAACACTAATAATTCCATCTAATATCAACATTAGCAGTACTGTGTCATCTACCACCGACTGTAATTAATCCATAATTTATTCTCAATTCTAGAATGCTAGAAAAAGAAAATAATTTTCTTTCATTTTAATGTTAGAAGTAATAATACAATCACATTTTACAAGATTTTTAGTTTAAAACTTAATTTAAAGTTTTTGTGCATAAATGTCACGTAAACTAACATTGTATTACCTGACTCACGTTATACAGAAGCTTGATTAAAGTTTTCACATTTTTGTCTGAAGATTGCAGAAATATCTTATTTATAAAGATGTAGTCTATCTGTGCTTTAGTATTATTTGCGTAGGTGTAGGTCCATAATTTATTATTCATTTATCTTTTAACTGAAAAAAAAAAAAAAATTAAATAAGAAATGGAATAATAGCGCATTGAATTGCGAGGCATATTCCTCTTTTGAGGGTGTGTCCTCCGATCACCGAATTGTCACGGCAAAAATACGACTGTGCTTACGAAGGAATACGACCCGAACAACAACCACCGTACACTATGACTGGGGTCCCTGCTTAATAACACGGATATTAGATATGCGTTAGTACTAAGAAACAAATTCGATGCCCTACAGGAGAAGACAGAAACACATACTCCGAATGACGAATATGAGAATTTCGTCAATGCCCACTTAGAAGCAGCAGCAGCAGAATACATACCAACTTAACAAAGAGCTAAATCTAGAGTTCCATGGGTGACATTAGCGGTTAGGAAAAAGCGTGTAGACGTGAAAACTGCCTCCAAATGCAATAGGAAGAACCCAACCAATATCAATGCCCTTAAACTTAAAAAGGTACAAAATGAATTAGCTAACATATACCTAAAAGAACAAACAGAATACATACAAAATCAAATCAATAAGATTAGAGACTCGGTTGAAGGTAGTCAATCTAGGATAGCATGGCAAGCGTTAAACGAAGTGAGCAGAAGGAAGAGCACTGCGAAAGCTAAACTGAAAGCTACCAGCCAACAAGAACGAATACAACTATGGAAACAACATTTCGAGAATTTACTCGGAAACCCTCCGAAAGTTACACATGAACCAATCACGAGGATTATTAGTAAACGATTAGACATCAAACTAGGACAGTTTACGCAAGAACTCGACTCGGTACTAAGAAGAATTAAAAATAGAAAAGCAGCAGGACTTGATGAAATACCCCCAGAAGTATGGAAGACCAGGCAAAGTGACGACATACTGCTCCGACACTGTAACGCCGTATATAATCAAAACCCTATAGACAAATGGATGAAGGGACGCATCCTCCCCTTCCCGAAAAAGGACGACCTTGGATTAGCCAAGAACTACCGAGGTATAACCCTTACATCCATAGCGGCCAAGATATATGATTCTCTACTACGCAACTGCATAGAACCCAAAATTGAGAACATACATGGGAGAACCAAAATGGCTTTCGGAGAAATAGATCCACGACGTCACAAATTTTGACTATCCGTTGAATTCTTCAAGGTGTATGTGTAAAAAACCTAGAGGCAACAATATTATTTGTCGACTTCGCCAAAGCCTTTGACTCCATACACAGTGGAAAGGTGGAGCAAATACTACTCGCTTACGGTCTACCCAAAGAAACCGTCGCAGCCATAATAATGCTATATAGAAACACAAAAGTAAAAGTCTGCTCCCCGGATGGAGACACAGACTACTTCGACATTGTAACAGGTGTGCTGCAAGGAGACACATTAGCTCCATACCTCTTTATCATCTGTCTAGACTACATGCTTAGAACGTGTATTGATAAAATGAAAGAAAACGGTTTCAAGCTAACAAAGAAAAGAAGCAGAAGGTTCCCCGCACAAACAATTATGGACGCGGACTATGCCGATGACATAGCAGTTCTGGAAAATACACTCGCCCAAGCCGAAACCCTGCTACATAGCCTGGAATGAGCAGCTGCATGCAGAGGACTCTATGTCAATGCACACAAAACGGAATATATGTGCTTTAATTAAAGAGGCAACATCTTCACACTAAATGGTAGCTTTCTGAAATTAGTACACAAGTTCACCTACCTAGGCAGCAGTGTCTCATCAACTGAGACAGACATCAACACGCGACTAGCAAATGCATGGACAGCTATTGATAGGCTATCGGTCATATGGAAGTCAGACCTGACCAATAAAATGAAACGCAGTTTTTTTCCAAGCAGCGGTCGTGTCAATACCACTACATGGATGCTAACTAAACATATGGAGAAAAAGTTTGACGGCAACTATACAAGAATGCTGCAAGCAATATTGAGCAAATCATGGAGGCAGCACCCCACAAAGCAACAGCTGTACGGTCACTTACCACCCATCACGAAAACTATCCAAGTTAGATGAACCTGACATGCGGGACACTACTGGGGAAGTAGGGACGAACTCATGACATAATCCTGTGGACTCCTTCACATGGACGAGCAAAGGCAGGACGACCAGCTAGAAACTACATACAACAGCTCTGTGCTGATACAGGATGTAGCCTTGAAGACCTACCGGAAGCGATAGACGACAGAGAATGGTGGTAAGAGAGAGAGTCAGGGATATCCATGTTTATGATGACAATAAGTCAATTATGCAAACACATACTGGAATTGGCATAGTGGTTAGAGTGTTCACCAATAGCCCAAAGTTCAATCAATAAAACACATGAAACTTAAAATAACAAACTTATAGTGTCTATACTTCTATTATATAGTTTTTATACCTGCTCTGCCACAATAACATCAAGCACTCTTCATGTAAAAACATTCCTTTATATATATTTTATATAAAAAGCTTTGTTTTCTGGATTGCCTAACCAAAATAAATTCTTTATATTTACAGGGTGATTCAGGTGGCCCTTTGATGTGTCGTACCAAACATGGCCAGTGGGTGTTGGCAGGATTAATTTCCTTTGGATTCAAATGTGCCACACCTTATAACCCAGGAGTTTACACAGATGTCAAATATTATATGAACTGGATTCTGAATAATCTTTATTAAAAAGGATCTATCTTTAGTATACTTTAAATACCAATCTACTGTGATTGCATTTTATTGTACTGTCATAGGTTACAAACATACATTCAATTACATGTATAGTTATACCATCTTTGTTGGAATATGAGATGCACATTTAAATAAAAACAGAATATATTTGCATTTTTATTTTTCTTTCTACGCACTGGTATTATGAGGGAGTGACTGTTTATCAAAGTCCAAAATGAACAGGTGTCCTGGGTACAACACAAATTCAGAGTGATGTATAGATAGAACCTTAACGGATTCAACCAAATAGATCAGCTTGAAAAATATTAGTATAACGTAAGAATACTTGAAACCACATGGCAGCTTTAAGTAACAATCAATACAAATTTGTACACTAATCATAATTATATGGTTTCAAGTAACTGTTATTGTTTACAAAGAATGATTATGTAATACTAATAATTTGCATATAATTTGCACACAGGGATACTTGAAACCATATTAGAATTAGATATTACATCTGGTAGAGAATCTCCTGTACAGGAGCCCTGGGGGAGTTTGGAAAAACATCTTCATGGCCATTACTCCCAAGTCTACTCTGACTCAAAATTGTAGTACCTGTTAGAATTAGGCATTAAAAAACCATTAAGGGTTGATATGACATTAAATCAACCGGTTCATTTACTTAATGACAATATATTTATGTTTGTACAAACAAATGAGCTCTAACACATGTAAAAATAAAGTTACCTACAAAGTTAAATAGTTTCCAGCATTGCATTAATCTTTATATAAAATTTCTTTGTCAATTCTGATTGCTTATATATATATATATATATATATATATATATATATATATATATATATATATATCTGCAAGATTGAAGTTTGTAATTATGTTGTCATTTTCAATATCTTCTATACTATAGGGTCTATTTTCAGATTTAGTTGATCTCTGGGTACTGCAATGTTCAATATTTTTTTAGGTGATTTAATTCTTGATGTTAATGGGTCTTTATTGAATTTGGCTGAGAGTAGTTTAAATGTGCTTCCTGGTCTTTCATTGTTCCCTTTGATTATCTAGCAAAATACATATTGACACCAATGAGAGTTTCTGGTTTTTATTAAGTTCTGCCTTTTTGGGAGAAAATTTAAAAAAAAATTCTTTTGTTTATTGTTTTTGGTGGATGGATTGGAAATTTCCATCAAAACAAAGTTCAGAGATTTTATATTTTTGGAGGAGTAGTTTGTGTTTGAGTGGTAGATTTTGCATAAACTATTTCTCTTTTGTAAATGTTACAAGATCATGATAAAGTGAGGATGTTTTGTTGACTGTTTGAGTATTTAGTTTCATTTGAGCAATCTTCTTCAGTGTGTTCTGGGTCTTCTTAGGTGTATCTTCCACATGTCTGAAGTCCTCTGCAGCTCTTCCTGTGATGGCCATAACATTGATATTTAAAGCACCTCAAGGGTGTGTGTGTGTGTGTGTGTGTGTGTGTGTGTGTATAGTTCCACTCTTGAGACAATATCCAATTTTTACTTCCTTAGGTTTTTTGGGTTTCTGTATTTACCTACAAATGGATTCATACAAACAGCTTTGTTCAGGTTTTGAACTCAGATAGTAGAGTCCACTTATTGTTGTAGGAACTGGACATGAGGAGTTCAAAATCCTTAATGAGACATTTCATATAGTTGGATGCATACCTTTCCTAATAAGCACTATTCTCCCTCTATAAGTAAATAGCATGGCAAACTGGACTCCTTTTAACCTTGTTCTAGAAGTAAAACTCTGAATTCCCATTGGTTTACTTCCGCCTAAAAATCAACCTGGTGTTGCATACTGTTTGTGACGGAGGGGTTGAGTAAATACATACATATAGTCTACCATTGATATTGAATACTAAACTGAAATTGTTTGGGTTTTATGGCATATCAACCTTTGTAGGTTATTTAATGTCAAATCTATTTTTATACTAATAAACAGTTCCATTTCAAACAATTCAGTTTAGCATAAGTAGACAGTTCTATTGGACCCATAGAAAGGACATTCTTAGATGCAACCACTCTGGGCCAGAGTGAACCTGGGAGTGATGGCAATGAAAGTGTACTCCACATTCCCTCACCATCAAATTGTTTAGTGTCATATCCAGGACACTTGTTGGGAGGGGGGAGGTATTACTTGTCTACAGAGTAGTCAGTGTATTCTACAGCCCCAGTTGACTGAGCAAAACTGAAATTGTGAAACTTGGAGTAAGAAGTTCATTTTCAATCATTATGAAGGCAATTTGCCCACAGGAGTTCCCTTGAGGAAAGAGAGTCAAGTCCTCTAGATGGCATCCAGAGTGAACACATGGCTGACCAACTAATATAGCCTGGTGAATCGGAGCCCAGTTGAATAAACTTATTAACCAGACAAAATAAAATTCTACCAAATTGGGTTTTAGAAGAATAAAGTTAGTACATTACAACAGTGAAAATTTACAGAAATGGATTTTAAAAGAAACAGTTAAAGAGATAATTTGATGAGAAAGATAATAGAAAATATATATTTTTTTTTGACTGAAAGAACAGGAGAAAATGCAGACAAATTGTCATATCTAAGAAACAGTGTAAGGCAAAATCAATAGTTGATTTGACCCTGGAACCCAGGGCCTGTCAACCATACAGGTGAGCTGCCCGAGAACAAAAATTCGGGAATAATATTTTTTTTTAAAATTCAAAGGTGGAAAATTTATCAAAAACTTTCTAACATAATATCACATGAGCAGAAATTAGACATCAAAAGAGGGAGACAGAATCGAATGAATAGAATTAATTATTGGAATCCAAATTTGAAGAAAATTCATATTGACAATAGCTTACCCACCACCATTCCTCAGATGAAAGATATACTTAAAAGCAAGAGGTTTTATCCCTCGCCAAAGATGAGTGTGAACTGGCAAACAGACTCCAAGATACTCTGAGTTTTGACCTTTTACCAGACTGCCTTAGGTATAGAAAATTGAAGAGAATAAAGATAATACAACACTTTCAGAGAAAAAGAGAAAGCCTAAGATAATACGATACTTTGAGATGCCCTTGTACCAGACTCACGAAAGTAAAGAAGTGAGGAGAAATTAACATGCAACCTTTAAAATCACCTTGTACCAGACTATCAAGGAACCAAGAGAAGCTGGTAGCTAAAGGCTGAGAAAGGCATTATAACTGCTGTTTGAGAATGCCTTGTGCCAGATTATAGAAACTGAGAATGGAAAAGCCTAAAACTTATACGATAAATTTAGAGGCCTTGTGCCTGACTTTGAATGCTGAGAAATTGACAGACTATTAATTCATGAACTGGGTCTTCAACTATAAACTCCAAACCTTTGGGATAGGTGAACATATGTACTATTTTTAAGGATACTTTTTTTCTTTTAACTAATTATTATCATTGATACAAAAATGTGTTCTGTTAGTTTGTATTGGCTTTTCTTAATTGTGCAATCTCATTCATCCACTCATCAACTGGTAAATCCAATTAGTGATTGATCTGCTGTCTGGATCAAAAACACAACATGAAAAGAAAAACACAACATAAGTGGATTGGTCGTGTCATCTGAGGACATTACCAGCCAAGTAGAATGGTCAGCGGATTGAAAGTGGAATCACATCAGTGTTTGGGGATGTTGGGGGTACTGCCACACAAAAACTTGGATTCATCACCTCTATCTGAAATTATCAATATTATCATATTTGTGCTAAACTATTTTGAATATTGAGTTTTTTTTCTAGTTTACTGGTGTATTAGTTCTTACAAACTAATTAGTTATATATATATATATATATATATATATTTCTTAATTTTTCTAATACTGTTTTGTTTTAGTTTTGCCTAAGAATTTAAACTAATATAAGTTTTTCTTTTCTTTTTTTTTTTCACTTACCATACACATATATCGACTGTAATCCATATTTGCTGTTTTTCAACCTCATATTAAATTTGTGGAGTCATCTGATGAGATGGAGAGTATAATGATATTCTTTGCCAAAATAAATTTATAATGACAATTTAACCAGGTTTGAGTTTCCATCTAATTGCATTGCATTACATATATACATTGCATTGCATTACATAAGAGATGGCTATTTTTACAACCCAACATATTTTTCCATATGTCTTACTACTTTATCAACTTGTGCAAAAGATATGTTGTTGGATTATAGTGACATATACTTATATAACATTTATAACACTCTCTGAGTCTACATATCCTGTTATGCTTGTCACTGGGCTGTAGTTAACTGCCAACTATGTAAACTGCAGGTTTTATCTCAGAGTAGATTCTCTTAGACAGAAAAAATTAGCAGAGATTTGATGCAGGAGCTTCCTTGTCCAGTTTTGATTTGAGAGTGACTTCTCCAAGATGAGTTGCCTACACTATGCTTTTGTCATCAGATTGGAGCCCCTTCTAACCAACAATATATTCCCAGCTGTGGGTTAAATAGTACCACTACTGTTCTTCTGGGAGAATGGCTTCGGCATTAAATAACCTAAAAAGAGTTGACATGTCATTAAACAAAGAAAGAAACCAACAATATATATATATATATATATAAAAACAACCTTTTATAATTTTTTTTTATTCTCAGTTTTTCAAAGTTAGCTGCTGACAATATGGCAAACAACAAAAACATTTACAGTGAGTTTTTAGTAAACAAAATTTTAAAATCAAGACTTTGAACTTGTTTTATTGAAAAATATATCAAAATACTTGTTCTGGATATGATATACCATTACAGGAACAATTCATTTATCTTCAAAGAAAATCATAAAGGTAACGAATAATGTCAAAGTTCACAGTCCTGAAAAATAATAAACAAAAATGTTAGTGAACAAATCCTGTATAAGTAATATCAAGTCTTTAATCATTAGTAATTGATATAACATCATTTCTTTTCATAGGAAAATGAAAGAGCTTTAAATAACAGAAGTAAATTTGAATGTGTATTGTGCTTGAGCTTTTTTTAAAATTTTGTGAGCTTGGATATTTGAGACCAACAGGGTAGGGTCACAGTAAACTCAAACTGTGTTTCTATAACTTTTTCTTAAAACTGCAACATTTTTAGGGCTGGATTTAGGCCTTAAGAACCCTCTGGTCTAATAGAATTTGGATCCCTTCATTTGTTATGTATATTCACCATGTATGAAAATCTTATTAAAATATAAATTTAGTATTCTTGATAAATGTGTAGTTGATATAAATGTAATTTACTAAGCATTTTGCTTAGATGTTGCACAAGGCCATATGAATAGGGCACCCAATGAAACTCAAACTCACTTGTGTAGGTTTGATAGTCTAGCTTGCTAACCATTACACCACCAGAGGCACCCTTTAGTTGATATAGTATGAATATATCCAATTAACTATTTAACAATATAGCTAGCTCTGTAATCTATGATACTTTACATGAGAAGTGATGATTGATCATCACACCACAAAACATGTTCACCTATGAGAGATACTGAAAAGATACTGATATGGTAGCATTTCAAAACCTTTCTAATGGTGTTTGAAAATACTCAAAAGGAAATGTTATACAGAGGAAATAAAACAATTTCAACACCGACTTCAAGTTTTCAAGTCCTATTTCATACTACTTTATCGGATATCCAAATTATCACACTGGGAAAATGGCTAAGGTAATGTAAAATATATATTACTTACATTCACAATCCAGATAAGAATAAGTTTCAGTCACTGTGTTTATGATTTAATATTTTATGAACACACAAAAGAAAAAAAGTTCACTCTAAAAAAAAAATCAGTATTTTTTAGAGTGAACTATCCCTCAGCCAGAAAGAAATTTTTATTTTTTAAATGTATAAATGCTAAATTGGTTGGGGGTTAAGGTTAATTTACAAAATCTGTGTCTTAAATCGGCCCCACCCCCCCAAAAAACTCTTTCTTGCTGTGATTTCATCATGGTTAGGTCTGGAGGAGATGGTTGGGAAATCAATATGGCTACCTTTTTAAAATTGTCACATTGGGCATTTTTGGAAAAAAAAAGAATGAGTGAAACTTTTTATCATCTGGATAGTGAATGTATGTATTAGCCCTACCCCTCAAGTCAATTTTTAAGAAGAGTACAGCTGGTGCAAATAGAGTTTTCCTTCCCTTAGGCTGGTTGTCTAACCAAGGCTAAAGAACCCAAGGCTGCCTTACTATCTACCCATAGCTGAGAAGGTGGGGGCAGCAAAAAGAAGAGATGAATTCATGCCTTTCTCATTTCCTATCATGATGATAGCAGTTATTCTAAGTGTGGGTCCAATGATTGCAAGTATTACATTACTGCAACAATTTTCCCCAGTGTGTTATTCTAGATAAATTTCCATTTCTAGATTTAAAAAACTGAAAAAATAAATAAAATTGTGGAGCACTGTGAACTTACCTTGAAATAGATTTGATGGTCTCTAGAGATACGAGACATTTGTATTTTGGGAGTTCAAGTGGGTCATCAGAGGAAACTTGTGCAAGCAAATGTAGAGTTACAAGTGAAGAAATCTAGAAAAGATTTGAAAATTATCAATCTATATCAATAATTAAAAAGAATTTGTCCTCTATGGAGGTTCAAATGATTTGATGTACAACTAACAAATTCGTGTACCAAATGGATCCAGAAGAAGGATTGATGGGAAAAGACGTTTTTGCATCATGGGAAAAGCAAGGCTCTCACTAAGAGAAGGTCTCTATCAATAAACAGTACAAGTAGGAAGCCACATTGCTGCAAGGCTCAACATTTTTTTTTCTTTTGAAGTTTGGAAATTTAAAACAAGCCTTAACTAAATTTATCTAAATTCCATGCGATAAATGATTATTGAAATAAACATTACTAATTAGATTTCTAATTAAAAAAAAAAATTACTGGACCCAGGGAAAGGTTTTAATGGAACAAAACATCGTTGTCCTTTATTATGAGAGCCTCATTTTCCCCATAAACAACAACTAGTGGAAAACCATGTTGCTGCAAACTTTTTTTCTTTTGGAAATTGGAAATTTAAATTCTGAATAATTAGTTAAGACTTATTTGTTTTATCAAAATCATTCAAATTTAATTAAATATTACTAATTAGGTTTCTAAAACAAAAATGAAGACCTCTGATGTGTGAGGCAAACAATATTACATAAAAATATACCTGTATAAATAAGTTGGCAGAGGGAGCAACTCTTCCTTCAACAATTGAGTAGAATATAGCCAACAACCGGTCCATTGTGAAGAGTTTGGGACCCAGAAGATGGTTGCTTTTCTGGAAAAAAAAATATAGACAATTTTATGAAAAAGGTCTTATGAACATCAATTACAATTAATTTTTGTAAAAGGGAATGTATTTACTGTTTTTCTAGTTGCTTGTATAATAGTTGGTCAGCCAGGGTTATATTGTTTTAGGGCAAGTCAATTTTGGAACTGTGGTATAGTGCTAAATATGAAAATTGGGGTTTGACATGGAAAAAAATATTTTGTGTTATCATTTTTCAAATCATTACTGTTTTTTGAGGGATTCCAGAGAAAGATTTAATGCCATCAAAAAATTCTGAACGCTCATGGAAAACAAATGTGTAAATGTCATTCAATAAAATCTTTTTCAATTGATTCATTAAGAATGAGACAAATGTTGCAAATGAAAATAAATCAGAATTATGAATATAAAAATATTCACTTGATGACCTCCTTTATTTTCTCTTTTGAATGGAATTCAGGTTTAGTTTAATTTTTTCCATTGAAAAATAGATTTTACTTCTCGACAAAACACCATAAAACTGAGAAATTTCTTCCTTTTAATCCACAGTAGCAAAATAAATATATTTTGTTGATGGATCTTGTCTATTATGTTTTCACCATTTTAATCTCATATAATAAAAATAACAGTTTTTGATTATCTCAGACATCTTATTTTAATTTTACAATAAGAAATAATTCTGTTGCATAAAAATACAAAATAACAAAACAAACTTTCTTCTTTGTTAATTAATCTATATAATTTTGTATTTTCAAAGTGTCTGGCATTTATTCTAAAACATTTGTTTTTCTGTGAAGAAACTATAATTTCCATTTTAATTTAAGTAATACCGTTTCATTCTTTCAATTTTTTTTCTTTCATATTAAATCTTATCTTTGAATATAAAAATGGAACATTAGCCAATTAATATAACTTTTCAAAATATACCTGATACTCTTTTAAAGTAGACATCCTTAATGTAATACCAATCCTCATAAATTTATACTTAAACACCCCTTTCAAGTTCATGATGAAAAAACACTCCAAAAAATATTGAAAATTTTTTTTTTTATTGTTTGAACAAATATGATGTTTAAATTTTCTGCAAATTAGTGGCTTTTTTTTTTTTTGAGTCCCTGTGGTGTAGTGGTTAATGTGTAGGACTGTGACATCATAGTAAGAGAGTTCAAACTCCAGTCATGTTTTTATGCTAACTTTTTTAAGGGTGTTAGTCTAAAAGTGATGAATCCTCCCAAACTATAATAGCACTATTAATCTTCTACAAGGATGGTTTAGGCATTAAATAACCCATGAAGGTTGATATGCAATGAAAGAAACCAAACTAAACCACTTTTATTTACACTAAAAGTTTATCTATATAGGGCATCCTCCCATTGTTAAATGGCACAGACAAGACATACTTGAGATAAATCTAACACCCACAAATAAAAAAGGCAGATAGAAGGTGTTGAAAAAATAAACATTTTACCTTAACCATACAGAACTGAAACAAGATTAGGTGTATATAGTCTGGTTGAGTGGTCCTGTCTTTTTAAGCCAACCCTTTAATATGTCTGTTCAACCATTAGTGTTTATGCATGACAGGGATAGTTTTAAGGATAATGTCTAAGACCAAAGAAAAAGAAAAAAAAAAAAAAAGGCTGGCAATTATGACAAGGAAACTGGAAGATAGGCTAAGACAGTTTGATTTATAATTATTCATTTGTTTCTGGAAAAGAATGTTACCTGAAGTAACAGTTCCAAAAAATTTTCCGGTCCAGATTTAGATAAAATGGAGCCCCCAACTTAACTAAGTGGGATAACTTTTTGTAATTTCTTTGGAAATACCTATCCACTATTGGGATATTTCAAAATTGCTTGCTCATCATTTCCTTTGTAGTGAACCCACTACTGCCTTTATTAAGGGAAGATTACATTAGAAAGTGGATAGACTATGTGTGCAGCAATAGATTTTCTGTTAACTTGTTTAATTTTTCTTTAATTTTTTTCATTTTGTTTCAAGACAGACAAGTTGGTGCCAACAATCTTCATGTTGCTGTAAACTGCCAGTCTTAAAATGCGGCAATTTTCTTTATGTCTTGTTTATTGCAATTTACAATAAATTCATCAAACGCGGCACAGAGTGTGCAGTTGTCCCCCAAACAAAAAGTTAAAGTTAATTCTATGATTGTTTTATTTATTTATTTATTTCTACTTGTTCACGTCCTGATTTTCCAAATCTAAATCATCAGCGGTAAATTTATATTTTTCTGGTAAATAATATGGTGATATTTTCCTTAATATTTGTCATGCATGTTAAACATATGCAAATTTCAAAATTTCAGTTTCCCATGGAAGAGAGAGAATATTTTTTTAAAAAGTCAGCAAAAATAGGACTAAAAAGTAGTTTCCAATTTTGACTCATTGACATGACAAAGATGCTGTCAAAAAATACTAAAAACATGGAGCTGAAACTAATTAGACAAGCAGAGTGAAAGATTCTTCACATGTTGCCTCTAAATCTGATATTTTTCCACAGACATCTTCCAGTGAAGAAACAACTGATGATAGTTATGAGACAGTCTAAGGGACCTTACAGCCTTTTAAAAGTCCCTAGATGTTCTATGGTAATGCATCTTCCAGCCTTGGGGTATGCTTTCTATTTGACCAACAACATATGCGACTTCATCCAAGCATTAATTTAAAAGATATCATTATGGACAAATCAAGAGAAAGGGAAAAGGCAAGAGTGAAAGTAACTAGCCATCAGAAGGAAGGTCCAGAATTATGAAATTATCATCTGCATTGGTGTTGATTGCAGAGTTGTTAAAGAAACTTTACAATACAAGGAGGTTAGAAAAGAAAATGGAGAAAAAAACAAACAAACATTAAATGACATTCTCGTCCTTAACTTTTCTTAATTTCCACCAGATAGCTGGACACTGAAGGAGATATTTACTTTCATAGTTATTCATAACGCTAGTGCAACTGCTGTTGTTTTAGCAGAGGATGTTGCTGCTGTTTTAGAATTCAACAGTGTACTAGTATTGTTTATAAGAACTACCTTAATAGTATTTACAAATAGGTAGGACTTCTTACAGATTTGGAGAAAAACTTAAAAGAAAGTCACACACAAATGACTGTTCAAAATGAACTTCAATTTAAAGCTGCATCTAAGTCTGTTGATGAAACTACAAGAGGCTCTACTAATTTTTCTATTCCTTTTGGGAAACTTTTTAGACGTGATTACCAGGATTTATCCTAGGTAAAATTTCCCATTATCAGTAGCCCTCCCTCTGGAGAATTTAAATCATTCATTGCCTCTAAAGATATGTGGTGACCAGTGACTCTTTTTAGAATATCCAGAAGGAATTTCTTAATTTCAGTAGATGAGAGACTGGGCGTTTTACTAAGTTTAGAAAATGAAAAGAGGAAAATAAAGAAAACTCAACAATCTTCAAAATTTGTTTTTTTCTTTTCCCTTTGTCAACCTGTCATGTGGCTAGTATGATTTCAACTCGACCTCATTTTGTTAAACTTCAAGTATGCCTTAAGATCTGAATCATTCTGTAGGTGATATCGTGTGAGCCTTACAGTCTGCAGAGAGATACTTTAGTGGGCTGGTGAATCTTGTGACTTGAAAATTTATGGTGAAGCTTGAAAAACGGAATCTATCAGAGAGACTCCAGAAATGTGAATAATTTGAAGAGTATTTGAAATCTTGGGCTCATTTTTCCTTACAAAGAATATGGTGAAGAGCTTATGAGTTAAAACAGCTCTGGTTTATAATTAGTACTTGGAGTTATATTGATTTCATATTTTGATACTTAGTTATATAACCAAATACTTTGAGGAATGCAGTATACAAGAGTAACAATGGAAAAAAAGTGGAGTTGCTCATGGTGTAATGGTTACTGTTGTAGGCAGTGGACTCAGCTACCAGGGTTCAAATCCTGGATGAAGCCGATTGCATTTCACATGGTATTAGCACTATGTCCCCACTTCCAGCTATGGGTAAATAGTAGGACAGACTGGGCTCCTTAACTATGGTATGGCAATTGGTCAAGGATAAGGAAAACTCTAAATTTAAACCAGTTGAACAAGTTGCTGTTTGCTTAATAGTTAACAACAAAGTAAATGCAGAGTTGAAAACCTGAAAGAGGCTGTTTTGCATTTCACTTAGCCTTTATGAATTTATGCCTTTCCCAAAAGCATATTTTCTCTTTCCACCCAATAATAGACTGGGTTCTTTAGTCTTGGTAAGGTAACTAGTCGGTCCAAAGAAGAGGAAAACTCTATACTACGAACAGGATGTGATACAAGGTTAGTTTTAAATGGGTTAAAACTAATCACATCCTGTATTAAAGTATAGAGGTTGTATTTTATCGCATCCTGTTTAACGTATAGAGGTTGGATAAATAAATTCACTAAGTTTTTAAAAACAAAAAGCAGGGAGAAAATGAAAACTTACACGTTCGTTGTTCCTCTTAAATGAACCCTTTTTTGTTTCACAGCGCTAAAAGTAAAATATATAACATGGTGCATTAAAACATGTCCATCAGATAATTGTAAAAAAACGTTAAAGATTATACACTGAATAAATGAAAAATTTTTTCTAGTTTTTAGATTTGAATAGAAAAATAAAATTATTAAAAGAACAGAAGTAGTTGTAAATATTTTCTTATTTTTGCTTTCATTGCTGTGGAGAGAAGGTAACATCTGTTTATATGAAAATGTAACAATTATAGGACAGAGGTTCTCAATTACTGACTCTTTTAACTATTATTTGAATACATGATTGATATATTATTATATCATACCTGAAGAAGGTTGGAGAAATGTGTAAACAATAGAAATAAGAAGTTCAATTATGGAAAAAATTATTTTAATTATTTTCAAAACTCAAGACAGACCCTTAACTAAAAAAAAAAAAAAAAAAAAAAAAAAAAGGAGAAAAAAAGACTTTTCATTCATGGTTATGAAAATGATCCTACAGTGAGCCCTACATAAATAGTTCTCGGGTTCAAGACTCTTCCACAAAAGCATCTAAAATGTAGTAGCAATTGAAAGAAATATTGTTTAATATCACCACATTGTATATAAACTTTTTTGTAAAATCTTAAATGGCAATTATCAAATATTCATGAATCCAATTTTATCTCTTTGCAGTAAAATGTCATGTAATATTACCTTGGAGAAGAAACGGCGATCTGTTTTGGCAGGATTGTATGATGCCAAATAAGCAGCAATGAGCAGGTACTTAGAGTAAAATGGTAACTCCAGGTAACAACGATCTGAGTAGAGAGAAAAAAGATTTTTTTAAAATCAAAAACTGAAATGCTTTAGAATAGGAAGTAACATTTTGATTAGAGTTAGAGTGCACTTATGAGGGCGGACTGAAAAGTTCACATAAAGATGTCATATCTACTGATGATGATTTATGTATGCATAAATCTAATCCTGTTCATATGAACAGAATAAGAGAGATAGATAATGAACAAAATAACTATAAACAGATAGTTATGGAGGAGAGCTGAAAAGTTCATATGATGACTTTTTTTTTTTTTACCAATGGGATTCCAGCACTGCAACATCGATATAACAAATGTGTGAACTGCCAGGAGAACAAAGTTAAAAAATAAAGTTCATTTGGTCAGATTCTGTGAGAGTATCTTGGTCAGCTTGTGAACTTTTCAGCTGATCCTCTTATACTATACTCTGATTCAAGTTATTTTGTAAAGTTCTACTTTCCAGAACTGAATTAGATAAAGAGCAGCATAAATTCAGTTCTGGAAAGTAGAACCTTACATGTGAGAGCAGAGTGCAGGGCTGAGGAGAAGAAGGAAGAAAAATAAAATGTGGGCGATTGCCAACTCTTATGACTTCTGCAGCTGCTACCAATGCTCTTAACAAGTCTCTGCTGTCATGGACAGACAAATGTTGGGAGAAGGGAGGCCAGCTGCCATTTTTCATTCTTTGTCATATCAAATGTTATTTACTAACATGGAAGCACAGAATTAATTTTTAGTATGTTAATAGAAAATATAAAGTTTCAAGTTTTTAGTTAATCTAATTAATATACACTACTTAAAATGAAATAAAAAACTTTACTAGCATTTTTTGATTGGTTTGGTTTTATGGCATATTAACCATTGTAGGTTATTTAATGCCAAATCCTGTTTATACATGTATATTACATATATGATTAGTAAACACGTTTTGTAGATAACTTTCTTAAACGAGCTTGAGCTCTTTTTGCACACAGCTAAATAGTTTCAAGCATTGCTATATAAAAGTCACAATTTAACAACAGTTATTTGTTTGCACACATAGGGTCCTATGGATCAAATAGAACAAACTATCAGTTGCTATCACTCTGGGTCAGAGTAGATCAGAGAACAATAGCAATGAAAGGGTACTATACATTCCTTAAATATTTAAAGCTGGAGCCTCGCCAGCAGATGGTTTAACATTATATCCAGGATACTTGTTGGGGGTGGGATCTTAACCCTATGCAGAGATGTAGTCAGTGAATTCTACAGCCCCAGCTGATTGGGCTTTGTCAGAAAACATTGGGATATCAGGTTCTAATGTGGAAGCATGTTATTTTAATAGTCTTTTGATGAGGCTATGGATTGTTTAGAAAGCTATATATGGAACTTAAGCCCCCCAAGTTTTCTATTCCTAATCCAGTCATTCATGAGAAGAACTCTTTGAATGCAATAAAGATTTTAAAGCACATTTTTTAAAATTAAAAGTATAAAATTATTATATATATGGAGAAAAGATGGATAAGATTAGGGATAAAATCTGATGGCATGAGAAAAGGAAGAAAACGTGGAGAATTAAACTGTCATGTTTTGCTATATAATTACATCAGAAATGAAACAGTCAACATGTAACAAAAATTCTGAGCACTGAAAAATCTTAAATAAGTTAAAAAAATTATTAATTTCGTTAAGGAAGTATATACAGATTGAAAATTGAAAAATATTATATTCCAAAGCACTGATAAATCATTGAAATTAATATTGTCAGGATTTATTCTTCTCATTCGTAAATGATACCAGCATCAGAAAGATTAGATGTAAAAAGAAAAAAAAAAGAAAAAAAGAAAAGAGGTTTGGCTTTGTGTTACCCTTATCGCACTTTTAACCTTGACTTGAATCAGTTTGTTCTGCTTTGGAGCTGATCACATACAATTTAATTTTGTAAAATATATATTTTTTCCCACAAGCATTTGATAAATTTTAATGACAGAAGTTTACATGTCAAAACTACACAGGAAAACTAATCTGACCTAAAAATGCTGTGTTATCTGTTCTCTCATAAGGTTAAATAACAATAATGGATTTGACTTTTAACTGTTTACTTGTTGTTGATGGACTAGGGATGATAAAGGGTGAGAAAGAAGAGGTGATGGCATTTCTACAAATAAAAACTGGTTTCAAGTGAAATTTAGGTCAAAAGTCAACGTTTCCAGTCCTAGCTATCATATACTCATGAATATATTTTTAACCCACGCAACTAAAGAACAAGGTTACATTTTGATACCTCTTGTAAATTAATGATTTTAATGGCGTGTCATCCTGTCTGGGACAATTTTATGCTTTGAGGTTAGGGAATTGCATACATTGTAAATTTATATTTACATTTATTATGTCGCTGTTTCTAAAGTCTATTGTGCACAGTTTTATGATATCAAGTATTCTAATCTAATACAAATAATTTGCAAGCAGATTTTTTTTGATACATTGACCGTACCCTTAAAAGTACCACTATTCTGGCAACTTTTGGTTGTTTAGTTGGTAATATTTTATGGCATATCAACCTTTATAGGTTATTTAATGCCAAATCCTGTTAACATATATCTATATATGATTTGTAAATAAATAATTTGTTGGTGACATTATTTCTAAATAAGCCAGAGATCATTTGTTTGTACACTGTAAAATGGTTTCAAGTATTGCTATTTAACATAATTCTATTTAATATTAATAATAATCCCAAGTAAAATATCTTAAGTATTGCTATCAAATACTAATAACTCTATTCAACATAATTCAATCCTTTGAACATAGTTAAATGGTTTCTAGTAGAGTAGATGATCAAATAGTTCTATTTGACCTATAGATCAGACTCTAATAGGTACTACCACACTAGGTCAGAGTGGGCCTGGGAGTAATGTTAAATAAGGGGTCTGCATTCCTCAAGCTCCAAACTGGAACCTCCCCATCAGATGGTTTAGTGTCATATCTAGGGCACTTGTTGGGTGGAGATCTTACTCCTCAGCAGAGATGAAGTTGGTGTAATCAACTGGGTTCTGCCAAATTTAGAGAACCCCACAAAACTATATTCTTTTTATGGCATATCTATATTAAACAGTGTCACTTATTCAATACTGAGGTCAGTCTTTTTTCCAAATGATTATATGGTTTTAAGTATTCCTAATACTAGTAATTTGTAAGCAATTACATGATTTCAAATATTTCAGTTAAATAGGAATAGTTACTTGTCAGTTATTTGACACTATAACTATGTGCTAATAGTAATAATCTTTAGTAAACAATTATAGGTTCAGGTAATTATTTTTAATACAATTAATTGGTACAAAGTTATATGGTTTCATATATTGCTTTTTAATGCGAGTAATTTTCAAACAGATCTATTTGATACATAGAGGGAACTAACAGGTACTAAAAGTTTGGATCAAAGTAGACCTGGGAGTAATGGTAATGGAGGAGTGATTGCATATTGTGACATGGTATGCTATGAGAGAGAGAGAGAGGGGGGGAAGGGGAGGTCAATACCCTTACCTCTTTATTTGAATCAACAGGCATTAAGACTGACCGTTAAAATGGTAGGGGAAAGAAGGTCAAGCTATCAGCACTCTGTGACCAGTAGTCTGTTGAATGAAAGAAGTCTAGGTCAATCGAGTGGGGTGACCTGATGAGGTGGTGGAAGAAGAAAATTGAATGATTTGCCCACAGGTTCTTCACGCCAAAAAGACCATCACCCATTAAAGAAATTTGAAGAAGAAATTTTAGTTTGGGTAAAGCCAATGTCAGAGGCAGACCGCTGAGGTCAACTAGCTCCGGGAAGGTCACTCACCCATAAAAAGGAGAGAAAGAAATCTGAAAGATTAAAAACCTGCCAAAGATAAGTACAACTCAAACTGTTTTCCTACTACTATTCTTAAACATTGGAAAGTTATATGTATTCAGAAAAAGAGAGACTGTAAAGGTTCTATTTTACCAATAATTAAATTTATTGAATGAACACTGCTACAAGCATTAGTCTGGCAACTTAGACATTTTTACTCAAGCAAGAGAAAAAGAAAGAAAGAAAAAAAGACAGAAGAAAAAAGGACAGTTGAGAGACATTTTTGTTTGATATTTCCTGTTGGCTTAATATTGCCAATATTTCAACAAGAGAAGAGAAAAGAAAAAAAAACTGTTTCTTAAATCTCATCATTATTTGTTTGGTTGGTGCATATTAAAATCTTATTATAGTCTAAATGCACCCTTGTGTTGAAATCTTTTAGTTGTGTTATTTCCTCTGTCGATTTGACTTCTTTTGCATGTATCTTGTCTTAGCCTCGTACCGCTCTCATTGATTCTTGCTAAATGTCTTATTGCCTTCTTAAAACATTACAAGAGAATTTTGGAAATCTGTCTACAGTTAATATTATCTAACCTAGAAGTTCGCTCTTCCGTGATCTGAGGGGGTAGGAAGACAAAGGACTTGGTGGTGTATGTGAAAGTGAATTGGCACCCCCTTACCAATGTCTGAAGTCAGACTAGCCCCGAATTAACCTCCACATTATGTGTCTGTTTATCATACGCCTGAAATAGGAATCTTGATCGGGATTTATTTTGTGGAGTGTCAAGTGCCAAACTACCCTCGACGTTACATGCGCATAAAATGGGCTCTCGCCTTGGGATAATTATTTATGCAACATCACAATATTCCACAAAGCTCCAAAATCAGAGCCAATTCATTATAAACAGCTTAATGTCATACAGTGAGTGTTTAGATAAATAAGGATCTAATAACAAAACTACATGGTTGTACAAGTAATTGTATCCCTCTTCCTGTAACCTTTGTTTAAGAAATATCCACACATACACAGAAGGTGTAATAGGTAAATTGTCACCTTTTTGAATAATTCATTTTGCACATGCACTTTAGTTTTCTGCACAATATACAAAACCTGAAATAGTGTCAGCGTTTGTGAAGAAAGTAATACCATGATGTATTTCACTTCTTCAGAAATTTGGAAACGGTATGCTGTACTTGTTGGCACTCACGTCAGAAGTTCTCATATGGAGATTTCACATTGTTTGGGAGTTTTCAAATCCTCTGTCCTGTTATCGGTTTGACACTCAGAGGATTTGAAAACTCCCAAATATGTTGGGGAGATTAAGGCCATGATTGATGATAATCTCAGCAAGTCAATTAGGTCCATAAAGAGATATGGGAGTGATTTTCTTATCAGGCAGACAGTACATGAAGACATTTGCTATTTCTCATATAGGCTTAGAAAGAGACAATTTTTATCACAGTCCATAAAAGACAAGAGGAAAGATTGCATTCACAAAGCTTTTTAACAAACTCAAGCATCCCCTTTAACTGAATATGCTTTGTTTTTTCTCAGATGAGAAAAATTTCTGCCAGAATCAGATGTTGAACTCACAGAACGACCAGTAGCTTGGTCTGTCCCATGAAATATACTGATATTGATGAAAACCAAACCCCTAGTCCACATAATGGTGTTTAGGGTGGTCACTAACAATGCTAATATTATGTTTCCATTCATCTTCCCATATGAAAGCCTAGAAGAGGCTATTCTAAATCAAGAGGATGGCTGCTGGAAGACCTTATGTTTGGCAACAAGACTCTGCACTATAAAACACAAGCAGGAGAATCCAGTCTTGCGATTGCAGAACTTTTCTCACATCGATCATCTCTAACATCTGGCTGCCTTCTGGCGTAGATTTCAATCCCCTTGATTATTATGTGTTGAGTGTGGCAATTCAGGTAATAAACTTGCACTGTCATAATAGCATCAAATATCTTTATGCACTTATTTGCAGTCTATCTTTTTATATCTATACACACACACACACAGTGTGTTAAAAAGTTTATAGGCTGATATCATGTCAACTGTTGATGACTTTTTTTTTGATCAATGGAATGAAACATTGATGGAAGAAGTATGTAGACTGCAATGGGGATTATGTTGAAAGGTAAAACTCATTTAGTCACATTCCATAAGAGTATTTTTGTCGGCCTATGAACTTTTCAGCCAACCTTTGCAAATAAGAGAAAACTAAATAAACAATCCATTATATTCAATAAAACATGCATAAAACAGAACCGGGTTGGTTGGTTGTTTGGGTTTTATGGCATATCAACCACTACGGGTTATTTATTGCCAAATCCAGCTTACATATATTAGATATGCATGATTTGTAAACGCATATATTGTAGAGAACGTATCTTAAAAGAAAGAAAGAAACAGCTCATTTACTCACACACAAGTAAATGGTTTCAAGTATATCTATCTAACATGAGGTAGTTTATTTGATATAATTTGTTTGCACAGCTAAGTAGTTATTATTTCTCACTACAGTTTTACTTGCAGAGACTTATTTGTACTTAGTTGATTGGTAAGTTGGATGGCTGAATTTTCCAGAATTGTGAATAGTGTTACATTTTTAAGTATAACCCTGTATCTCTCAAGAAAGAAAGTATATCATCTATATTATGTTTTAAAATACCATTTTCTTGTGATAGAGCTCCACATTCCACTAGGACATGTTTAATGGTGTAAGGTGTCAGGTACGTCAAACATTGTGGTGGCTGTTCCTGCTTGAGTATAAAAGAATGAGTGAGACTTGTGCGGCCAATCCACAATCAAGATAAATGACTTCTTCCTTTCTTGATTTTCTGAAGGCTGGTCTCCATTCTCCCAAACTGGTCTTTATTTGGAAGAGTTTGTTGTTAATGTTGCCATTTTGTAAGAAAGAATTTATTGATTTGGGGTTTCAGGTCAGTATACGGAATGGAGATATTGTCGAGGCTCAGATCTAAGGCCAATTTGGCCGCCAAATCAGCTCTTTCATTTCTGCTCACTCTGATGTGGCTTGGGATCCAACATAATTATTTCTTTATGACTAGACATTGAGTCTAGTCTACTCAACAGTTTAACAATTAATGGGTTCTCCAGCTTTTTATTTCTCAGTGATGTTAATACTATTCTGATTCCCAATGATACTTGCATCAGAAAAATAAGGTCTAAAAAGTTTGGCTTTATGTTATCCTGTGCTTTTAATCAGGACTATATAGTAAGTAAAGTTGGCGACCGTAGTTGAGGGTGACCAGATGGCTTCCTTATCAATAGCTACTACACTGAGGTGTAGGGGAGGGCGCTACTCCTTTCCCTGGATTGCTCCACTTTACCCTTGATACATACCTTATATTGCTGAGAGTAAAGCAAGGAGGTATCAAGTACCATTTTTAAAGTCTTTGGTATGATGTGACCCAAGATTGAACCCAGGTCTCCCAGACCATTGGTGAACACTCTACTCACTAGGCCAATGAGCCGGTTCTCACCCATAAATAATTACATCCCAAATAATTTTTTATAAAAAAATAAAATCTTAGTATCTTTAATTTAGAACATTATTTCTTTAAAACCAAATAAATATTATTAGGTATTATTCATATTTTTGGTCACAGAATTTCAATGTGGTAGAGTTTGGTAATAAATATATAGAAATACAAAAGTAAATACCTATTTTATTTATATGTATGCAATTTTACTGCATATTTCAGGGTTTCTCAAAATTTTTACTTGATTCACTCCTTTTAATCTAATTTAATTTTAATTAACTAATTTGTTTATGTGTTATAATCTAACATTTAATTTTCTAATGTAAATTTTATTAAACACTGATAAATTAATTATCAGTATTCAATAGATTCGAATACCTCTTTAATTCTTTTCTATATATATATATATATATATATATATATATATATATATATTGAAGAGTTTATATTTAAGCAGCAAGTTATTATTCAAGCAAGTTTTGTTAAAGACAATGGAGCACTATTTATTATTTTTAATCTTAATTTTTTAAGATTCCTTGTTATTTTTCTAGTATTGGGAATTAGATGGTAAGAGTCCAAGTGCTTTTGACCCTAAGTAATCTTGAAAACATAAAATGAAAAATAATAAACAATGAGTTCCATTGTTTTTAACAAAAATTGCTTGAATATATATATATATATATATATATATATATATATATATATTCTTTATTTTTAATAATGACCATCTTACAACTGGTATGTAATATGGGCAAGTATTGATAATGAATAATTATCCTAAACTTTATATATATAAAAAAAAAAAAAAAAAGAAAAAAAAAAGGGGTGTAAAGTCACTTTTATTAATGACCTTCTTGCAACCTGTATGTAATATAGGTAAGTGAATTTTTTCATTGTTTTTATAACCTGGTTTTTGTTTTTGTTTATATAGCTTGCTTTGGGCATAAATAGCCTGACAGAACCCATCCTTCTACAACTGGTTAGAATTTAGTTTTCCATCTCCTAGACCAGTTTCTATACCAAGATTAAAGAGCTCAGTCTGCCCTGCTTTTTAGTCTTAGCTGGAAGCAAAAAAGATATAGATTCATACCTCTCCCAATGTTTGGTTTGGTTATATTTTATGGCACATTAATCCTTGTGGGTTGCCAAATTCTATATTTTTCATTTGTAAGCAAATAGTTTGTACGTAACATTCTTAAACAAGCCAGAGCTCATTTGTTAGCATGCAGTTAAATGGTTTCAAGTATCATTATCCAACACTAATAATTCAATTTAATATTAATCATTTGTTTGCACAGTTAAATGGTTTATAGTATTGTTATTAACATCATTATTTCTATTTATCAAGTATTCCTATCTAATACAAACAATTTGCACACAGCTGTATAGTTTCAAATAAATAATAATCCTTACTAAATGACTGAATAGTTCTATTTGACCCATAAATAGGATCCTAACCATCTTGGATCAGAGTGGACCTGGGAGTAGAGTTTATGGAAGGTTACTTTACATTCCCTAAACTTTAGGACTAAAGCCTCACCATCAGATGCAGTTTAGCATCATATCCAGGACACTCTCCCAAGAGTATTATCACTATGTGAAATGTAAACAGCCTTGTTCAAGATTTGAATTCTGGTAGCTGAATCCAGTTCTTATAATGATAACCATTATGCCACACTTCCCACCAAGTATTTTTTACAAATTATTACCTCACCGTTATTTTTAATAATGACCATCTAACAACTTGTATGTAATATGGGTCAGTACTGCTTATTATAATGATGTTAAAAACTTGTGTCTAAATTCCATAAAAATGGTAACACATTCTAATAAATTAAGTGTAACTTACTAAAGAAAGAACAAATATACATACTAAGTAAAGATGGAACTGTTACTTCTTGGCCAGCAATGTTTTCCTGTTGAATCTTTTCCCACTGAGAGCTGAAATGAAGGTAAAATAAACTACATAGCTGAAACTTAGTTGTGTCAGTTAAAAAGAAAATAGTTTGAGGCCTTTTGGCTACATTCACATCAGAATATTTTAACTTCCCTTGCATTGTGCTTGATTTTTTAGAAGAATATAGCTTGCTGGTGCTTGTCAAATTACAAAAAGGTGCAATTTGATGTCATCAAAGCACAAGTTAAAAAGTCACCATATGAAAAGAAAGAAAATAGGAAAGAAAAGAAAATAGGAAAGAAAAGAAAGAAGAAGAAGAAAAAGTAAAAGAGAAAAGAAAGAACAAATATATATACTAAGTAAAGATGTAACTAGTACTTCTTGACCAGGAAACAGCCATAATCAATGTAAAAGTGGTATATTTATAGATTATGGGTTTGGTGACATTTGGTTTGTTTCAGCTCAGCTAGTTTAATTCTTTTACGACACATCAACTTAAATCAAATGGATAACAGACAACCCCGCCAAAAAGACCAAACTCAACTTTTCTGATCAATTTCTTCAACTTTTAACTGTCCAACCACAAAGCAGGGCTGTACAAATATGAACCTAGATAAGAAATGTTCCCTTTCTGGTAAGGGATAACTTGTTCACTTGAAAAATGGCCTCATTCCTTCTTCCTTCATATATACTTTGTAACCTTGATATAAATTTAGATTAAAAGAAATTATTTACTATATTATACCATTAATTTAAATAATTTAATCTAGTTTGTTTAAATATTTTCTGAAGCCAGAATGTTCAGTTATAAATAAAAAATGTTTTGTATCATCTGTTAGTTTTTTATTTAGTTGTTAATAAAATAATAAGTGTACTATATTCTAAGTTATTTAATACCAAATCCATTTTTATACATATAAACAGTTCTATTTCAAACAATTCAGTTTAACTCAAGTACACAGTTTAAATATCAAACAATTCAGTTTAGCATAAGTACACTGTTTAGTTCTATTTAACCCATAGATAGGACCCTACCAGGAGCTACCACTCTGGAGTGGACCTGAGAGCGATGGCAATAAAGGGATACTCTGCATTCCCCAAAACTCCAGGATTACTAGAGCCTCACCATCAGATTGTTTAGTGTCAATATCCAGGACACTCATTGGAGGAGTCTTACTCCTCTGTAGAGATGCAGTCGGTGTATTCTGCAACCTCAGTCAACAGGGCCATTTTGTTAGAGGTACTCAATGAGTTACTTGAGAACTTGAAACTAGAACTAACCTTGATACCTCTCGTAGATAAACTGTTTGAAGAGCTCGTTTGAGGTGTGGTTCAATATTTTTCCAGAGCTTCCGTGTATCATTCACTGTAGCTGCAAAAAAAAAAAAAAAAAAAAAAAAAAAAAGAAAAGAAAATGGGTGATTTTTTTTCTTTTTAAGGAGGGGCTTCTTATTCTAAAATCTCATAATCATAAGCTATATTTTCTTATATTTTTATATATAATTACGGGAATACAAGAGAATGAATTTATCTTTATACATTTGATTTACAAAAAATAAAAATAAAAATGTTGGATAAGAAAAGGAAAAATTAAATAGATTTGTTATAAGGATAGAGTCTTCAGAATGAATTTTATTTTGCAAAAACAAAATCTTCACGTGAAGAGGGATAAAAGTGTGCCATGTTTTTATTTTACACTGCAATGTTAAATTTGAATATGTATTTATCCAACCCCACTCCCATGAGCAGGATGTGATGCAAGATCAGTATTTAAGCAGTGTTTAACAGGTTTGAATTCAGAGTTTTCCTTCTAGACTGGTGGCCATACCAAGTTTAAGAGAGTGTCCAGTCTGCCATACTATTCACCCAGAGCTGGAGGGAGAATAGTTGCATTCATACCTTTTCCAAGAATATATGTGCTGTGTGAAATGCACACAGCTTTATCTAGGATTTGAACTTGGGGGTTGCCGTGTCCATTTCCTATGATAATAACCATTACACTGAGTACTGCCTAAATTTGAGTGAGAAAGAAAAAATACATTAGAGTGAGTTAAAACTGAGAATAAATTATCTAATTAAAAGGAATATAATGATGAATGCCAAATCTGGGTTAAAATAGTATCATGCCATTTTCATCAGGCACCATGAAAGTCATTGGTTCTATGATTATTCAATAAAAACATGTTGAGAATGATGTATGATATTCTAAGGGTCAGGAGGAGTCCGAGTGTGAGTAGGTTTGTCGGGGGGGGGTCAGGTCCAGTCTAAAATCATCTAACCTACCTTCTCCTTTCTTTATGGGTTCTTCAAATTTGGCAAAATTTAGGGTTGCCTGCATAGAGAGAAAAAAAAAAGATAAAAATCAGGAGGAGAAAAGAAACAGCAAGAGAAAAAAAACCAAAAAAATATTTTTATAAAAACCAACTCAAATACAGTAGAACAGGATAAAAGCTAAAATAAATTGTTATCCTACTTCTCCTCTCAGCTTCATTCATTTCATGGATTAAAAAAACCCCAAAAAACATCTTCCCATGAAAATTAGAAGTAAAATAGGCAAAGAGGAATTAAAAAATACTGAATGTTTCTCATACAATACAAAAAAAGATTACATGGCAAAGGAGTGCCAGTAGGGAAGTGAAAGTAAGAAACACTTCCATGATTACAAAATATATAAAAAAATTAATAATAAACTAGTTGTAGGATATAGACTAGAGGGTGTGTGTGTGTGTATATATATATATATATATATATATATATATATATATATATATATATATAAAATGATGCATCAAAAAACCTTTATTCCAAAACTTACTTCATGCACACATCTAAAGACTATGACTCTCTCTCTCTCTCTCTCTCTCTCTCTCATATACATCGGGGTGGATTAAAACCTTACAATATCATTATGATAAAATAATAATCATTAGAAGACTTCAATAAAAATGATCACAGGTTAAAAAAACAAAATAAAAAATAAAGTTTTTGTTCGTATAGTTATTTAAAAAGATATAAAAATATCGGATGTTCATAAACATTTTATCATAATGTATTTCTTTAAAAAAAAAAAAAAAAAAAAAAATACATTCTTCTTCATTAGTCTTGTAACTTGCTTTTGGTTGTGGGGGTGTTACTCATGTAATATGTCTAGGGACTGGTATAACCTGGTGGTGCCCCCACCCAACTCTCTCCAGATCTACAACTGTTAGAAATAGCATGGTTATATATGTGTGTGTATGTCTGTATATATATATATATATATATTTATTGTGTGTGTGTGTATATATATATTAATGTGTGTGTATATATATATATATATATATATATATATTAATGGAAAAATAATTGATTTTAAAAAAAATGTCAATTTGAAAGAGAGAACTGATGGTTTGGTGCTGCTTACCAAATGTCGAATTTCTTTGAGATCTCGGCAGACGTAGAAGAAGACACTCAGAAGTAGATTAACATAAGACTCGTAAAATTCTTTGGGATATTCCGTAGAACAATCAAGGCAGAGAATTTGAAAGATTTCCTCTGTCAAAATAAAACCGATCATTGTAACTCAATGTAGATATAGAAAAAACAGTCTGAGTTGAATGAAGTAAAATCAAAATGTAAATAGCTGCCAGGGTATTAAAAATATGAGTTAAAATTTGACATTAACAATTAAAAATTAAAAGAAGAAAGTACTAGTTAAAATAAACAGTTAATCACAAAAGTGAATGCAGCAAACTGGCACAAGAGGAATACAAGAGAAGATATGACTGGCTGAGAAAGGTGATCCACAGGGAATTGCGTAAAGGATTAAAATTTGTCCATGCTAACAAAAGGTATATGCACAAACCAGAATCTGTCTTAAAAAATGAGAGCCATAAAATTCTCTGGGATTTTAAGATACAAATGGACCACTCAATCCCAGCCAGAAGGTCAGACTTGGTGTTAACTAACAAGAGAAGAACTTGTCATCTAGTAGATTTTGAAGTTCCAGCAAATTACTGAGTGAAATGAAAGAACATGAAAAGAGAGACAAATAGTTGGGTCTTGAGCAGAAAAATCTGTGGAACAAGGTGATGGTGATACCAATATGTAGTTGGTGTGCTTGGAATGGTCTGCAAGAGTTTGGAAAAGAGACTGGGAATTAGGAAATCAGAGGAAGAATTGAGACCATAGTACAGATAAGATTGACCAGAATACAGAGAAGACTCCTGGAGACCTGAGGAGACTTGCTGTCACTCAGACTTCAGTGAAAAACCACCAGTTAAAACTGGTATGGAAAACTCGCATAGAGTGAAAATAGTAATGATGATGATTGATAAATCTTCATTAACAAAAAACAAAAAACTTAAACAGATGCAAGAAAATAGAAGTTAAAAAATTAATATGAATTTCATTCAAATTTTTGAAGGAGGAATTATGTAATATGAATAAGTACTGCTAATAAGTTATAAGATGGTCATTAGACTACACAGTTGATGTAATACTTCTTGCTAATATACCTACTCCAGCTGAATCCCTGCTATATAGCCTGTAACAGGCAGCAAGAAGAATTGGTCTATGGGAACTTGATTCAAACACATGAACTGTTTTATCTAAGATGGCACTGTCTCATTAAATAGCAAGCTTCTGAAATTAGTAGACCAGTTTAGATACCTTGGTAGCAATATCTCATCTACTGAAAGAGATGTTAACATATGCATAGGTAAAGTACGGACTACTATAGGTAAATTAATGACACTAGAGAAATCTGATCTGACAGAATAAAATGGGAATTCTTCTAAGCTGTAGCAGTGTCAGTGCTACTGTATGGTTGCACCACTTGGAATTGAAAAAATGTTTTGAGAAGAAGCTAGATGGTAACTACACAAAGATGCTGTGTGTTGTTTTAAACATATCCTGGAAGCAGTACCCTACAAAACAGCAGATGTAGGGCCACTAACCTCCCATCTCACAAACCATCCAAGTAAGATATGTTGAGAAATCTGGGTTAGAGTGGACTTGGGAGTGATACAATGAAAGGGCACTTCATATTCCTCAAAGCTTCAGAACTGGAGTCTCACCATCAGATGAAGTTTAGCATCACACCCAGATCCACCAATGGTCCGGGAGACTGGGGTTCAATTCCAGGTCAAGTCATACCAAAGACTCAAAAAATGGTACATAATGCTGCTTTATTTAACACTCAGCATTATAAGATAAGAATCAAGGGCAAAATGGAGCAATCCAGGGAATGGAGTAGCACCCTCCCCTACACCTCAGTGTAGTAGCTATTGAAAAGGGAGCCTTGGGGTCACCTCGACTAAGTTCGCCAACTTTACTACTTACAACCCAAGATGACAAAGCAGATAATTCATTTCAGCATATTTTTTTTTCACATTACAAAGAAGATTTCCCCGCCACACTTTGTTGCAAACATAATATGTATATTTTGCTAAATTCTCGCTACCTTCAAAATAAGACTTAAAAAAAAGAAAAAAAAGTTTGAAAGAAAACAGGTATACATACGCACCTTTAGTATAATCCGGAAAGGATACAACATATGGTTCACACATACCAGTATTTGATCGAAATTTTTCCCAAATTATCTCAGTCAAAAATATCACACAAATATTAAGTTGAGTCTGAAAAAAAAAAAAAAAAAAAAAAAAAAAAAAAAAATTAAAAGTTTGATGGTTGATTGTTTGAGTTTTATGGCATATAAACCTTTGTAGGTTATTTAATGCCAAATTCATTTTTATACAAATAATCAGTTCTATTGCAAAATACAGTCAATTGTAAACTTAACATCTCCATCCTACCAGCCAAGGTCAAATGGAATGGTGGAAAGATTTGTTGATGTATTCAATAAAGAAGACGAGCAGAATTGAAACTGTGAACAAAGAATTACAAAAATTCTTGTTCATATACAAGGCCTATTAAATCAAGGCCTTTTTTCGTATGGGCACTTTATTGATAGTACACTCATGAAACTCTAGTCCCCTTCGAAGTAATCTCCTCTGGCTGTAATGCACTTGTTGTAATGTTCCAACAACTTCTGGAAGGTCCCATGGAAGTCCTCTTGTGTGAGCGTGTCAATGACCTTTGTCACAGCCTCTTTCATCATCTCAATTGTTTCATAATGACAGCCTATAAGTTTTTCCTTGAGCTTAGGGAATAACCAAAACTCACAGGGAGCAAGGTCTGGACTATAGAGAGGGTGAGGAACTGTTTTGATGCCCATATTGGTCAAATAGTCTGTGACAAGGATGGAGTCGTGGACTGGTGCATTGACCTGGAGGAAATTTGAAAAGGGCTGGCTTCTTCCGACGGAATCTTTTCTTGAACTCCCTTAAAACCTCAACATAGTATTCCTTGTTGACTGTCCAGTGGGAACTCATTGTATGTAGATCATGCCAGTGTTGTCAAAAAAAGGGACCACCCAAAGTTTGTGGGTGGATTTGTTCTGTCTGGCCTTCTTGGGTCTGGGAGAGCCAGCATGCTTCCACTGGGAACACTGTCTCTTGGTCTCTGGATCATAGCAGTAGATCCAGCTTTCATCGCAGGTCATCAGAGCATCAAGAACTGTGGGATTTGAATTGATCAGCTCGACCATCTCCCTGCTGTCATGACGTCTTTCTTCCTGATCTGCTGAGCACCCTTGGGACAAACTTCACGCAAATCTTCCAAATCTTCAGTTCCTCGTGAATAATTGTGAGTACAGTTCCCACACTGACATCAAACTGTGCACTTATTGTCTCTGGAGACACATGACGGTCCTTATCCATGAAATTCTTTATTTGGCCAATCAACTCTGGTGTTCTGACTTCCTTACTCCTCCCACACCTCTCATCCTCCCTCACAGATTCCCTGCCTTCCTTGAATCTCTTATGCCACTCAAAAACTGATGCTCGATTCATGCAAGATGGTCGAAAATCAGTCTGAAGCATTCCATACGTTTCTGTGGCATTTTTTCCAAGTTTAAAACAGAATTTTATTGCATATCATTCTTGTAAAGTGTCCTCATGTCCAGATTGCATTTTTGAAATTCACCAGCTGTGACAATCAGGGGTGTATTCCAATTCCTGCTGTAGCTGTTCATTTGAAGCTGAAATCATAAAAATTGGTCAGTCATCTCATAAGATGTATAGAAATAACATACTGAATTTTCAAGAGTCTATAATAATTTTAAATGCCTGTACAAAAAAAGTCTGGAAACTTATTGAAGGCACCTCATATCACATAACACCTAACGTAAATGCAAGTTCAGGAATGGCCCTAGCCGAACTCCTGTTTGCAAGGAAAATTTATTTGGTATTTGATACACTGAGACCTACAGAAAAAAAAAATGGATGAAAGAAAACCATCCTTATAGAAGAACTGTAGTGGTATTATTTAACCCATAGACAAGAGGATAAGGGAGTTCATACTTTCCCCAAGGAATATTAGTCTGAAAGTGAATACAATATTGTAATTGGAATTTGAACTTGCTTACTACGATGTTACAGTCCAGCATATTAACAATTACATCATGGGACACCTCCCTTCTGATTGTCTGATTTTAATGGCATGTCAACCCATCTAGAGCTTAGAAAATTGTATACATTGTACATTTTTGGTATTGTTGTTTAAGTGTTTTTTCTTGTAGTTATATATCAAGTGTAGACAAGAAGACAGCTTAACTCATGTGGCAAAGCAGGCACATTTGTGTCTGGCCTGAAGAATGAATGCAACGTCCGAGAGAGAGAGAGAGGAAAAAAAAAAAAAAAAAAAAAGAACCCCCAAAAATATGACCATCCTAGCACCTCAATTTAAAATAAAATGCTGTCTCGTGTATGCAAATTTTTTTGAAGTGGGTATATAGGCCAAGCATAAAATGTCACATGTGGGAGAAAGCAGTAGTACTGCAGAAATGATTTTTGTTGGCAGAAGCAAATAGTGAAGATATTATTTATTGTTAGCGATCACTGGAATACACTGCAGCAAGTTTGAGAACAGAACATCAAATATTCCTATCTAATACAAATAATTTACACAAATTTACATAGTTAGTTGGTTGTTTTGTTTTATGGCGTATCAACCCTTTTCAGGTCACTTAACATCAAATTAAATTTCCAACAATTCAACTTAGAATAAGTATAGTTTTTTTATCTACACACAATTAAATCTCAAAACATTTCTATTTCAAACAATTCAGTTTAGCATAAGTACACAATTTAGTTCTATTTGATCAAGAGATAGGACCCTATCAAGTGCTACCACTGCAGGCTGGAATGGACCAGGGAGCAATGGCAATGAAAGGGTACTCCACATTCTCCAAAGCCCCACCATTACTGGAACCTCACCATCAGATTGTTTAGTGTCATATCCAGGAGACTCGTTGAGGAAGGGGTGTCTTACCCCTCTGCAGAGAAGTAGTCAGTGTATTTTACAGCCTCAGTTGTCTGAGCAACACTAATTAATATGGTTTTAAGTATTTGTATCTAATACTAATAATTATATGGTTTCAAGTGATTATTTCTGTTTATCAATAACCCTTGTTTGCACACAGTTACATAGTTTTAAGTAACTAATAATAAACCTTAGTAAACAATTATAATTTCAACTAACTATTCATAATACAAATAATTTAGTCACAGAGCATCAAATATTCCTATTGAATATGAATAATTCTAAACAGATCTATTTGACCCATAGATAAAACCCTAACAGGTACTACCACTCCAGATCAGAGTGGACTTGGAAGTAATGGCAATGAAGAGGTGATTTCACACACTCCAGATTTTCAGAACTGGAGCCTGACCATCAGATGCAGTTTAGTGTCATATCCAGGAGATATTTTGAATATTCACAGTTACCTCCCTTGCTGTGTAGAATCTATTGGTAGCAATGCATTCCTTAAAGATTTGCCATAATTTGCAGTAATAAATCCATTTGCATTCTTATTTTCTCAACATTCTACTTGAGATAATGAAATTCTGGTATCTTTCATTTAGAAATAGATTAACTTTTTATTTGAAAAGTTGTTGGTGGTGTAGATATAAAATGTGTACTTTGGAATTGCAACATAATTTTGGTGCAGTTTGGTAATAAATAAAACCTAATAATATTCATTTTGATTGTATAATGTTCAGCTAGAAATAAAATCCTGCTATCTTTGATAACAAAAACTGTAACTTTTTATTTTAAAAATTGTTAAAAGTGTACTTATCTATAAGGGATAATCTATGTATGTAAATAAGTATTATATATATTATTTGGATATATATGTAATTAAAAAAAAATTAAAAATGTCATATTGAACTTAAATATTTTGTGGTAGTTTTTAATCAAACTGAAATTTCTGCTAGTTCAGCAAGTAAAAATAATAAAACTTACAAATTCTTGTAACCGGAGAAAGGAAGGAAGAACATGTTGCTCCATATCTCTTAGCTTTTCTGCTTTGTCTAAGATCTGGAATAAATAAAAGCCAAAAACAACCATCATTAAAATTTCTTAAAAAATAACAATACTATGATTGAAGATTTTTTTTCTTAGTAAAATTATTATATGAAAAGATAACAATTACAGAAGTATCAGGAGTTTGTTTTTTAACAGCTGTTTATTCCAAGTTTATTTCTTGTATACTTTTAAAGACTATCTAAGAGTCCATATCTCTCTCTACACTATATATATATATATATATATATATATATATAGATGTGTGTGTGTAATCGGATGCAAACTAAAACTTGGTTAAATTGTCATTATAAATTTATTTGGGCAGAGAATATTACTATACTCTCCATCTCATCAAATAACTTTTTACATGCTTTTCTCTCTCTCTCTTTATACACACACACACACACACACACACACACACACACACACACACACACAGTCATTGGGTCTGTTTTGGTTTGTACATATAGATTTAAAACTCAAAAAAGAGGAGCCATAGAGCATTAAAATTGTGCATACATGTTTATAATAAAATTTAATAATATTAGATTATTCATAGTATTTTCCTCTGCAGGGGTCATGAAAAATTATACCATTAATTCAAATAATTTTTATCTACTTTGTTTAAGGTATATTTTGTAAAACCATAATTTTCAGTAATTAAATAAAAAACTGCTTGTCTCTTTTTTTTCATTTAGCAGTAAATAAACTAACAACAAAGTGAACATCCTCTAAGTGTGGTAATTTCATAATTTTCCACAAGCATAATGTGTGTGTATGTATATATATATAAGGAGTTGTGCCTGTTTTGGTTTATACATGGTGCTTTCAAAAAGTTTCCAGACTTTTTTGGTACAGGATATTTAAAATTGTTGTAGACTCTTGAAAATTCAGTATGTTATTGCTATACATCTTATGAGATGACTGACCAATTTTTATGATTTCAGCTTCAAATCAACAGCTACAGCAGCAATTGGAATACACCCTACTAAAGCCTGATTGTCACAGCTGGTGAATTTCAAAAATGCAATCCGACACTTTAGAAGAACGATATGCAATAAAATTCTGTTTTAAAGTTGGAAAAATGCCACATAAACCTGCTTTTGGACCATCTTGCATGAATTGAGCATCAGTTTTTGAGTGGCATAAGAGATTCAAGGAAGGCACGGAGTCTGTGAGGGATGGTGAGAGGTGTGGGAGGAGTAAGGAAGTCAATACACCAGAGTTGATTGACCAAAGGGTTAGGGTTACGGTTACTATGTTGAGGTTTTAAGGGAGTTCAGGAAGAGATTCTGTCAGAAGAGGCCAGCACTCTTCAAATTAGGTCAGTGGCATTTCTACCAGGACCTTGTCACAGACTATTTGACCAAGATGGGCATCAAAACAGTTCCTCGCCCTCCCTATAGTCCAGACTTTGCTCCCTGTGACTTTTGGTTATTCTCTAAGCTCAGAGGCAGTTGTTATGAAACAAATGAGGAGATGAAAGAGGCTGTGATGAAGGTCATTGACATGCTCACACAAGTGGACTTCCATGGGGCCTTCCAGAAGTTGTTGGAATGGTAAAACAAGTGCATTGCAGCCGGAGGAGATTACTTCGAAGGGGACTAGAGTTTCATGTGTGTACTATCAATAAAAGTGCTCATATGAAATAAGTCTGGAAACTTATTTAATCATCCTTGTATGTGTGAACTTATAGCTCAAAAAGAGAAAGCATTAAAATTGTGCAAACACTTTAATGCTTATAAAAAGGAAACAAACTTTACTTTTTGATTTTTACTGATTAAATAATAGAATTTAATAATAAAAATCAATCAATTAGTCGAACTATTCCCATTTCTTCATAAGCTATAGTAAAAAAACATGCAGCTCTTTGGTTTTCTTAAGACTATATCACATGGACTCCATAGGCAAAATCTGAATTTAATGCTTTTTGAAAATTGTTTTGAAATTTAATACTAATTGTAAAAAAGTTCTTGATTTTTTGGAGAACTAAAACAAAAATACATGAAAATGTCTCCAACCCCACAAAAAAGTATTTTAAATGTTAACCAAAAAAAGAAATTTTCACATGAAAAATTTTACATTTCTAATTTTTAGCTTCTTTTTATTGTACCTAATATTACGTTTTTAGGAGAAAAAAAAAAAAAAAAAAAATGCAAAAATTAAATTAAAGCAGTGTTTATCGATAACTCAAAAACTGTTTTTTTAAGCAAATAATTTTCATAATTCTTAAACTATATCAATTTTTAATCCATTTATGTAACTTAAAAATTGGAAAAGAAAAACAAAAAATCTATTTATAAAGTAAATGAATACTTTTCCTTTGAATTAATATGTGAAATCTTCCACTTAATAAATAAAGTCCTTCCAAAAATAAGAATATGAGGTTTTCAAATTACTTCAAATTACTCATAAGTTTAGGGTTACTTTTTGTAAAATAATTTAAATGTAAACATGAAAAAAAAAAACCCTAAAATAAAAGAATATTGCAATAAGTGAATTCTTAGATTATTTTATTGTTGAATTTTTAGAGTAAATAAAAATTTGAATTAAAATCATACCATTTTTTCAAAATAAAAATTGTTCTCTAATTGAGCATTAATTGTAAAAAAAATAAAAATTTATTGGAGACCCCACTCTCCGAAAAAATGAAAATATTTTAAATGCTTTACCAGTATAGGGATACACATTTTTATATATTATTTTAATGTTAACTACCCCCACCAACTCCAAATAAATACTTTTCATTTGAATTAATAGGTAAAAATCTTTCAACTACAAAGAAGGGCACATTTTTGATTCTCAGTTTACTCCACTTTTCCATAGATTGCAGTCAACCAAACTAAACTTAACTATTCCAATATCTCATAAAGCAGATGAATACCAGAAGGACAAATATATCATAATCAATACTATTTAGATATATCTTTTGTTTCAGATATTATGATGGCTGATATACAAGTATTAAGATTATGAAAAAAAAAAAAATGCAAATAATTTTTAAAAAAGGGAAATAAATCAAAATGCAGAATAGTAAAAAATACTCACAATATACAAAGTTTCATCTTGGATTTTCTGTTCTTTCACAGCAGCAGTTAATTGCTTTACAAAATCATTCATGTTATCACACTTGGTGTAGTCCTTATGAACACCTCTGGGTACTGCTAGGGTGGCTACCTTCTGTAACACTTGTTCATAGAGAACTTTCTGACTGTAACATTCTACACAGTTTATTGTTACCACATTACACTTAAAAAAAAAAAAAAAAAAAAAAATATATATTTAATAATAAATTTATATAGATTATACTGAAAGAACCAGTCTCCATCAGATCACTGAATTAAGCATAAAAAGTTTGTTCAGTTCTGAAATGGGTGACAAGTACATTAGTTTACTTTAAGCCGCAACCTGATCCTGTGAATTTAATAAAACTCCAATCATTTTTTAAACCAATTTTAGATTAGTATCTAAATTAAATAGTAACTTTGACAATTATTTTTAAGAGATGTGTCTGTCATCAATCTTAGTCTTCAGTGTGATAACTTTCATTTATCCAAAGTAGAAAGAATGAACTGCTTTGTGTGTCTTTTTTGTAAGCAGCCATTTGTAATGTGACTTGTGTGCATGTGCAGGTTTGAGTCATTGATTTTATTATTAATGATGAATATGCCTGAGTTATTGTGCACATAAGGACTCATTTAATGCAACAGTTTGTCAATATTTGTTGCAAGAGGACCAGAAGAAGAGTGACACTTGGTGAGTTTGGTTAATGGCAAATCAACCTTTGTGGGTTATTTAATGCCAAAATCATCATTGTAGAAGAACAGCAATGATACTATTCCCTATAGCTAGGGTGATATAAGGGGTTCATAACTTTCCAAAGGTTATTCATCCCAAAGTGAACTTGCTTACTATGATGCCAGCACTTTACGCCCCCGCCCCACTTGGTTGGAACATATAGAGCAGAACTTTGTATTCCATCTGACTTTGTGAGAGGAAATGTAGTGGTTGCCTCACACAACCAGTGACCCGTGTACCTGGCTATGTTAGATGTGACTAATAGCAAAAGGTCAGTCACATGAACTTATTGTTGTGAGGGCAAGAGGTGGTTAGACCTGAGATTTGGGGATTCTTGAAAAGGTTCAGTCAGTTAGTTACCAGGACAAACCAAGACCTTAATTTAGAGGCTAAACAAAATGAGCCTCCTCAGTGAGTGGAGTGGGGTTTGCAGGACCTAAACTTCCTCCATTGACATAGTAAGATCAATTTGTGTAGAATAATAAAACCTTCCTTAATGGTTTGAGGGAGGTAGCATCAAAAATAAATGTGAGAGGGATTTTTTTGTAAAGTGTCTCATTTGCTTTTCTGACAGAAATTTTAAGATGCCAATCACAAAATACCAGGCAGGATCCATTTGTTAATTTTAAATAGGTTTGTTTTTGTATGACAAGATGCAGACAGAGAAATAAAGGAATATACAGAAAAATTCACCATGTCTATAATCATCATAAAAAAAGGACATGGCAAATTGAGTTTAAATCTTGAACAAGGCTGCTTGCATTTCATATAGTGCTAATACTCTTGGGAAAAGTATGCATTGAATTAGTCTCACTCCAGCTAAGGGTAAATACTAGATGCTTTAACCTTGGTATGGTAATCAGTCTAGGCAAAAAGAAACTGAATTTAAACCCGTTAAGCTCTGCTTAAAAACTGACCTTGTATCACATCCTGTTTGTGCGAAGGAGATGGGTATATATATATATATATATATATATATATATTAAAATTGTTGATTATTATATACATATTGTTTCATAAGAAATGGACATGGCAAACTGACTACAAATCCTGGACAAGGCTACCTGTATTTTACATAAGAATTAATTTATACACAGAAATTTTATGCAACTATAACAAAAGCTAACTCAAACATCACAGTATTTAACAATTAAATGATTGTGTCAGTGCTCACCTCAAAAGGCTAACATTGAATAGGAGATTTTAAACAAATATGAAATCATTTTGGTTAATCCATCATTTGATGGATTATTTTGAGTTTTGAGCTTAAAGACTTTTGTACATTTACATTTTTGTATGTAAAGTATTCCAATCTAATACAAATAATTTGCACAGAGTTGTATGGTTTCAAATAATTAATAATAATTATAACTCCAACTAACCATTCTTAGTACAAATTATTTAGTAATATAGCATCAAATATGAATAATTTTTAAACAGATCTATTGGATCTTAACAGGTACAACTACTCTGGATCAGGGTGAACCTGGAAGTAATAGCAATGAAGAGATCACTCCACACTCTCCATAACTGGAGCTTTACCATCAGATGCAGTTTAGTGTCATATCCAGGAGATATTTTAAATTATATCAGTTATCTCCCTTGCTGTGTAGAATTCATCTGTAGCAAGGCAATCCTTATGGATTACCATGATTTGTAGTAATAAATTTGCATTCTAATATTTTGTAGTAATGATTTGCATTCTAATATTTTGTGAGCTATTTAATGCCAAAGCCATCTTTGTAGGAAAACAGTAGTAGTACTATTTAACTCATAGCTAGGGGTATAAAGGATTTCCTACCTTTCCGAAAAGTATTAGTTTGAAAGTGAACATATTTGTGCAACTGGAGTTTGAACTTGCTTATTGCAATATCACAGTCCAGTATGTAAACCACGATATATATTGGTGACTCACACCCCTATCTCATAGATAAAAATCATTTTCAATACCTCTTGCAAAGTTGACATGTGCGAGTAGCATTTTTTGTAATTTGGCTGTTTGGTTTTATGGCATGTTAACTCTTATTGAGTTATGTAAAGCTTAAGTCAGGTTTTATGGTTTCAAGTAACAAATAATAATGCTTAGTATAACAATTATAGCCTTAAGTAACAATTCTTAGTACAAATAATTTGTACACAAACATGCTTTAAAGTATTCCTGTCTATTACCAGTAATTCATAGACAATTATATGGTTTGAAGTCATTATTCCTATTTAATCATAATTACATGCCTTCACACATATACATAGTTTCAAGTATTCCTATCCAATATTAATGATTTTTAAACAGATCTATTTGCAGGTACAACCACACTGAGTCAGAGTGGACCTAGGAGTAGTGGTAACAAAAGAGTGACTCCAGATCCTTAGAATTGAAAGGTGAACACTGAATACAATTTAATGTCATACCAAGGACACCTCTTTTGTGAGGAAGGTCTTACTCCTATGCAAGCTATATATAGAGTGCGATGAGTAAATTGTTACTATTTTGAATTATCAATTTTGTGCATGCACTTTATTTGTTTCAGGTTTTGTCAACTGTGTAGCAAATTAGTCATCTGTGCACTGTCTGTGAGGAAAGCAGCAATATAATGCAATTCCCTCAAGAAATTTGAGTTTAGTTTGGTTTCTTTGTTTAATGACATGTCAACCTTTGTGGGTTATTAATGCCAAAACCATCCTTGTAGAAGAACATCAGTGATATTATTTAACCAATAGCTTGGGTGGGTGGGGGATAAGGAGGTTAATGCTTTTTGCAAGGTTACTGGTCCAAAAGGGAACGTAATAGTGTGACTGGAGTTAAAACTCGCTTACTTTGAGGCTGGGGTCCAGCACTTTAGCTATCATGCAATGGAGTGTCTTCAAAGAAACGGCATGTTGTACTCCGTGAGATTAACTCTGGAAACCCAAATGCGAAGATTTCAGAGTGTTTGAGTGCCAACCTGAGGACAGTGCAGAGGATTCAAAGAGTTGAAAGATCCAGGAAGCATTACTCTGTTTTGATAAAAAAGAACTTCCCAAATTTGTAAATAAGATACAGGCTATGATTGATAACAATCCTAGCAAGTCAATCAAGTCCATAGTCAGAGAGATGGAGGTGTCTGAGTGTCTTATCAGGCAGCTAGTACAAGAAGACATTTGGCATTTTTCATAAAAGATGAGAAAAAGCCAATTCTTATCGCAGGCCATGAAGGACAAGAGGAAATGCTGCAAAGCTTTTCAACAAACTCAAGCATCCCCTCCAACTGAAAAGGCTTTGCTTTTTATCAGATGAGAAAAATTTCTGCCAGTATCAGATGGTGAACTCAAACAATAACCAGTGGCTTGCTCTGTTCCTACAAGATATATTGATATTGATGAAAACCAAATACGTTGGTGATGTGATGCCTCCATTCATCTTTCCACATGGAAGCTTACATCAAGAAAGAGGCTGTCCTGGAATGAGAGGATGACTGCTGAAAGATCCTATGTCTGTCAACAGGTTCCTGCACTATGCCACACAAGCAGGAGAATCCAGTGTTGGATGCGAGAAAATTTCTCCAACCACATCACTCCTAACATCTGCCTGTCTAATTCCCCAGACTGAAATCCCCTTGATTATTATGTGTAGGATGTAGTTGAGTGAGAGACCAACAAAACTCCATTCAATACCAAAGAAAAACTGAAGGCAAGGATAATGGCAGCATTTACCAATTTAAACCAGGAGACCATTGGAAAGGCTTGCAGGAGATTTCAAAGTCATCCTGAAGCTATGGTTGACAATTTTTTTAATAAATTTAATCAATAGTATTTCAAGATATTTTCATATATTTAGTAAATACAGCTGATAAAGTGAGAAGTCAATGTAATTTTTGTGTAGTTTAGATGACAATTTACCCATTGCACACTATAAGTTGTATATTCTTGGGTGGGTTTTGTAATTTTCTTAAAATAGTTTAAATATAATTTGTCAAAAAGATGGTTACATCCTTTTGGAAACATTGTGTTTGATGATTGATTAAAAAAAAGAAAAAGAAAAGTCTAACCTCCAATTCTTCTAGAATTCTTGAAGTAACCAAAGTTTTTCCAGTTCCTGTATGCCCATAAATAAACAAGGATGGCAATGTCATTTCATGTTTCTGCAAAGAGAAATTACATATGGATTTTATGGAAGTTTCCTTTACAGAAATCAATTTTTAATGAAAATAAATGGCAAGCTGAAAAGAATGGATAATGTGAAACAGTGAAGTAACAGAAAAAACAGGAGATTCTTTAGCTTCTTCCAAAATGGTAGCTAATATTCCCCTTGACAAAAATGTCATAGAAATATACAGGGAGACACAAGAAACTCTTATGTATTATAATAATAATAGTAGTACTAAGGAATTGTTTTCGCATCATTATAATGAACTGTGATTCAGGTTTTACTCTCTTACTCAGCATAGACAAGTTACTTAAGTTAGTGTATAGAAAAGGGGTTCCCAAAGTGATCTATATAGACCATTGAAGGGGTGAAAAAGATTTTGGTAGGTCTATTAAAAGCATAGCGATCCACAGGGGGTAAGTTTGCATTTATATCCCATAACAGAACAAAAATTACTGGATCACATAGACTAGTTGCCAGATATTGAACACCTAGCAAACTGCCTGAGTGGATGTAATGGCCACTATTGATGTCTACATATGATTCATTTGAAACGAGAGTAATTCAAATGAAAGAACAATCAATTTTTGTGGTAAAATTAAGTTAACAATAAAATAGCAAGTAAAAAATTTAAAAAAATAGTCATCAGTTTTGCCTTAATGTTAAATTTTATTTTATTTAGAAGATTATTTTCTTTTTTTTTCAGCAATATAAATATTTTTAAGATAGGATCAGAAATACACAAGAAATTGTGAGTTGAAGGACTAAGTTGCAAATTTGTCAATCTCAAAGGAAATCAGACATTGACTGGAAATGCTATCATTACACAAGAAAATGAATGGTGTCCTTAAAAAGCAAAAATACTAAATTAAAAACTAAATAGAAAATCATAGTATCAAAGAAAAAAACCCCGAAACCGAAACAAAATGCCAAACTGTCCAACTAATATATATAACCGGACCATTGACATAATGGTTAGAGTATTTGCTAATGATCCAGGAGACCAGGGTTCAATCCCAGGTTGAGTCATACCAAGGACTAAAAAAAAAAGAAAAAAAGGTACTTGATGCTTCCTTGTTTAACACTCAGCATTATAACATAAATAAAGCAATCCAAGGAAAGGAGTTGCACCCTCCACTACACCTCGGGGTGTAGTAGCTTCAGGTTGGCGTTAGCTAAGGTTAGGGAACATTATATATCACAAAAATGTACATAACTGATAACAATTTATATATGTATGAAGGTCAGCTGAAAAGTTCATAGCCTGACCAAGATACCCTAATGAAATGAGACCAAATCAGATTTCTTTTTCTACATGGTTGCACACACATCTTTCATCAGTGTTGCAATGCTTGAAAAAGTTTTAACAGTCTAACTCCAATTGTTGATTTTCATAGTCACATTATGTTACCATGGCAACACATCAAAGGACCTTGATTGAAACTTGTCAGCAAGACTTTTTTTTTACTGACTGTTGAGCCCACTTTACTGTCTTTTTGTCTTAGGCTTGTAGTGGCAAATTCATGTTTGGCCCATTTGTAAACATTTTTGATTAAAACATGCTTCTTAATACACATCAGATATTCTTTTCGTAAATTTTACATGGTTTGCACTTCTCAGCTACCATGAATTGATGACAGATCTCCATTTAAGCCTTGAGCACTCTGATTTGCCACCATTTTGAATGGCCTCAAAACAAATATTTTTGCAAGATTAAGATAATTTTTTGCTTTAAACCAATTCCAAACAATGCAATGTTAACATTTGTGAAAAAAATCCCCTTATTTATTGAATGACCCTCATACATAAAATCTTACCACTCTTGAAAGAAAAAAAAAGGAAAACATCAAAGGAGATGTAATGTAACAAATTGTGCTAAAGGCACATAAACTTTCTGATAAAAGACCTGAAGAATTATCACTTACTTCTCCAAAAAGATTAGCCAGCAACTCTATCTGCTTCTGCCGACCTATGAGTTCTTTCTGCAATTTTTGCATAACTTCTTCAATTGTCATTGTGTTGTTAAAAAAAAAAGAAAAAGAAAAGAAGACTAGGAACAATGGGATGAAAACTCAGGGTAATCTGCAAGCTGTGATGAAGAATATCAAAGGTGACAACTGGGAAAAAAATAAAAAAAATAGGAATTTAGTTACAGTTAGTTTGTAGACACCCATCCCCCAAAATTTTGAAGTCAATAATAGTGAATACTATGGCAAAAAATACTGATATGACTGATGTTAATGGCAAGTCAAACAGTCTTGGATTACTTTATACCTAAAGATCAGGGAATCATGTATATTGTATATTTGTATTTACATTTTTTGTGTAGTTGTCTCTTAAGGGCTTTTTGTACAGCTATATTATATCAAGTATTCCTACCTAATACAAATAATTTGCCCAGTTGTACATTTGTATGGTTTTTATGTATTCCTACCACATATCAATAATTTATACATTATTATATGGATTCAAGTAATAATATATATTTAATAATAATCCTTTATTTTTACAGTTATATGATTTCAAGCAACTCATATCAATCCTTAGTAAACAATTCTAGCTTCAACTATTCTTAATACAAATAATTTAGTTATATGGTACAAAATATTTCAATCTAATAATTTTCACACCGATCTATTTGATTCATAGATTGGATCCTAACAGGTACAACTGTTTTGGGTCAGAGTGAATTAGGGAGTAATGGTAATGAAGGGGTATTTTATACTCATCAGAGCTCCAAAACTAGATCTTCCTCACCAATTGCAGTTTAGAGTCATACCCAGGATAGGTGTTTTTAAGGAGGTCTTACCAATCTGCAGGGGAGATAGTTAGTGCATTTTAAGCTCCGCCAACAGGTTTGAAAAAGTATTAATTGAATCTTGTGTTTTAAATTTCAAAATTCAAATGACAATATAAACATAGTTGAGCAACTGTGTGCATATATAAGTGATGATATTTTCATCTCAAAGAGTCGGTGTCAATTCTCACTAGTTTTTAGCATGTGCAGTACTGTCCATATTTACCACATATAGTGTCATTTAATGTCATTTTTGTTTCTTAAACCAAAAATTCATTACGAAAAAAGTAAGATTTGATTTGGTTTAGTTGGGTTTCATGGCATATCAACCATTGTAGGTTATTTAATGCCAATCCATTTTTAAACATATAAACAGTTCAGTATAGTTTTTTGGTTACACACAATTAAATGTAAAAACAGTTAATTTCAAACAATTCAGTTTAGTGCAATTACACAGTTTAACTCTATTTGATCCAGAAATAGGACTATTAGGTATTACCAGGAGGTGCCCGTGGTGTAATGGTTACTGTCGTAGGAAATGGACACGGCGACACGAGTTCAAATCCTGGCCGAGACTAATTGCATTTCACATAGCACTAATACCCTTGGGAAAGGTATGAATCCAATTATTCTCCCTCCAGCTATGGGTAAATAGTAGGGCAGACAAGGTTCTTCAGCCTTGGTGAGGCAAATAGTCTGGGAGAAGGAAAAATCTGAATTCAAACCTGTTAAACTTTGCTTAAAAATTGACCTTGTGTCATATCCTGCCCGAGCGGAGGGGTTGGTAAATATGATTAGGTATTACCAGGCCCAAGTGGACCTGGGAGTGATGGCAATGAAGGGGTACTCCACATTCCCCAAAGCTCCAGCATTAATGAAGCCTCACCATCAGATTGTTTAGTGTCATAACAGGACATTCGTTGGAGGAGTTTTACCCCGATGCAGAGATGCATTCAGTGTATTCTACAGCCCAAGCTGACTTTGCTAGATAAAATTTGAAGACATGAAAGACATTAAAAATAAGATGGTGCAGTTTCATACAATTTGAAAAGAGGAGTTTCAGAGGAGCTTTGACCAATAGAAGACTCACTGGAATAAGGGTGTTGAATGCCAATGAGGTTATTAAAAAAGATTCAATGTTAATTTCTGTGTTGGTAAATCCAACTTCAGTTTTGGCACTTTTTATCACAACTCATATCTAGATATAAACAAAGATTTCCACTAGTAAATCCAAAATTTGTTTTAAAAAGTTAATTGACTGTATTACTACTCTTTAGATTTAGTACCATTATTAATAAAATAAGTTAAATCAAACACTAACACTGTGGTGAGAGAGTGATATTTAACTATACATTGTAAGTCCATTTGATGATACTAAGAAATATACTGCAAACAAATTGTAACAATGAAATGAATTAAAACAAAACATTTCAGTAATCAATGAAAAAAAAAAAAAAAAATTTTCAAAATTTTTTTTATTAATCTGAGCTTTCCCATTCAGGATTCAATTGACAAAGACTTTTGAGGATATTTAAACTTATTGATTTTAGGGAAAGGAGAAAAAAAAAAAAGGAAAAAAAGAATTTGTTCAATACTCTGAACAATTTTTAGAAAAATAAGCACTTATCTCATAATTATAGAAGGACCTTTGTATATATGAAGAAGGCTGTAGAATGGATCAACCAAATTATTGTGGTAGCAACAAAAAGAATTAGTTCAGTAGGTATTTAACCAAACCCTATGCTATGAACAGGATGTGATACAGGTTAATTCTTAAGCAAAGTTTTCTTTTTCCTAGACTGGTTGCCATACCAAGGTTAAACAGTCCAGTCTGCTTTCTAATTTACCAATAACTGGAGTGGAGGAAGGAGAAGAGTAGTTGAATTTATACCTTTCCCAAGAATATTAGTGCTATGTGAAATGCAAATAGCTTCCTCTAGTAGGATCTGAACTTGGGTAGCTGGATTTATTTCCAAGAATGTTAACCGTTACACCATGAGTGCTTAAAAAAAAAAAAAAAAAAAAAAAAAAAGAAGAAAGAAAGAAAGAAAGAGATAGATAAAGATATAATAATTCTTTCTGTTTCTAGAGTAACTGGTTTTGGTGGTTCAGGATATTCTATTTATAGACTTGAAAGAAGAGATAAGAGATCTAAAAAAAAATAAAAATAAATAAATAAATAGGTGCATCCAAAATACAGACACAAATAGCTTAAACCAAATAAAGGATTTGTCAATAGGAAATTGTCAAGGCCAAGGTTTCAAACAGACAAATGTTAATAAGTTTGTTGATTTTACACTCACATCTCCATGTAATAAGCAATTTGACACAAGGTCTTTTCCATTGAGTGCAGCAGACATTTTTTCAAAATGTCTTTTAGAATTATTTTAAAAGTTTAAAAGACTTTAAGAATAATTTTGACGAGCAAGGCTGATGGAAAAAACATCAAAAGGAGCTATTTAAACAAGAAAGGATGATTTGCATCTAATTAAACATGATGTTCAACTCCAATGGAATTACCAGTATTAACTTCATCTATCCTAAATAAGTAGCATAGTAGATATAAATCAATATATATCTGAAGATGTTACTGTATATTTTTGTATTATTCTAAAAGGCAACAATAGGATTTATATGTAATAAAATTCCAAATCCTCCTTTCTTGCTTAAATAGCTCCTCTTAATTTTTTCATTTGTGGAATTTCCACAGGTCTTGTGAACAGTAATAATTACCATATATACTTGAGTAATGAACAACTTTGTGTAAAGAACAATCTAACTGCAAGGATGGTGTTTTTATTGGCAAAGTTAAGCCTAGAAACAAAGTAAGCTTTAACAATTAAGAATATCTCAATTGAAATGGAGGATGGAAGAATATATCATTTGGCTGCAAAGGAGAAGATCTAGAATATCTCAATATTGAAAGGAAGGGTAGACGTATTTTCCATTATCAAGAGAGAAAGTGGAAAAATATCCAACATGGTTGTGGGGAGGGTATGTGGACGAGTGTTATGAATGAACAAATATGCAGAATCATAATGTAGAAGGCATGTCTTTTCTTAGTTTTATCAAGCATTTCTTTAATATAAAAATTATAACCTCTTGAATCAAATTAATGTATATAAAATGAATATAAAAACAATGTTTGTGTGTAAGTTAGGTGCTAACAACATGGTTACTATGGAACTTTTGTACTCTAACAAATCACTACTCCTGATTGAAAAAAAAGAAAAAAAAAATCAGGGACATATTTAAATTTCAATGAAATTTTCAGTGTTCATTTATTAATGAATGAATTTTACAATGTGTTATTTCACCAAAAAACTTGTAGATCTTTTTTTTTTTAGATCATTTAACTTTACCCACCACTCATGTGTGGTGCTATTTAATTAGTAGGGATATATGATATGCCATCTACTTTCTGTATATAATTAAAAAAAACAAAAACAAAAAAAACAAAACAAGTCTGAAGGTGTGCATAAAATAAAGAAAAAAATTCAAACTAGGAGCTGTTGTCAGTGTTAAATTTCAAAAAGATATTTAAAAAATGTTTTGAAAGATTTTAGTACTATCACCTAATAGAAAATATCATTTTCTTTTAGATTATTAGGGAAATAATTCTGTATCAATATTTGTTCTGCTCAGAAAGGGCAGGTGACCTTTAGTTTACATTAGATTTTGACTTACTTTTCTCCAATTACAGTTAAATCTAAATATTCATTTTAATAAAGAATATTTTTACTAATTGAAAAATATAAATTTTATAGCAAGAAACTTGGATTGTTTTTTTTTTTTATTCTTAAGATATAAAAGAATGTTAGATGAAAAAAAGTATGGAAAATACAGTAACAATTATTTAAGCAATTTCCAGTTTTGTCCTTTGTTGAATATTTAAGTAAAAATGAAAGGAAAAAGAACAAAATTTTGTTATAAAAATAGGAAATAAAAAAAAAAGAAAGAAAAAACTGTTTTAGGGGCAATGAAAGATCTGTAGATTATTACTAGGTAAAACTTTAAATATTAAAAAAGAAACAAAAATTATTATTTCATTATTTTGATAATATATTTCGAATAAATTAGAACTAATTAAGAATTGTACATTCAAAAACCCTGTTAATGTACTTATTTTCCGTTTTTAAGATTAAAAAAAAGTTGAGATTTTCTGGTAGTAGGTCTATTCTTAATGGTAAACTTAAGTGCACCATAATAGTTTCTAGTAAAGTGACACACAAAATCTTTTGTCATTAATTTTGACCTACTACTTGGATTTAAACACAATACATTGTAAGTTATCAATGTGTAAGTATTTTTACATAAATTGGTTTATATGTTTCAAGTTACTAATTTCATTTAAAAACTTTTTAAAAATATTCAAAGATTTTAATAACACATGTAACCTCGAGTTGGTTAAGGTAGTCAGCTTTTTTGAGAATTTACATATCTTATGCATTTTAATCTTCTTTTGCTTTTAATACTGATAATTATGGCGTTACTGTCTTTCAAATAAAACTAAAATAACTTTAATTACTTTTTAATTCGTAAAAAAAAAAAAGAAAAAAAAAAGTGAAATTTTGTTTGTACCTCGTGTAAATAATATTTTCCCAATCTTATCAAAGTAATTGTCATGTTTCTTTTAAGATAATAGACTTTTCCATTTTTCTACAAATTATTGATTGAGATTTTTTGAAAATCAAAGCAAACATTTTTAGAATGTTTATTTTCAATTTTTCTTTATTAAGGAGAGTGAAAAGTTTTGCAAAATTTTTGGTATGAGCGAGCTTGCAGTATATCACATGTGACTAAAGTAGTTCTAGCTGTAGTATTGTGGTAGTTTGTGCTTTGATGTGTGTATTGCTTCACTGTGTGTGTGTGTGAGAGATTTGAAAGCCCCACAGATGAATGTGCAATGCAGTATAATTCAGGATCTTATACTTTATGAGTTTGAACTTGGTCATAACGCCATGGAAGCAAGCAAAACCATTTGTTGTGCAAAAAGGTGAAAATGTAGTTGATACAGTACAGTAAGCAGATAGTTGAAAAAATTTTGTTCAAGTTGAAAGAACCTCAACAATCATGCAAGGTTAAGTATGTTTAAAAACATGGATTCAGAGGCTGTGCTCAAACCCATAGAAGCAAATCTGGCAAGTAGAACTTCGAGAGTATCAGGTGAGCCTGGCATCTCACAGTTCTGTGAGGTTCATCATCTTCATGATCTCAGAAAAGGCATTTGGAGGTACCTGAATTATGCCTCACATTACTAAACTATTGCAAAACTTGACTCTCCCTAACAATTAAAAAATATGAATAAATAAAAGATATATATATCTCAAAAGTTAACCATTATGCTCTACTACAAACAGAATTTAATGATTATCCCTTTGTTAAAAATTTCTCTTATTTAAAAAAAAAAAGAAAAGATAATTAAGACTAGAAAGATAAAAATTGATACTTATCATCTCTAGCCCTTTTATAGTCAACAGTAACATGATAAAGGTCTTTTATATGGAGTGTGGCAGACATAAGAAACTAGCTGAAATACCCACCTATATTGAGTAAGAGGTAAAGAAATGGATGGCAGATAGTTTACTTTTATTGTCAATTAAGAAATGTACACAGATTAGTTATAAACAATAACTGTTACTATAAAAAAAATCCATCTAAGAAGGAAAAAAAAGAATTACAAATTATATTTTTTATATAATCTAATGAAATTAACATTGTCCTGTGAAAAATTTCATGGAGTTTTCAAGATTAGACTGACTTATTGAGTAGACCAAGTATAGAGATAAATACAATATGGGAACCAATAATCAAAAAGGTTATATAATAAAAAAAAAATCTTAATATGAGCACAAGTAAAAAATCATGCATAAAAGTAGTAATCCTAGTCAAGTAAGAAAATTAAGTTTCTAAGTCCTAAAAATTCGCTCTAAACTGGCCAGTAGGAGACATAGCATAATGGTTATAGGTGTTGGTTCCTTAAGTTTCTAAGGAGACAATCATCTGGATATTGCAGGTTCAATTCTGACAGCAGGCAAGTAACAATACAGGAATTCTTAACACTTGTACTTGGTTAATGAAATCAGAATGGGCGACCTTGGTGGATTCAATAAAGGATGTAGTTCGAAGTTCCGTGTAGGTTCCTGAGTTTGACAAACACCTGAAGAAGGCTGGAAGACATATCGGCTGAAACGTGGAAATAATGATAAAGATGAATCCAATAGTCCCAAAACCCTTGAAGTTAATCTTAAGTAATAATATATATTTATCTACCCCTCTGCAAGAGCAGGATGTGACACAAGGTCAATTTTTAAAATTAAGTTTAACAGGTTTGAATTCAGAGTTTTCCTTCTCCTAGATCAGTTGTCATACTGAGGCTAAAGAGCCTAGTCTACTGTACTATCTACTAATAGCTGGAAGAAGAACAATTGGATCCATACCTTTTCCAAGAGTATTAGCACTATGTGAAATGCAAATTGTCTTGTCCAGGATTTGAGTTCATTTCCTATGATGGTAACCATTTCATCACAAATGCCTCCCATGCTACAATTATTTTACGTCTCCAGCTTGAAGAATTATGTATAAATCCAATTAAGAAAGTTTATTTAAGTATGAATAACTGATGGATGTATACGTTTCATCCAATTGTTTTTTTTTCTGAAATCCTGCAAAACTATGGATTTGCACCTGGATCTTGGCAAGGTTGTATAAAAGATTGGCAGTCACCTATGTAGCAGGTAGAAGCCTGTTCTTACCCCCTCTGCAGAGGATAAAGTTAGCCCTATTGACAGAGTGGAAATGTTTTAGGGTTTAGGCTAAATACGCAACAATTAGAATGAAATAAAAAATGATTTTTTTGGCGTCATTTCATGCATTTTTGCAAGTGATTTTTGTTTATATTTACTTTAGGGTCTCTGACACAATATGTCATAGTTTGTCTGTTATTTGTTATTATGGAATGTAGTAGTTAGTCAGTACAAAAAAAAAAAAAATCAAATCAGTGTGTGAGAAAATAAATAGAAAAAAATATGAGTGGATACAGGAAAAGAATTTAAGTAATATCCTGTAAGTGGGTGAGTAAAGCTGATGACTTTAGGTGTGACTATCCCCTGAAACAGGTTTGAGAAAGAATGATTTATGAAATTATTATTATCATAATGATGTAAGAATGATAAGATGAGTGTTAGGTAACTTTTTAAAAACTTTGAGAAAAAAGAAAAAAGAATTTTAAATCTTTGGTAAAATATAAACTGTGCTAAGAAATAATTGAAAATATGAAAAACCCACAAACCTTTTTAATAAGTGAAATATAAAGCCTTAAAAGAATCTTGTAGAAAAAGTAGTTGATTATAAAAACACAGATTAACTGATTTTAATGGTATGTCAACCTATCTAGGGTTATTTTATTCTGAGAGGTTAAGAAATTGTGTTCATTGTATGTACATATTTGCATAGTTGCTAAGTGTTTTTTTTTTTTTTTTCTTTTTGCACATGGTTGTATTGAATATAAATAATTTTTCGGTTTCACTTTCTTTAATGGTATATCAATATTTGTGGGTTATTTAATGCCAAAATCATCCCTTTTTACAATAATGGTACTATTTACAACCCATAGCTGGAGAAATAAAGGAGTTCATGCCTTTCCCTAGAATATTAATCCCAAAGTAAACATAATAGTACAACTGGAGTTTGAACTTGCTATGATATCATAGTTCAGCAGTTTAACTACAATGCCACAGAGATTCTCCTCAAAATTGAAAACTGAGAATCAAATCTTTATTTTCAAATGCAGACACTGAATAATCTTTAAATAGATCAATTTGACCCATAGATGAAACCCTAATAGGCACTGAAACTCATGGTCAGTGTGGACATGGGAATAATTGCAATGAAAGGCTACTTCACACTCCAAAGACCTGTAACCTCAGTATCAGATACAGTTTAGCATCTTACCCAAGGGACCTGGGTGGTGAGGAGGGGGTGGAAGTTCTTAATTCTGCTTATAAAGGCATTCTAAAAACATTAATAAAAAATAAGATGTGATAAACACTAGGAAAATAAAATGGTATTTTGCTGTTATTGTGGGCCATGCTTACTTTCCTGTATAGATCAAAATCATTTTACAATTTCAAAGCAAAATATTTATGGAACAAAACACTAATAGAGACAATAAAAACTTCTACTTTAGAGGCAGGTTTAGAGTTCCTTAAGAATAAAAAAATTAAGTATTGCACTTGATAACAATAAAAAGATATATAGGGTGTTTCAGGAAAACTGATATCATTTTGTATTCCAATAACTTGACCAATTCCCATTCAAATAATCTCAAATTTTAACAGCAAATGTAAAAACAACTCAAAATTCTATGTTCATTGTTTTATGTTTTTTTTCCTTTTCACATATAGAAATACCATTCACTGGAAAAGAAAAGGTGTTTAAATATCAAATATAGAATTTTCAGTTGTTTTTACACATGCAGTGTACAATAATTGACTAAAGTGTATATCAATAGAAAAGGTAGACAACAAATGACATTGGGTTTAAGGCTCCAAGGTATGATCACTAGATTGTCCTATGGGACACATAACCAAGTGTACAAGTATTGGATAAAGTGTATATATTTTTTCAAAGGAGATAACTATCAAATGTTAATTATAAAGTGCTTTTCTTTCTTTATTTGTAATCATTTACATAGTATTTTACTCTAACATGGGAGGGGGGGGAAGGCACACAATAGGGAAATTTTTGTTAGGGCAATAGTGTCATGATGTTTTAATTTAGAGAAAGTTATTTCTAATTTGATTTGTATTTTAATTGTGTGGGGTTATAGTTTACACTCATGTGGATCACTATAATTTCTAAAATAGATAACTCTTAGATACTAATCATAGAATACTTCCCTTTAGCTATTTGCTGTTAATTTTTATAGAAATTCTATAAATAGAATATGAATGGACACTAAAGTTGAACAAGAACTAGTAAAACTGAGAAGTGTTTGAAGTGATATTACACAGAAAGATAAACAATAGTGAGCTTGATTCAAAATGTGTAACCCAGAGTTTTGGCTTCAATCCTAAGTACTGTGAGAGGGCTTGATTATTGTCGTTGTTAAGGCGTAATGTTTAAAAGTCAGTGTTTTGTGCAGTTAATAATAGCACAAAAAAAAAAAAAAAAAAAAAAAAAAAATCACCTCTGTTGTCAATTACTGAATGTCTCCACAGGACAATTTTCATGAGGAAGAAGCTTTCCAGGGAAGGGAGATATTAATAACCAGCCAGAGATTTGGTAAGGTAGCTGTCAAACCTGCCTGGGTAGTTTACCCCATGAACAAGAACCACCCTAGTAAAGAAGAAATGTTACCCTGTTTACACAGGCAACACCAGAACATCAGGTTTGTCAACTCTACAGAATAATCAATAGAAAAGAATAAAGGTATGAAGTAGGAGGGAGAAAGATGGCTAAATTTATCTGCAAAACAGAGAGTAGGGAAAAAGGAGTAGGAGGAGATCGTAGATTCCACTGGCGGGAGGATTTGTGTTACTCTTAACAAGTAATGAAAAATTTCACCAGCCTCGCCCCTAAACACAGCCTAGGTGGATTGATACTGAACAGTAAAGGTAGAAAGGAAGGAAGCAAAAGAGAGAGAGAGAGAGAGAAAAAAATCAGAGTAACAATTAACACTTTTTCAAGATACTGTTTCCACAAATTATTCTGAATTTTCGGAGAAAAGAAATAAGAACAAGGACTAAAAAACGTATCGTGACCAACAGAGGAATTTGTTGATTTAATAACATAACAGGTAACAAACAAAAATTATTTATATAATTTAAAAAAAAAAAAAGAAAAGAGATTAGCCTAAAAGTCAATCAAACAGTGTGAGTTTTAGGGTTCATGCCTTAGTTACTTGAAATAAGTATATTGTAGGATATAGATATGAGGTTATAATCATTTGTCAAATGTAAAGCACAGAGTTCAAACTTATGAGAATTTTTTTTAAACAAAGATTTTCCTATTCATGTATACAATATCAAAATTCCTATATATCTCCCCAATTCCTCCACGAGAGAAGGATGTGACACAAGATCAATTTTTAAGCAGAGTTTTCCTTCTCTTAGATCAGTTTCCATGCCAGGGTTAAAGAGCCCAGCCTGTCCTATTTAGCCATAGCTGAGGGAGAATAATTGCATTCATACTTTTCCCAAGGGTATTAGCACTATGTAAAATGCAGTCTTGTCCAGGGTTTGAACTCTGTTCATCATGTCCATTTCCTATGATGGTAATCATTACACCATAAGCACCCCATATCTCTCTCTCTCTCTCTCTATATATATATATATATATATTAATATTTTTAGTTGAAGCTCTGTCAATCATTATTATTTATAATTCTGACTAATATTATCCTCCAGCTTCCTAATTCTAGTTGCTTTTAAATGAAAATCAAAAGTGGCTTTTTATAAGTGCTATTTAGACTTTGGACTTGGGGCTTATTCTTTATTCTTGTTTCTGATGTTTGTTGTTCCTAATTATCACACAAGCAATGACCAGAGTAAGAAACAAAACTAAAAAAAAAAACAAAAAAATAAACAAGAATTAGGAAGATGAAGGATAATACAAAGCTAATTTATCATTACTTATATATATATATATATATATATATATTTACACACACATTTTATAAATATATGCCAACATATCTGAAAAGATTTCAAATGTGTTCACTGGGGCTCACCTGAAGATTGTTTTCATGAAACTTGGTTGGTTGGTTGTTAGGGTTTTATGGCATATCAATCTTTGTAGGTTATTTAATGCCAAATCTATTTTCATACAAATAGCAAGTTCTATTTCAAACAATTCAGTTTAGCATGAGTACATGGTTTAATTGTCAAAAACATTTCTATTTCAAGCTATTCAAGTTTATTCAAATAGTTCTAATTTAGCCAATTCAGTTTAGTACAGCTTTTGTTTACACACAGTTAAATGTCAAAACACTTCTACATTAAACAATTCAGTTTAGCGTAAGTACAGTTTCAATGTCAAAAACAGTTCCATTTCAAACAATTCAGATTATCGTAAATACACAGTTTAATTGTCAAAAAACATTTCTATTTCAAGCTATTCAGTTTAATCGAACAGTTCTAATTCAAACTATTCAGTTTAGAATAAGTATGCAGTTCAGTTCTATTTAATCCATAGATAGGGCTTTATCAGGTGCTACCAATCCGGGCCAGAGTGGACCTGAGAGCAATGCCAATGAAAGGGTGGTCTGCATTCCCCAAAGCCCCAGCATCACTGGAACCTCACCATCAGATTGTTTAGTATCATATCCAGGACACTTGTTGGGGAGGGGGTCTTACTCCTCTGCAGAGTTGCAGTTGGTGTATTCTATACCCCCAGTCGACTGGGCAAATGAAACTGAGTTGTGAGTGGTCTTATTTTACATCTTAAAATAATTTTAATATTTGCATTGCACTGTAATGATTTTTGCAAGCATTTTAAATTCTATCAAATATTTATTATTTTACTTAGACATGAACAGTATATTTTATCAGAAAAAACAAAACAAAAACACAAACCATAACCCATGAAAAACACAAATCCTAAGAATTTTATTACAGCAGCATACTTAAAATACTCTAACATAGAGAATAAAGCAATATCCAGTCTAATTTGCAACTGAAATATAATTTTGTAGGGTTAGTGTTTTAGATGAATCTAATTCTTCTTAATCCCCTATATGATTGCTATATATGACTTCCTAAATAAAAGCATCATTATCATCATGGACTGATGTTACAGCAAGTACTCAGAGTGTGCCATCTACAAATAAATGAATCTTTTAAAAATACATAAATTTTATCTATTTTTTAATAAACCATTGTTTTCTTGGTGATTTGGGAAAAAAATAGAGTGATTGAAATGGCATGTCAACTTGCCTAGGTTTATTTTATGTCTGGAGGTAAGAAGAGTGTGGTTATTATACATTTACATTTTTTGTGTAGCTATTTCAGAAGAGCTTTTTTTGTATACAGTTATATGATATCAAGTATTCTTATCTAATACAAATAATTTTCAAACAAATCAATTTAATCCATAGAAGGGACTCTAATAGCACCACTCTGGGTCAGAGTGGACCTGAGAGTAATGGCAATGAAGAGGTATTCCACACCCCTCTATATCTCCAGGATTGGAGCCTCACCATCAGGTGTAGTCTTTTGTCATACTCAGAATACTTTTTTCTTAAGGTAGAGTCTTACCCCTTAGCAGGGCATATTCTAAGCTTTGCGGACAGGGGTGAGGAAAAAATTAAATTAAAATAATCTCACTCAAATAAGGTTTTTTTTTTTTTGCTTTAATGCTGACAATCTGTGTGAAAACACAGAGAAAAGATATTAATATTAAGATAGTTGGGGCTAATGAGAACAGGTTTCTATATTTGACATTAGGATGTTTACATATCAAGTGTATGCTATTCTAAAGTCATTTTGAACCCTAAATCCTTAAAAATCGGCTTAACAGTTTCATTATAATCATCACTGAAGTAAAAATAGAAAAACAAAACAATAACAAACAAAAAACAAAAACGCCTGTTATCCTTGCAGACATACAAGAGGTTCTACTTAATTGCCTCTTATTAATCTAGAAATAATTGTATTTTAATTACTGAAAGAGAAATCATCAAGATTTGTTGACAGTATGTATTCCCTTCCAGTGTGTAATCCATCCCTATTGGCCACAGCTCTTGGTTAGTCCTCTAAATGCCATTTAATGTCTGCACAGAACTAATGAATGTAAGTTTTTCCAGGTATGTCCATGTGTAGTAGTCCATAGAAGAACATCACTAATGACTTTCTCAAGCAGTACCCCCAGCATATATTTATCTTACGTGAATGTGATGTGAGATAAGAGGTAAGTGGCTGTACAACTGCCATTTTGTTGGGTGCTGCTTCTAGGATTTGTTCAAAACAGCACAGTGTGCTTGTGTTGGTCCTGCTGAACTTTCTTTCTAAGCATTTTGTTAAAGTTTAAGTAGTACCACAGATTAGATGAGACATTTTTCTTTATGAAATAAAAAGAGAATTTTATACTCTTCCTTCCAAATTGAAGTTAAAAATCACTTTTCAATCCACAGAAAAAAACACTTTGTTGGAAGGTTTAGAATATATTGATTGTATCCCCTGCAGAGGGTTAAGAAACTCTGCCAAAAGGGGATATCCTATATATAACATTAAACTGCATTTGATAGTGAAGCTACAGTTCTGGAGATCTGGAAAAGTGTTGAGTACCTCTTCATCACCATTACCCTAGGTCCACTGTGACCCAAAGTGATTAGTATTTGATAGAAATACTTGATGCCATAAATCATTTATATTAAGAACATTTACTTGAAGCTATAATTGTTTAAACTGGCCCATTGGTGGGTAGAGTATTTGCCAGTGGTCCGGTAAGACTGAGGTTCAATCACCAGTCAAATCATACCAAAGACAAAAAAGAAAAAAAAAAAAAGAAGAAAAAAAAAAGAAAAAAAAGAAAAAGAAAAAAAAGGTACTTGATGCTTCCTTGCTTAACACTCAGCATTATAACATGGATCAAGAGTAAGTGGAGCAATCCAAGGAAAGGAGTAGTACCCTTCTCTACACTTTGGTGTAATAACTATCAAAAAGGGAGCCTTTGGGTGGCCCTTGACTATGGTGGGCTAACTTACTTATAATTGTTTATTAAGGATTATTATTACTTCAAACTATGCGTGTGCAAACAAATGGCCATTATTAAATAAAAATAATTACTTGAAATCATATAATTATTAGTATTAGATAGGAATACTAAAAACCACACAACTACATGCAAATTATTTGTAGCAGATAAAAATACTTGATATCATATTTGTGTCTAAAAAATCTCTTGATTACACACACACACACAAAAAAGTAAATATCAGTGTACAGTGAACACAATTTCCAAGCCTCTAGGCATGAAATAACCCAAGACAAATTGACATGCCATTAAAATCCATCCATCAACATCATAAACATCAATAAAAAATGTTTCCATTCACATGTAATCAATATATATCTATATATGAGGTGGCTTCAAAAAGTACCAAGATTGAGGCTGTCTTTACTAATATAGAAATGAACAACAAATAGTGTTAATTTTCTTCAAAATAGAACCTCGAAACATTTAATGCACTAATTCCATTGTGTTTTCCATTGTTCAAAGCATCTTTAAAACTCTTTTTCTGATATAGTGTAAAGCTGCAGTATAGTGTTTTTTAATGTCCTTTACATTCTCATATGTTACCCTTTAGATATATTTTGAGTTTAGGAAACAAGAAAATTTTTGGGATGGAGTTAGGTGTAGTGAATATGAAGGGTGCTGCACTTGCATAATCTTGTGTTTCATGAAAAACATTTCATTCAAAAAGTTTTGAGACTGGCAATCTATCTCTTTTTTTCAAATTGGCAGCAAATTTTTAAGATGTCACCACTTCATTGTATAAATTGCTTAGTTGTGTACGTATATATATATATAAAATGAAAAGCTTCAATCTTAATACTTTTTAACCACATCTTATGTATATCATCATCAGTTTTGTTACTCTGGGTGGCTGTCTATTCCCGGACGTTATCTTCCTACTTCTATCAGCATCTTCAAACTGGCACTGCACCTTGCAGGGTACTTTTTGTCGAGCCTTATGAGATTGTCCCATGTCCATATTACATCAGTTTTCTTTTCTTCACAATGCTGAGCAGGCTGTCATTTTTTTCTTGATATGAAGTTTCAATACAGTAAAGTTTGGTAATAAGTAAGTAAATAAAGGCAGCAACTGTAGTCAAGGGTGACTTGAAGGCTCCCTTTTCAATAGCTACTACACTGCGGTGAAGGGGAGGGCACTACTACTTTCCCTGGATTGCTTCACTTTACCCTTGATACGTACTTTGTAATGCTGAGTGTTAAGCAAGGAGGTATCAAGAACCATTTTTTAAGTCTTTGGTATGACTCTACCTGGGATTGAACCCCGCTCTCCTGGGCCATTAGCGAACACTCTACCCACTAGACCAATGAGCTGGTTTTGGTTATAAGTAATACCGAATAATATTCAACTTGAATGTATAATGTTCCACAAAAAATAAAAACCTTGGTATCTTTGGTTTAGAAGAGAATTAACTTTTTATAAACAAATTTTAAAAATTGGTATGGGCATAATTATATGAGACATGGTTAGTATTAAATAAAAATTTTGTATATTTTATTTCTTTTAAAATTTTATATTAGTTTTTTCATTATCTCTTAAGCATAAGCAGACATAAAACCATACTAAAATAAAACGTCAGTTATCTCGATCTTAACTCAAGCTTTTGTTTGTTGTCGTAGGCATATTTTATATATAAGTTGCTTTGACCAGATTTTTAAAAAAATAAAAATTTGATATTAATAAGATAAAAAACATACACACAAATACTAAAATTTTATATATATATATATATATATATATATGTATGTGTGTGTGTGTGTGTGTGTGTGTGTGTGTGTGTGTGCACATACACAAAATTTGAATTTAATGCTTTTTTGAAAATTTTGTTAGTTCTAATTGTAAAAAAAAAAAGAAGAAAATGATTCCAACTAAGGGATACACTTTTTTAAAAAATATACTATTTCTAAATATAAAAAATTAAAAAAAAAAAAAAAAATTATAATATAAAACGTACATTTTTAATCCTTAGCTTCTTTTTAATGTACCTAACTATTTAATATTTTATACCTATTTAATATTTTAGAGGGTAAAAAAGAAAATGAAATGAAAGCATTTTTTATCAATGACTGAAAAAATGATTTTTTTTAAATGAATACTTTTTAGATTTCTTAAAAACAAAATATATTAATTTTAAATCAGTATAACTCAAAAACTTTTTTTTAAAAAAAAGGAAATAAACTACTTATAGAATAAACAAATACTTTTCATTTAAATTAATACAAAAAAATTTTCAACCTAAAAATAAGGACATAGCTTCTTTTAATTGTTACTTTTTTATAGGGTAAAAACGAAAATAAATTAAAACAAATATATTTTTTTATTTTTTTGTTTTACAATTAAGAAATGAATTTAAATTGTCATATTTAGAGAAAAACTTTAAAGAAATAGAAGGGTTTAGAGTTACATTTAAAAACATAATAGGTTAAACTTGGCAAAAAATTTTTAAAATAAAAGAATATTGTAATATATGAATTATTAGATTCTTTTATAGTTAAATTTCAAGAGGGTAAGTAAAAACTTGAATTAAAACTAAGATACATTTTTGAAAACAAAAAAATTGTGTGGTAAGTGACCACTAACTACAAAAAGAAAAAAAAAATATCTAAACCCCCGTGACAAAATCATGAAAATGTTTTAAAACCTTCACCCATATAAGTTTGGTTTGATTTTATGGCATACCAATCATTGTAGGTTATTTAATGCCAAATTCTCTTTACACATATATATTCCTTATTTACTTCCACATATATATTAAATATATATGATTTGTAAATATTATGTTGATAACATTTTTAAACAAGCCTGATGTCATTTATTTTGCATACTGTTGAATGGTTTCAAGTATGTCTATCTAATGTAAATAATTCTATTTACTATTAACAATTTGTTTGCACAAAGTTAAATGGTTTCAAGTATTGCTACATAACAGTAACAATTTAACATCAGTCATTTGTTTGCATACAAGTATTGCTATTCTTTCTATGCAATTAAATGGTTTCAATAACTCTAATCTAACATTACTAATTTTATTCAATATTAATCATTTGTTTGCAGACGGTGAAGTAGTTACAAAGATTTGATTCAACACTATTCATTCATTTGTGCATAGTTAAATGGTTCCAAGTATTGCTATATATTCCTTATAATTCAATTAAACATCAGTCATTTGTTTACACACAGGGAAATGATCCAAAAGTTCTATTTCTAACAATTCTATTTAATATAAGTCATTTGTTTTCACAGTTTAAATGTAAAACAGTTCTTTTTGATCTATAGATAGAATACTATCAGATGCTACCTCTCCAGATCAGAATGAGCCTGGAGCAATGGTTATGAAAAGGTACTCAATATTTGCCAAAGCTTCAAAACTGGAACCTCAACCTCAACCTCAAATGGTTTAATGTCATATCCAGGACACTGGTTGTTGAGTGGTCTTCCCCCTCTGCAGAGATGCAGTCGTATTCTACAGCCTCATCTGACTGGGCTGACCTATGTAGGGTTACATCTTTTTAAATATCATTTTAATGTAAACTAAAAAAGAATAACAAAGAAAAAGCAATGAATAAAATGAAAGAAAATTTTTCATTAGAATTATGTTAAATCTTTTAACTACAAATAAGGATACATTTTTAATTCTTAGCTTACTACTCATTTTTCTTGGTGTTCCTAAAATTCTTTTAGTCCAGTCTTGGACTAGGTACTTGCGTGTATAATTATATATATATATATATACACACATACAAATACCCCCTACATACTATATATATATATATATATATATATATATATATATATATATATATATATATATACATACATACATACACACCAATATATAACATGAAGTTCATTAAATATAGGGAACTTTTTGAAAAATACATTTTTCTCCCATAAATATAAACTAGGCATTGCTTGTTATTATTTTATAGCAATAAAATATTTGTTTTTAGGCTATTCAATATGGTGTTAAATCAAACAGAAGACTTCCAGGTTTGAACAAATTTTTGGTGATTGAGAAGTATAAACCAATTGAAATTTATAGAAGAATGTGTGAAGAATATTTTTACTAATAAAAAAAAAATTTTTTTAAAATTCCTGGTGAAAATATGAGTTGGGACATAGCAAAATTGACCTCATTTATTGAATAACCCTTGTATATTCATATATGATAGTATACTGACATATTTTTTATTATTTTTTATTTTTTTACTTCTTACTAACCAGGTTCAAGATTCAAGAAAAAAATAATTGAAAACAACCAACATGGATATGAAATATACAGAAGAAACAACCAAAGTATATTACTTCAAATACATGCGTGAATATCGAGCTGTGGCTGTTTTGTGGGGCATTCTGACCATCATTTGGTGCATCCTGAATATTGTTGTTTTCGTCCAGCCACAGTGGATTGGTGATACAGAAAGCAGCATTGGATTTGGACATTTTGGAATCTACACACATTGTTTTCCCTCTTCGACTTCACCCAAATACGTTTGCATTGGTTCCTTTTCTGAGTTTACCAATATTTCAAACAGTTCATTCAAGGCTGTCACATTCTTTGTGGGAATCTCGGCCCTACTCATGTTAGTCTGTGTAGCGGCCTTACTCCTCTTCTTTTGCTTCAAGAAGGTATTCATTTTTGTTCTCTGTGGGATCTTGGAAATCATCTCAGGTAAACAAGAGACATTTTTTAAAAATTTTCTACAAGAGTTTTGCAATATTTTGGTACATACTAGTATGTGGTCAGTATATCACTTTACTGAATCAAAATAGCCGTTTTAACTATGAATCTAATTGGCTAAGAAATAGTAATTTGAATATTCAAGAGAAAAGACTTCTAAAATTATTTTGGATTTTGATCCTTCAAAATTTTTATGGCAAATCAAATGTTATAGTTTGCAAATTATCTTGAAATTTAAAAACTCACTTGAATGTATTAATTGGTTTATAAATGCTACAATACAGATATAAAAATTACAGCATCTGGAGCCTATTTTTTGGGACAAAAATTAACACTTTTTCGTATGGAAATCAATTGATTGGTTTGGTTTTATGGCATATCAAACGCTCTTGGTTATTCAATGCCAAATCCTGTTTTACATATATATTAAATATATGATTTATAAACATTTTGTAGATACACACAGTTAAATGATCAAACAGTTCTATTTCTAACAATTCAATTTAGCATAAGTCATTTGCTACCATTTCAGGCCAAAGTGGACCTGGGAGCAATACCAATGAAGAGATACTCTGCATTACCCAAAGCTCCAGCATTACTGGGGTAACACCATCAAAGTGCTTAGTGTCATATCCAAGATACCTCTGCAGAGATGCAGTTGGTGTATTCTACAGTATCAGCTGAAATCAGTTGAATTCCCATTATATATATATATACACACACACATATATACATGCATATATATATATATATATATATATATACATACACACACACATACATGCATATTCATATATATATATATATATATATATATATATATATATATATATACACACATATATATACATGCATATTCATATATATACACACACACACATACATACATGCATATTGATTTATATATATATATATATACACATACACACTCAAATATATACAGGCATATATATATATATATATATATATATATATATATACATACACACACACACATATATATACATGCATATTCATATATATACACACACACACATATATACATGCATATTTATACACACACACACTAGACATCCAAAACCAGATGGTTTCATTGTATCACAACTTATCAGTGTTGCTAAGTACACAAGATTCTTCAAGCTAGGATTAAAACCTGGCTAATACACACACACACACCTATATATATGTATATTGTTGAGTTTCTATATTTTTTTTTGTGGTTATTATAAACACTTATTAAAGGTTATATCTATATGTCCTTGTGACTGCTTGTTATGTTTTAAACTTGACTGTACCCTTCTTTTTTTCTTTTTAAATTGAAGCGGTGCCTTAAAGTGCACTGTTTAAAAGGTCAATGAAAATTTAGATTTTCACAATTAAGGGTAGGTAATTAAAAAGCATAGCAATGCCATTTTAAGTACACCATAATTCTGATTTTCAAATCACAACATAGAAATAAATATGTTCAAAAATCTTTTTTTACAGCTATTTTGATGTTCCTGGGGTGTGTGATTTATCCAAGTGGATGGGATGACGATAATGTGAAAGCCCTTTGTGGACAAAATGCCGGAGAATTTAAACTCGGAGATTGTGGTATACGTTGGGCATACATCTTAGCCATTCTTGGAATAGTGGATGCAGCACTGCTGGCCATCTTAGCTTTTATCCTGGCCAGCAAACGTACAAAACCAAGTACTTACTACTACACTGGCAAAATTACTAAAGGTATGAAGTTCTTTTTCTTTCTTTCCTTTTTTTTTTTATAACTCAACTTCCAATTTAGATAAAGGGTTGAATGGCACATTGATGTGGCTGAATCTCCAGGTTATTTTTAAGATGAGATAATCTTTAAATTTTCTCAGCCAATTAAGACATAAAGGCAAGTAAACAGAACTGACAAGCAATAATATTCACTATACACAGATGGAAAATAAAATACCCACAGCCTTAATGCGTGTTTCAATTCACGCAAGAATAAAAAGGTACAGGTAATGTAGCTTGATTACTGTAATAGCCTAGCGGTTAGTGTGTTTGCCAATGGCCCAGGAAATTGGGGTCCAATCCCAGGTCGAGTCATACCAAAGACTTTAAAAATGGTACTCGATGCCTCCTTGCTTAACACTCAGCATTATAAGGTATGGATCAAGGGTAAAGTGGAGCAATTTAGGGAAAGGAGTAGCACCCTTCCCTACACCTTGGTGTAGTAGCCTTCAGGACACCCTCGACTATGGTTGCCAACTTTACTTTATTTACAGTAATTGATCACATGTCCAAATCAATATGTGCACAGGTTCCCAAATTAGGGTTGTATCATCAGTACTTGGACCCCATATTAAGACTCCACATCCTCCTTGGATGTTAACTCAGGCCTAGGTCTGTACTCCCAACATTACAGTGCACTGGTATGAGGACTGATACAAAAGTTTTAAGAAATTAATGATGTTGCTTATATATAAATATAAATTGTTTCCACTCTTGACATGTTTCATTTGATGACTGGCTTTTTTTTTCATAAAACTAAATGTAATTCATAGTCATGAAACTCACATGTATACTATTTATCCTGCTCGGGCAGGATATGACACAAGGTCAATTTTTAAGCAGAGTTTAACAGGTTTGAATTCAGAGTTTTCCTTCTCCTAGACTAGTTGCCTAACCAAGGCTGAAGAACCTAGTCTGTCCTACTATTTACCTATAGCTGGAGGGAGAATAATTGGATTCATACCTTTCCCAAGGGTATTAGTGCTATGTGAAATGCAATCAGTCAGGTCCAGGATTTGAACTCGTGTCGCCGTGTCCATTTCCTACGACGATAACGACTACACCACGGACACCTCACATGTATGAGGTAAGAAAAGATTCACCTTAATGTTAATTTTATTGAGTACAATTAGTTGAAACTTGTCTCTGAATCATGTTTTACTAAAAACCATGAATAAGAGTTTGTTTTTTTTGTTTTAAATAATTTAAAAAAAATGTTTTATTAGATTTAAATTTGGTAAAATTTTATATAAAGATTGTTCAAGATTTTATCCCCAGGCACTTTCCACCATCAATGATCATTTTCAAAGATAGAATCAAGATAGCATTTTTTCTCTTAATTTTAGTGAAATTTTTGTTTTTAATATTCAAGATGCTTTCTACCCAGAGTGTAGAGATTTTGAATTTTTTGCAGTTTTTCTATCATGTAACATGTTTATAAAGCATTAAACAAAGGGGACCTCCTCATGGTGTAATGGTTAAAGAGCTGGACTATGGAATTGTAGTAAGCAAGTTCGAACTCCAGTCGTGCTATTATGTTCACTTTCAGACAAATACCCTTGGGAAAGGTATGAACTCCCTTATCCTCCCAGCTATGGGTTAAATAGTACCACTACTGTTCTTCTAGAAGGATGGGTTAGGCATTAAATAACCTACATATGTTGATATCCCATTAAACAAATATATATATATATATATATATATATATATATATATATATATATATATATATATATATATAGGAAAAACTGAAAATAAATTCAACAATATGAAAATGTTCACATGAAAAAAATGCAAGGTCTTCAGAAGATGATTTCCTTTGTAGAAATATTTGCCAGTGTATATAACATTTTGGTTTTTAGACCTTCAAATGAGAAAATTTCAAAACATTTTATTTCAGTTGGTAGTATTCTGTTTCAAATTTGCGTAATGTAATTAGCATAAAAAGAAAAGAAAGAAAACCCATATCACATCAGTCTATCTATGTTAATGTTTATATCACTTAGTTTATATCTACCTATTATAAACATTGCATAATAAATAAGTGTTAGTTTTCTTTCTATCTCTGTCTGTTTAATTCAACTGTTTATCTATCTTTTTAAATATACATAAACAATGAAGCTGAATTATTTTAAATAAGGATTTTGTAACTTTTCATTGCCTATCCGACCAAATAAGGAGACAAATTGAAAAAAAAAATCAGTCTCTGATAGTATTGTGGTTTGAAATGATACTAGATTCAATGATTTTCCAGTATGTAAACTAACATCTTTGAATCTTTAAATTGAAATTGTAATTAGTTTCTAAATTATATTTGACCAAATTATTTCTATCCACTCTTTATAAATCTCTTCTGCACATTTATATAAGAAAAAAAAAAAAGCGTTATATAGAAGAATGTGCTGATAGCAACCCGTGTGATTTGAACATGGATCTCCAGCCAACAAACAACTATTGGAATGGATTGTGCAACTAGAGTCACGTGACTAAAAGTGTCGGATACATAAATGGGTCAGAGAGATGAGAGATGTATGCAAAATAGATGTGAAATCTAAGATTGCGAATTAGTATTGTTTAGCATTCAATACTCAGAAGAGATTTTAAGTATTGGCCAAAATGAACCCCTTGCCAAGAACATTACAAAAGAAAGTTTCAATAAAAACAGTGGATAAAAAAAATATGCTCAAATGGTGGCAAGCGGAACAGTAAAAAAACTTTTTGGCTACTGTGACTAAAAGTTCGATTGAGTTTTAATTGATGTATAAAATTGCTAGTCACAGAAGACAAAAAGTATTGTAAGATAATAATACATTGTGAATGAACGAATCATTTTGAAAACATTTTTCTTAAAGAAAGTGCTCAAATACTGGTCAGTAGAGCAGGATAAAATTTAGAAGAAACTATTATTTCACCTCCTTATGTTGGCTATGAATAAAAAAAAAAATTTTGAAAATAAAAATACAATCAGCAGATGCATCAGGTAAGAAAATGGATGAAGAAAATAATGACTACTGAATATTTCTTGCACAATGCAAAAAAAAAAAAAAAAAAAAAAAAAAAAATGACAGCATAGTATATGTATTTATCCAATCCCACCACCATGAACAGTGTATGACACAAGGTCATCTTTAAAGCAGAATAAAGCTGATTTGAACTCAGTTTTTCATCTCCCAGATTTTTTTCATACAACAGTAACCACTACACAAGCACACCTCAAAATGACAGCTTAGTGGAAGGGAAAAGTGAAAGAAAACAAAACACAAAATACCTAAAAAAAAAGTCAAATCCTACTGAAGGCTCAATGCCGCCTAGATCAACAATCAGCATTACAAGGTACGGATCAAGGGTAAAGTGGAGCAATTCAAGGAAAGGGGTAGCGCCCTTCCCTACACCTTGGTGTAGTAGCTATTGAAAAGGGAGCCTTCAGGTCGCCCTCGACAACAGTTTGCCAACTTTACTTACTTACATATATATTTCCTCAATAGCATGATTCTCTCTCTCTCTCTAATTGTCAGAGCGAGAGAGAGATCTCAAAATAACTTTTTATCAATTTTAAGTTTTCTTCTCAATTTCCACTTTAAATATGTCTTAGATTTTTCCTAATTCTATAATTTTTGTTTTCTATTTTTCTCTCTACCAGCTGAGCTGTACCCCAACTACATGACAGATACTTTACGCTCACATGGAACTATCATTCGGCCAACCATGATGACCGTACCAGATAACCATGACAGTTATTCTGAGTATTCCCAGCAGTCTGGAAATAGAAAATCACTGATCAGCTCAGGATTTCAACTCTAATGGACAGGCACATGGTGACGAACCTTCCTAATTTTTCTTAAGGACAACCGATTGAAGGAAAAAATAAAAAGCCAAAAGTTGCATAGACAGGAAGATATGGTACAAGAATCAGTGAAAGAGTTATACTACTGTCAGGCTGTGTACTGATCAATGGTATTATGTGGAGATTATATTATATTATATTATATTATATTATATTATATATATATATATATATATATATATATATAAAAATCACCCCAAATAATTTGGTTAGAAAAAGTTAATCTAAACTAATAGTATCAGGATTTTTATTATTTCTAGTGTAACATTATACAATCAAAACAGATATAATTAGGTATTATTCATTACCAAACTCTACAGCATTGAAACTCCACAACCAAAAAAAAAGAAAGATAAAAAAAACAAAAACAAAAACAAGTGCTGTTTGAAAATATAATCACTACATAAATTTATGCATAAGGGTAGACTTATTTTTGGACTGTTAAAGAGTTTCAGTGCCGTTTCAAGTTTGACAATAAATAATACCTAATTATATCTGTTTTGATTGTATAAAGTTTGGCTAGAAATTATGAAATCATGAAATCTTTGGTTTAGAAGAAAAAAAATTGTTATGGGTGATACTGTATGTTGTACTTACTTGAATCTAATGCAACTCCAACCACTTTTTGTAGCTAAAAAAAAAAAAAGTATATATTTTATTCTCTTATATAATGCAACCTCCACTCTCCATATTGCCATTGCCATTTATATTTTTTTAAAGAAATTGGCATAATACTAAAGCAAATTTTTAAAAAATATCTTATATAAAAGTCCAATTTGGAAGACAGACATTTTGTCTTTCTTCTTTCCACATTCATTTAGCTTTTACAAAAAAAAGAAAGAAAAAGAAATAAAAGCCCCATGGTGATATATATATATATATTATGCACACACACACAAATGCTCCCTTTGCTGTATCTGACAAATTGGTACATAAACTTTAAGGTAATGTATTGGTTTAAATCTATTTATACATTTTGAACAGTTTTGTTAAATTTTTAGTTTAGATTTAAAGTTAAAAGTTAAATTAAATTTAGTTTGAATTTACCCAAGCTTCTAAACTTATATAAAAAAATTCAAATTTTATGTTTGTTGGTTTATTACCATAATACAGCAAAAGAAAGAAGGAAAAAAAAGAAAAGAAAAAAAAGACAGAAGTCATTTTTTTAAAACTTGAGTATAATTCTAACCTCCTAAGATTCTGATTTTTTCTAAAATAGTTCTTATATTTGTATGTAAAGTTTAGGGACTTTGTCTTTAAAACAATGACTGATCCTAGAATCATCTGGAGAAAGCAGTTATGTTTTGTGCAGGTGTAAGTGAAATTATTTTGTATCTACTATTATAGGACAGCGGTAGACTTATATATACATGTGTGTGCGTGTGATAAAATAAAACAAATTAACGAACTAAATATTAGATTAATAAATAAAATAATGGGGTTTAATTTTTATTTACACCAGAGGATCTGAATTCTGTGTATGCAACTCAAAGATTATGATTTCTTAAGTAACTCATTTATTTTGTAATAAAAAAGAAATAACAAAAACCTTCCACTGTTTTAATCATTACTATTTGCAAATGGCATCCTGAGTATGACACAAAACCAAATCTAGTGGTGAGGCTCCGGTTCTGGAGAGTGTGGAGTATCCCTTCATTGTTATTACTTCTAAGTCCACTCTGACCTGGAATGGTAGTACCTTTTAGGGTCCCATTTATGGGTTTTATCTGCTTGTGATAATGTTTAAAATGATTTTGAACTGCATAGGCTCTTGAAACACCAATATTCTAAGTAAATATAAGATTCACCTGTTTAAAACAATTGTGAAAATACATTTTTGTACAGTATATAATAGAAAACCATAACTGTTTAAATGACTTAGCATTTAATAATCCAACAACAAGGATTGAAGTGCCACTGTCAGTTGAGAAAGATACTACTGTAGAGAACAAAATAAAAGAACACATGGTCATTGATTATTATCAAATTAAAAAACCCAGCTCATTGGCAAGTGGGTAGAGTGTTCGCCAATGGTCTGGGAAACCGGGACCCAATCCCAGGTTGGGTCATACCAAAGACTTTAAAAATGGTACTTGATACCTCTTTGTTTAACATTCAGCATCATAAGATATGTATCAAGGGTAAATTGGAGCAATCCAGGGGAAGGGGCAGTGCCCCCCCAACACCTCGGTGTAGTAGCTATTGAAAAGGGAACCTTTGCGTCACCCTCGACTAAAGTTGGGGGTGTCCTCGTGGTATAATGGTTAAAGTGATGATCTGCGGAATCGTAGTACGCGAGTTCGTACTCCAGTCGCGCTATTACGTTCACTTTCGGGCAAATACCCTTGGGAAAGGTATGAACCCCCTTATTCTCCCTCCAGCTATGGGTAAATAGTAAGACGGACTAGGTTCTTCAGCCTTGGTGAGGCAACTAGTCTAGGAGAAGGAAAACTCTGAATTAAAACCTGTTAAACTCCGCTTAAAAATTGACCTTGTGTCATATCCTGCCCGAGCGGAGGGGTTGGTAAATAGTACCCTCGACTAAAGTTGTCAACTTTACTTTACTCATTATCAAATGACTTATGGTAAAGTTTGTCAGTTGACAAGGATCCTATTGAACGTGTCAGCCATTTTGACTCCTCAAATAAGGAAAATGTTTAGAAAGTCTTGCTTAGTGTTCTGAATGCAGTCTGGTTAGATTTCAAATAAAAAGAAGAAATTTTTTTAGTAAGTTTCATATAGAAAATATTTAACATAATTTTGTTCATTAAAATAGATTACTATAATCATTTGCAAACAAGATGCACTAATTTTCCAGATTTTTCAACCCTAAAGTGAGAAGTGCATAATAACACAAGAACTAAATATTTTTTTCTGGCCACAAGTGTTGTCATATTCAGGACAGCATGATTGAAAGCAAGTTACATCTATTGTCCAAATTAACTAATGTGTTATAAACATGTTTATACCATGACAGAGAAGTAGCAACAGGAATGCATGTTTTAGTGAATTAATTTTTGCTGTAAGTTTGTTACATTTTTGTGTGAGTATGTCCTTGGCTTTGCTCTAAATAATGTGTCAATTTAAGGAATTGAAACATGATATAAACTATATAAATTCTTATTTTTAGTTGATACAAACTGGATAAAAACTTAAACAAATGTGAAATTTAGCAGCAACAAGTTCAAAAAAGTCAATGAGTATTATCCGTGAGATTTTTTCCCCAGAATTTCTTAACCAAAAATTAAAAAAAAAAATTTGAATGCGTTTTCCAACAATTCTTCGTTTGAATCTCCAAGACAAGGAATAATCATTGTTCAATCTGGACTATTGACTGTATCTTGCTGGTTGTTATAGTTACAACACTTTGGCTGTTACACTCTCAGGCCTTCTTCACTTGTCTGTTAAAATCTGTAACATTCTAGAAATTTTGAACTGTACCCTTTATTTATTTAAGGGGAGTAGAGATTTCATTTGAGTGTCTATGCTTCAAAAATATCTCCTAGTTAATTCGTCTGAGATATATTGAACTAGAGTATATTACTTATATCTACAACACCATTTATTTGTAAGAAAGTTTTAAATATGATAATGGGATCAATCATATAGAAATTTAATCTATCTGATAAAATAAAATGGGATTTCTTCCAAGCTGTGGTTGTGAAAATACTACAATCATGATGTCTAACAAAACACAGGTAAAAAGCTACATGGGGAAATACATAAGAATGCTATGTGTTGTTTTGAACAAATCCTGGAAGCAACACTTCATAAAACAGCAGGTGTATGACTACCTACCACCCATCTCACAAAGCATCCCAGTAAGAACAAGACATACTGGACACTCCTGAAGAAGTGAGGAAAAATCATAAGCTATATTCTTTCATGGACTCTTATACATATGAACTGTGTTAGTGTTGGTTGACCAGCAAAAACTTACACATCAACTTTGTGTGGACAATGGATGCTATCTAGAAGACCTACCAGGAGTTATGGATGATAGAGATGTATGGCAAGAGAGTCAGGGAACTAACAGCAAAACTTTATGATAAATATCATCTTTAATCAGCTCTACTTTAAATACTGATTGGTTTCTTTGGTTTTAATGGCATATAAACTTTCTTGGGTAATCTAATGCCAAATCCATCCTTCTAGAAGAACATTAGTGGTACCATTTAACCCATAGCTATGATGATAAGGGCAGTTCATACCTTTCCCATGGGTATTTGTCTAAAAGTTAACGTAGTAGCGCAACTGGAGTTTGTACTCGTGTACTATGATTCTGCAGTCAAGCGCTTTAACCAGTACACCACGAGGACACCCTCTTTAAATACTGAGAAATACATTTTATATATATCAAAAAAGTAAAAAGATTATTTATTCTAGTACTCCTGAGTTTAAGGATAGGCAAGTTGTAGTGATATACCACAAATTAAGGCACAGAATTTATAGTTCTCTTTTCAATGGATGCTACAAAGATTAAGTCATATGACCTGAATGTTTTAGTTTTTAAACTACTACTAATAGATATATATAAGTGGCTTATTCCATCAAGAGAAATTTTGTGATTTTCTTCTCTTAATGGCATAATCATCTACAGTGAAATAAATAGGTGAAAGGAAAAGTGTGATGTGTAAAAGTTTTTAGATACTTTGAAAAAGGTAAAGGATAATAAAAGTAAAGTTGGTGACCATAGTCGAGGGTGACCCGAAGGCTCCCTTTTCGATAGCTACTACACCAAGTTGTAGGGGAGGGTGCTACTCCTTTCCCTGGATCTCTCCACTTTACCCTTGATCCCTACCATATAATGCTGAGTGTTAAGCAAGGTGACATCAAGTACCATTTTTAAAGTCTTTGGTATGACTTGACCTGGGATTGAACCCAGGTCTCCCGGGCCATAGGCGAACACTCTAACCATCATGCCAATGTCCGGTGGTGCAAATTTGTAATCATATTATAGTTAGGACATGAGTATAGTGAGCCTGTTGTGTTGGGAGGTAGCCACTTGCAGGTCATAGTGCTAAGCGGCACTCTGCATGGCAAATTCATTAGTATCAATAACATAGTTTGCAATATTTATGAATAGTGTATTCAATATATACATAACTTAAGACAGCATAGACAGAGAGTCGATACCATTTGATGAGTGTCTGTTTCTTGTCAAATGTTTGGTATAACTAGATACACTGTTGTGGGAAGCATGATGGGAAAGGTGATCTAGTTTGTGGAGTATTCTGGGAAGGGTGGTCTATTTATACTGCATGGTTAGTTATGAGACAATATCAATTGTGATTTGTTAATTTACTCAATTATTATTATATTCTTGTTTATTTATGTATTTGAATCTTTTTTTTTTGAATAAAACAAAATAAACAACTATAAATACATGAATAAGAATATAATGATAACAAAAATGATATGGCAATTTATTTTTTTCTTGTTGTTAACAAAAAAAAAACCCTCAAAAATAAAAAAAACTTGCCATCTAGTGGATTTTGTTGTTCTGGTGTATAAATAAGTAAATATAAAAGAAAGTAAAAAGATAGAAAAATACCTGGATCTTGCCAGAGAGCTGGAAAAGCAGTGGAACATGAAGGTGATGGTAATACTAATTATAATTGGAGACCTTGGAATTGTCCCTATAGATTTGAAAAAAAGACTGGAGGAATTGGAAATCAGAGAAATAAAGACCCTCCAGCATTGTTAAAATCAGGTAGAATACAGAAAAGAGTCGAGGAGACTTGCTGTCAATTAGACTCCAGTGAAAGATCAAAAGCTGACACAAATGTGAAAAATTCAGTAATAATAAATAAAAACAGTAGAAAACAATAAATCAAACTATAATTAAGTTATCATATCATAAAATTAACAGAACCACATAAATAAACATGCAATATAAACTAGATAGTGTTTCCTCAGAATGTTGCAGAAACTAGATCACCCTTCTCATTATGCTCCAAACTGCAGTATATAAAAGGGATATTTACTAAAAAAAAAATTTGATCAGGTAATCGAATAGGTGAGAAATTGACACTTATCAAGCACTGGTGTGTCTACACTATCCTTAAATATATATGTGAGTATATATCCAGGAAAATGGAAGTAAATGTGACTATGTAAATGTACAAATATGAAAACACACGGTATTGATTTTATTATAAAATTATCCACTAAATACCTAGTGTTTTTTCATATTTGTACATTTACAGATACAAATGAAAGCTTAAGATACAAATGAATTCAAGTTAAAGGAAAACATTGAACCATCTTATTAATCTAAATAGATTTGAAGAGAGTGTATTGAGAAAATGTACCGGTGTTCTTAAAAGCCATTATACTGAACTTTCTTTCAAAATTAAACTATTGCTCTACAGACAAGTTTGTCTTCAAATGATAAAACATTTTTTAGGATTTTTTCCTCATGTTTACAAATTGCTAAATTGTTTAAAGACAAAAAAAAAAAAAAGTTGTGTGGAGGGAGGGGAAAGGTCTAAAACCACAAAAATTTATATTTCAAATTCATCAAGATTTCACATATCTATGAACTAAAACATTTGTTGTAATATTCAGTTGATAATCTGAGAGTTTTATGAAATAAGGCAAAGAAAAAGAAGGCAAGAAATGTAAGAGTTGTAGATGTGACTCTACACAAATAAAAACAAAGTTAAAAACAAACATGCTAGTATAGTTACTATTAAAATTTTTTGGAATCCAGCCTAGAATCAGAGTGTAACTCTTTAGTTTTAGCATTAGGATTCAAGTGTAGAATTTGTTCATTCATAATATATATAGGTTAGTAAGGAGGGCGACCTGAAGGTTCCTTTTTTAATAGCTACTACACCGAGGTATAGGGAAGGGCACTAACTGAACTCTGGTCTCCTGGATAGTTCATGACTGAACTAAAAGGATTTTAGGAACACCAGTTAGTGAGATAGAAAAGAGGGGAGAGAGGAGTAAGCTAAGAATAAAAAATGTGTCCTTATTCGTCATGGAAAGATTTTGCCTATTAATTCAAATGGAAAGTATTCTTTTATTTTATGCATCGTTTTTTCATCTAGTTTATATTTAATCTATAAAAATATGTAACCTTTGACTGGTGAAAGATTTAAAACATTGAGTTTATTTTTTTCTCTCTAATAAATATTTTTTATTTTCTTTTTTACAATTAGTGCTTGAGAACTGAACAATTTTTTAGTAAAAATTTTTTTCAAAAAGTAGCATAGTTTCAATTTAAATTTTTATTCACCCTCTAAAAATTTAATAATAAAAGAATCAATTACAATATTCTTTTTTTGTTAATATTTCAAATATTATTTTACAAAAATGTAACCCTAAACTCATTAGTGGTTTGAGAAATTATAATCTATTTTTTTAAAAAAGATTTTTTAAAATATAACAAAAATTTAAGTTCTTAATAGCAAGTTGAGTTATAGTGTTAAAAAATGTATTTGTTTCATTTCTCTTTTTTTATCTTATAAAAAGTAACTATAAAAAGAAGCTAAGTAGGTTTCATATATTAATTCAAATAAAAAGTATTCATTTATATTAAAAGAAATAGTATATTTCTTTGAAAATTAAAAAAAAAGTTTTTAAATCAGTTTTTGAGTTATCAATAAACAAAATAATGCTTTCATTTAATTTTTGTTATTCTTTCTTTTTATCCTCTAAAAAAGAAACATTATAGGTAGGTACAATAAAAAGAAGCTAAGAATTAAAAATGTAAAATTTTTCATATCAATTTTTTTTTTTTTTTGGTTTACATATAAAAAAAGTATTTTTAGAAAAGGCATCCCTTGATTTGAAACTTTATCATATTTCTAGTTCTCCAGAAAAATCAAAATTTTTGTTTTTACAATTAGTACTAATTTACAAAACAATATTTTTTGAAAGAGCATTAAGTTCAAATTTCACCTATGGAATCCATGTTATATTTAAACCTGATGGGTCTCAGGAAAAACTTAGGAGCTGCATGTGCTTTTTGCACTTACTTCTGAAGAGCTGTGAAGAGTTCCACAAATAAAATGATTTTTAACTATTGAATTCTATCAATTTTTTTTAATCAGTAAAAAAAAAAAATTTTGTACATTTTCTTATGAACATATTAAAGTATAGTGTGCAATTTTAATGCTTAATGATATCTCTTTTCTGAGTTATAGATCAACACGTACAAATCAAAACTGATATGAATAACTATATATATATATATATATATATATATATATATATATATAAAAACCTACATATATATGTGTCAAAGTGTTTTTCATATGCAGTTTTGTGTTAGTTATTAACAATTAACATAGTAGATTAGTAAATAGTGCAATAATTGTAATTTACATCCTATTCTTAAAAAATATTTAACTTAAATATCTGTGCAGATATATTTTTAAAACTCTGAAAAAGCTTATCAATTCCTTCTGAAGAAGCTATTTCTGTAGTAAAATACATCAACCTGATTTTCCATGCTGCCTTTTTTCTCAGTATCAAGAACACTGACTATAAGAGGATGACAGATTAAATAAATATACAGTATATAGATCGTAGTAAAATTGTTAAAATTTATGAAAAAACTCAGTTATATATTGTAAAATATTGTTTTATGACTTTTAATAATTTAACAGGAAATTAAATATATGTATTGCATCCCATTAACTTATAATAAATTTGTTTTCATAATTATGGTTGTAAATGATCAAATAGATTAATAATACTGTTTATTTAAGACTTAAAAAATTTGTTTAGTTTTCTTCATATAATCTGATGAACAACATAATTACAAAGAACCACATTCTTATTCATTAATTCATTCTTAAAGACTTTTCAGAGTTACTTCCTGTCTCTAGGATTGAGAAAAAAAAAAAATCAAAATTTTGGTGGGTTTTATAATTTTTATAAACCTAATCTCAATAACCAACAGCTGACTATTTGCTTAGTTCAGTACACAGGCCTCAGTTAGCTTACTGATCTGAGAGGAACAAATAATTTTAATGTGACTAGACTGTAAGTCATATATACCATAATAGTTGTTTAGTATACAAATTTATATGCAACCATAAGAAATTATTAATGGAACAGAGGTAGTATTTTTGAAGTTGTCAGTAGATCTAGGATAAGAGAGGGAAAGGATAATGACAACTCAGACACATGCTTTTGATTTATGAACAAGTCATGTCAAATACACTGAAGTTAAGCAATGATGAGCCTGTCAGTGTTTAAATGAGTGACCATTTAGGAGTAGCAGGTTACTGTTAGCAATGTGAGATCTATGTCAGACTAAGCAAAGCTAAGTCAATGACAACTCAGATACATGTTTTTGCATTACAGAACTGTAAATTAATCGAAGAATATAAAAAGGGAAAAAAATAAAAAACATATTTTCTAATTTGAATAATGGCTGCCCAAACAGTGATAATCAGGATGGTCATAATGACAAATAAAAAAAAAAAAAACTTTTTTAAATCTTACTTTTATGAACATATTTTGATAGAAATGAAATAATTTTTTTGGAGCACGTGTTTTATTTCATGTTGCTAGTAGTTTCTCTCATTAATTTTGACAATTATTTTCTACCGATTAATTTTTAGACTGTTGGATTGTCAATTTATGACAATAAGGAAACATTATAGATTAAATATAATAACAGATAAGTTCTCAGTGAGATTCGAACTAAAGTCCTCTTTGCCTTAGGAAAATCTAGTTAAATGCACTTGCTTCTTTAATCAAGTCAACTACAAAGAGCAATTAGCCTGAAGAAATGCAAATTAAAACTTTTAAACTCATTCTTTATTTCTCAGTGTCATATTTTTAGTTACGTTTTATACTTGCAAAATCTTTTGTTTATTATTCAAAACTCATTACAATTTGCACTATTGATAACTGATAATGTTTTATGCCAAATTAAAAAAACAAAAAAGATACATTTCTTGGTATTTTATTTTAATTAGTCATTATACTAAAAAAAAAAAAAAAAAAAAAAAAAAAAAAAAAATTTTAATTCTTAACTATTCATAATATTAAAATAAATTTTTTTTTTTTTAATCATTAGATGAAGCATTGTCAGGATAAATCATGTCACAATAGACAGGATTATTTATATGTGAATCAGTAAATGTCCAGGGGCAGAGTGTAGTATCTGTACAGATACTACACTTTGCCCCTGGACAATTACTGATTAATTTATGAACTATAAATAAAAATATGAAGACAAAAAAAAATAAAATAAAATTTGAAGAGAAGTAAATTTAATACTTCCTCAAAAATTAAATACAAAATTAGAAAAACGACATGTATAATCATTGATGTATTTAATCAAAATTTCAAAAATATATATATGGGAACAAATACCATACTCTGATCTAATATTTAACTACTTGCCAATGGGAGTAGAATGTGACATATGGTCAGTTTAACATGGGAGAAAAACTGCTCAGTCTTCATGAACTGTGCCAAAAAAAAAGCATCAAATATTTTGATCCTCTGTTATAGTTCAATAGAGATGGAAGCCCCAGAATCAAGCTCACTTTTTTTTTTGCTGCATCCTGCCTGAAGATGAGAATACAGCTGAAAAGAAGGAACAGAAGCTACACTTGGATTCCAGTCAGATGGCTAGGATGCTATACTTAAGACTAGGCATTTTAATCCAAGACAAAGCACAGAGATAACTACACTGTCACTCTAACAGAAATTACGGATGGATGAATAAAGAAATAAATGGAAAGAGTCACACTGGTAATTTTTCCAAGCAATTATATGGTTTAAAATAATCAATAATAATCATTTGTAAAAAAAAAAAGAAAAGCTTCAAGCAACTATTCTTTAGACACAATTATATGGTTTCAGGTAATGATTCCAATTCAATGATAATTTGTTTGCACATAGTTATATGATTTCAAGTAACATCAATAATTTGCATACAGTTTCATGGTATCAACTATTGCTATTTGATGCTAATAATTTTCAAATAAATCTTTTTGAGTCATACATGGGACCCTAAAAGATTCTACCACTCTGGATTAAAGTGGACCTGAGAATAATGAAAACAAAGGGGTGAGACCACACTTTCTACAGTATACAGACAAAATTAATATATAATTACCAAGCTGTCTGCTCAAGTAGGATGCAACAAAAGGCCAATTTTTTTCAATGGAGTTTAACAGGCTTGAATTCAGAATTTTCCTTTGACTAGACTGGTTGCTATATCAAGATTAAAAGCCTAGTTTGGCTTATTATTTACTGGAAGGAGAATAACTGGATTCATAACTTTCTCAAGGGTATTAGTGACAATATTATTTTGAGATATTTAAAATGATAGCTTGAAAGAAAAAGAGGAGGAGATGCCAGTAGGTTAAGATAGGCACAAAGTATTTTAAGATGAATTTATACATACTGAGACAAATATGTGATAAATTGTTAAGTGCTGGAGAAAAACACTTCAATTCTACATAAGATGCACCAATAAAGGCCCTTGTTTCTGTCTGCACATAGTGAATGCTAGTCAAGGCAGACAAGGATTGGTTTCAAGCCCTACCCCCCACTGGTTTTTAATTCAGTTTTTCCTTCTCCAAGTTATCTTACATGAATTTTTCTTTCTCCAAGACTTTAGTTAGGCATGAGATTTTCCTTCTAGACTGGTTGTCTTACATGAGTTCAATTTTCACTGGGTGTACCTGTGGTGCTTGGTTTGGTTTCTTTTGTTTAATGGCATATCAATCTTCATGAGTAATATAATGCCAAAACCATCCTTGTAGAAGAACAGTGATACAATTGTTGGGGGTGGGGAATAAGGGTGTTTATACCTTTTCCAAAAGTATTAGTCTGAAAGGAAGCATAATAATGTGACTGGAGATTGAACTCACTTACTTTGAGGCAGCAGTCCAGCACTTTAGCTATTAAGCCATGGGGACTCCCTCATCAAATAGAGGGTTTAATTTCATGGTAAAGAAAACTGTAAAAAACTTAATTAAATATTAAAAAGTAAATGAAAGAAAGGATAAAGAAAAATGAAAGGAATTATGGTTGGACTGAGGTGTGTTTACACACCCCAATGCAAAAATGCATATAGTGTTACTGTTGTGCAAAATATACTCATACTGCTGCCTTAAATCTTTGCAGTCACTGATGAACATGTAATATAATTAAGGATGGTATTTAATTATATCAGTTAATTATTTTATTTGTAGTAACAAATTGTGAGTTAGCTAAAATTTTTGAATTGAAGACTAGGTTGCATTGAAAGGTTATATGCATGTACATGCTACGATTGGATGCAAGCTTCTGTCAAAATAGGGAGTTGTTTTGAAATCCATGGTGGACAGGATGTTTAAAATAATTATTTTGAATGCAATGGCAGCTGATTTAGATGACTGGTTAATTTCAAACAATTCAATTTAGGATAAGCATGCAGTTTAGTTCTATTTGACCCATAGATAGGACCCAATCAGGTGCTACCACTCTGCATTCGCTAAAGCTCCAGCATTACTGTAGCCTCACCATCAGATTGTTTAGGGTCATATCCAGGACACTTGTTGGGGAGTCTGTGCTGTGAAATGTTGCAGTTAGAAAATAAACTTTTGTATTCAAAACAACAGGTCTGCTTTGTACTTTGAGAAATGTAACATCTATTCCTTTTGGGTCTCGTAGGGTAATACCTTTTAATTATATCTGTGTGCACCATGATAACTCATTATATCTAATCCTGTAATGTTACAAAAAGATTGATTGCTTAGTAGATAGTTGTGATTCATTTAATATACCCCCCACCAAAAAAAACCCATCCAGATCACGTCTACTTGGAAAATACCCATAGGATACTTCATTAAGTTTTCTTTTTTATATCATCATAGTGTGCCGGCTACTCAAATCTCCATTGAAAAAACGCAGAGTTATTTGCGATGTTAGCTAATGGAACTTTTCATCCCTACTGGAAATGACAAACTCCAGTATCTGCAAACAATGTCACCCTTTTGTTGATGAGTAGAATTTTTGGTTACCAACATGAAAGCTATTTAAAAAAAAAAAAATTCTGCAGACAATCTCGAAGATGACTTCTAAATGCAGAATAAAATGTGGCATTTGTAAGATCCTCACATCAGTAAAATGAGATATTTCATTATTATATTTAAAAGAGACTTTCTGTCTTTGACAACACAGAATTTTTGCCATGCTCATGCATGATAAACCATTCAATACGCTTCTTCTCCCTTCTATATAAACACAGCAATCACTGATCAAGCAAGCATTTGGCTCCCAGACAGCTGTGGTGTGAGAGAGATATACATAGCTCTCTCTCACCAACCATGGTCTTAGCAGCAGCAGTCAATGATGCATAGCTTCTGGCCAACCCAGCAAATGATGCAGGATCCAACCAATCACCACAGCTCTCTTAAACAGTTATCAGAACTAATTTATGAAAGTCATCAGTTCTTTTAAGAGCCATTTCAGAAAGTCTCCTGAGAATCACCTCTGGTCCTTGCACTTACACCCCTTTGCAGATACCACAAGACAATGACACAGCAGCCAGCCAGCCAGCCAGACCTGCAACAGACCAGTTTCTCTTGTAGCAGACCTGCAAAACAGTTCCTGCATTTCCAGACCTGCAATAAACCAGTTCCAACACCTCAGCACACTGATACCTCGAGACAAGTAACAGCATCTACTCTGGAAGCAGACCAGTCATACATGGCAACTCAGATTGTACCTTGGTCCACGGGCAGATCGACTACAATTTCCTTGTTATCAATTTGCCAAATAAAAGCTTAGCACTTCAAATTTACCCTCTTGTCTTTGCTATCTTTGCCTCATTTGTTGTCAATCATTTTATTTACAAAAGTTTGTGAGATCAATGTATTTATCAATCCCACAACAATATGTATGAAAATAATATGAAAAAAAGAGAGCAATGGTAATGAAGGGGTACTCCACATTTCCCAAAGCTCCAGCATCACTGGAAACTCACCACCAGATTGTTTAGTGTCATATCCAGGACACTCATTGGTGGTGGTGGGGGTCTTACCCCTCTGCAGAGGTGCAGTCGGTGTATTCTACAGCCCCAGCCGATTGGGCAATACACAGAGTTAATGTCAAAACAGTTTTATTTCAGATAATTCAGTTTAGCATAAGTACACAGTTTAAATGTCAAAACAGTTCTATTTTAAACAATTCAGTTTAGCATAAGCACGCAGTTTACATGTAAGTACAGTTTGTCAAAAACATTTCTATTTCAAGCTATTCAGTTTAGTCAAATAGTTCTAATTCAAACAATTCAGTTTAGCATAAATATGCAGTTAGTTCTATTTAACCCATAGATAGGACCCTTATCAGGTACTACCACTCCGGGTCAGAGTGGACCTGGGAGCGATGGCAATGAAGGGGTACTCTGCATTCCCCAAAGCTCCAGCATCACTGGAACCTCACCATCAGATTGTTTAGTGTCATATCTAGGACACTCGTTGCGGGGGTGGGGGGTCTTACCCCTCTGCAGAGGCGCAGTCGGTGTATTCTGTAGCCCCAGCCGACTGGGCCAAGCTTGTTAGTGTAACAGGACATGTGTACAATTCTAATCTTGTATTTTGAGGTATGAACCATTTCTAAATTTTGTTTGTTTATTTGTTTCTTTGATTTAATAAAAAGAATTAATGGTAAAATCTATCATCGAAATTGTGGTGGTTATGTTGATTTAAAAGAAAATACCTTTATGGTTTCCAGAAATGTACTGATTTTTTTAACTGAAAGGTTTAGAAATATACTTTTATGACTATTCTAATAAAATTTTACTTTTTATAATCAGGTTTTAAGGTAACACCCCTCAAAAATGGCTAGTTTTTGGAGGTAGCCCTGTAAAAAAACATAAGAAAACACTGAAATATTTTCTATAGATCTAAAAAATATTGTAAAAATGCTCAGATAGAACTTAGTACTCTCGAGATATATATAAGAGAGATATAACAAGGGATTTCGGTTCTGCCTTAGCTATTTGGGAAAGATCCATAATCAAAGTTTTCTTTGAATTGTTAATATTTTGTCACTGAAGTCAATTTACCGTATAATATCAGGTAAATGACATATACGATTCCATTGTTAGAAGCAAAAATCCAAATCAAATGTTATTCCTTTACTGCCATGTGCTATTGATATTCCGCCGAAATCTGGTATTAGATATTATTCAAAATTTGTTTGGTTTTTACGTGTATGTGAAAAGTTTAATAAATATTAAATTCTTTCCAACCAAGATCTATTTAGAGGTCATAAATGGATTCCTAGTGAAATTTTAGCCGATAAATACGTCTGTTGTATGATTTATCATATTTTAGGCAAATTTGCTATGTTCACGAAACGGCCAATTTAGCCTTATAAATATGGCTTTGTCACAAAAAGTTGAGGTTGAGAAAACAAAAAAAGATTTATTGAAAATCGACTGGTGGTGAGATACTGGAAAACAAAAATCGAAGGACTTTATTTTTTACAAAAACGTTTTGCGGCGTAACAGAAAGATTCGAGAATGCATCATCAATTGTTACTGAAACTTTGTTTAGTAACAAGACTAAATAATAAAAATTTAAATTGTGAAATAGAAATAAATAATCAATTCTTCTGTCTTTTCATAGTTAACAAAAACAAATCAACAGCAGATAGGCCTCGATTTATTAACTGCAGTCACAATAGAGTGAACTGTCGTTGCATCAGTGCTTAGCTAATATATTAACAGAATGTTACACGTTTATACACATTCGATAAAAGTTGGTATAACTTATAAGAAAAAAAAGGTACATAACAAATTTCATACCTTTACTTCCCGCAGAAAATCACATTAGCCGCCATTTTACAAACACTGATAACTGATTGGTTGATTCACTGTTATCAAACCGGTGTAACTAGGGGAGATAACTATTTGCCGTTAACTAAATACTTTTACTGCTTTTGGCTTCATAAGTAATTTACAAAGCGTTTTGCTTCGATGTGGCACAAGGCCGCTTTTGGCCGATAAAAGTTGTAACATATCATATCACCCTTATTATACTCTAAATGTAACCAGAGACAGTTGAACTATTAGTTTAACAGGTAAACTTTTTATTTCTACCTAAACAGAAAGTTTATGAATCAATAAATAAAATAGATAAATGAATAAAACACTCAATTAAATACAAGATTCGTAAATAAGTTAATAAATAAGTAATATATTGAATAAAATTGATTTATTTACAGAAAAACAATTTTATCATGTCACGTGATTATTTTAATCTTGTTTCGTGTCAGAACGAGGTCCGCCATTATTATCGGGGCAATTACAGGAGTATAAGGTTTGATGCGTTTACATGTCAAAGAGAATAACGGGGAAAAACATTTTAATGAGTCCAACCAAAGATATGTAATTTATTTTAGTCCCTTTTATTTAACTTTGGATGACTCTTTTTTCGTTATTGGCAACGACATATTTACGCAAAATGGTAAAAATACCCAACAACAAATATCGTAAACCTGTGTGGAAAAACAAAGCTGACTACTGGATCTAACCAAGATGGGAAGTGCTAATAACAACAGCATTCTGACTCATAGATAGTTTTTGGCAAAACCGAAGCGGAAAACAACATCAATGATAAGACCAAGGCTTGTGTAAAAATAAAATAAAAAAAGGTGATTACGTTTATATCGACTTTGAGAACGAAACGAAAAATCGTTGCAAATATGGTGAACACGTGTGCAGCTTTAAATTGTACAAATCGAAACAATATGTGTGCAAGGGAATTGGGAATCACTTTTCACAGGTAACTTATTTTTTTAATTAGGTATTATTTGCACAGGATGAAATATTATTTGCTAAGCTTAGCTTGGATGTGGCAGGACGTATGGAGTACCTAGTTAGATTCGAACTCTGCTAATCGAGTTTGCTCATCGTAACACCGCATAAAATACTCTGTTCTCTTTTTGAATAGTCATTTACTAAGTTTAGCTTAGTTGAGGTACAAGGCCGGATATACGGAGCACTCGGTGTAACTCGAATTCCATAGTAATGTTCTGTTAATCTAGCTTGCAGACCATTGTATCATGTGAGGGTGAAATGGTCAATTTACTCTATCTACTCACTTATTTTTATTTCTTTTATTCTATTTTTTGAGTGTAAGATTGTTCTGCATGTGCTTAGTCGAAAATTTTTAAAATAACAAAATGAAAAACGAAAAAAAGCGAGCTGAAAGAAAACCGGTTACGATAAAAAAAAAAAACAAAGGAAAAGAAAAAAGTTTATGACTCGCTGACGTCAGTTAAGAAATGTTTATTGTTTATTTATTTAAAATCCCAGCTGTTGGATTTTTAAACATTTATTTTTTTTTTTTTCTGTATAGAAATATGTAAACCTGTTTCTCGATTTCTGCGAATCTGTCGACAGGGCTCCGAATACACCAAGAAAGGTGAGGGGAAGTCCTTGGTATGACAATAAACTGAATCAAGTTTTGAGATTTCAGTTTTAGAGCTATGCAGAGTGTGGAGTACTTCTTTATTGCCATCACTCCCAGGTCCACTCTGACCCTGAGAGGTAGTACCAGTTAGGGTCACATGTATAGGTCAAATAGATATTATAAAATCATTTGTATTGAATAGGAATACGTAAAACCATATAACTGTATGCAAATAAATGTTTATTATTAAATATAATTATATTAATAGTTGATGGGAATACTTGAAACCATGCAAATTGATAGTATTTGATAGGAATACTTGAAACTATATAAATGTATGCAAACAAATGATAGACAAAAAGTGCAATTATTAAAAAAAATCAAACTTTTCCAAATGAATCATTCTGGCATTAAATACTCCATAAGGAGTTGATGTGCCACTAAACAAATAAACAAAACTATAAATTGAGCTGGCCAGTTTGTGCTACTGTTAACATTCACAATAATGAAAGCAAAAATCAACTAATCTTTTATTCAGCAAATTTTACTGACAGATCCAACTGATTTTTATTTGTTTTATTTTTATTTACATTTTAAAAAAATATTATTCCTAGTTCTTAGGTTCAGAGTGCTTATTCAACTCCAACAGTGGTAAAATATGACACAAGGTCATATTAATGTGGGGTACCCTGCAGAAAGCTTGTCTTCTGAGGGACTGGCATAAAAATTTTTCATGTTCCATTGGCATTCCTCTTCACTAATGCCTCAGGCACCAGCAATAAACTCGGCTCCCTTTTAAGCAAGGGTGCTGGTGTTGCTCGAAAATAAGGCTTCTTCCTGGAACTGAGTTGTAATTAACCAAGTAAGAGTAGCCTTCTGAATGCAGGCATCAGGTTGCTCAGGTTGGCATAGAGTTCACTTGCTGAGAGTTCTGTAACTCAGTTTCTGACAAGTCAGAAAATATTTTTATGACTCTTTATTTTTTCTCACATTTGTTCTGGAAGTGAATGTGTAGAGTTGGATGAACTTTGGTCTGTCTTTGCCAGTGTCTGTCAAGGTTGTTGAAAAGAATTCTGACAAGTTATGAAACCTTCCAGACCAGTTGCTCTATGAAGGCTAAAGTGCTCAGCCCGCCATACTATTTACTATCAGTTGTAGTTTCTGTAGAAATAGATAAGAAGCATTGTAATATGATTAAGGATTTGAATTAATTATTTTAGTTAATTATTTCATTTTAGTGATAAATTGTGGACTAGTTCAAAACTTAGTGTTTGTCTTCATGGTTGCAAGTTCGAGCTGGAAAGGTCGGGTGGGTGAACCTTGGTTGCATGCACGTAACACTCCTGTCATAATAAAGGTTTGTTTTGTGATTGGTTATAAGCAAAATGTTAAAGATGGGCGTTTGGGTGGATGTCAGCTGATATTAGTATTACATGTCTCTGGAAAGTTTTATGATTATGTGTTATTATCAGATTAGTTACAGAGAATAATCAGCAGAATATATATATATGAAGAGTTCTAAGTAAATGAGTTGGAGAGTTGGTTGGTTGGTCAGTTACAGTTTGGGTCCAGTCAGAGACAGAGGCAGTTGGATGACAAGCAGCTCCAGTTGGGGTGAGGCTTGGTCAAGGTGAAAAAGAAATGAAGTCTACCATGGGTTAAACTTCCTGTCGCTTTAATTGACAAGTAATTCTTTTTATTCTATTTCTCTTGTTTTGAGATGATTACTGTAAAAACAGTAGAAGTAAAGAAATTTTCATATCAAAAACATTTTTGTTTTGTATTTGTGTGTGTGACAACTTTCATTTTTGGTGCCGCAGTGTTTATAGCATTACTTTCAGAGTACTACTTGTATAGATGTTTGTCTCTGGTTCCTTATTTTTTTAAATTTCCTGTTTGTTTTGTTTTCTTTGTCTCTATATAATTTTGATATGTGTTTATCAATTTGTCATTTTCATGCTTTATTTAACTTGAATCTACAGATTCTATGATTTCTTATTTTCATCTTCAGATTTCCCAAGTCTCCAAAAGAACGAGAGAAATGGACTGTAGCCATGAAGCGAATAAATCTAAAAAAGAAAGATGTTTATTGGCAGCCCCACAAATATGATGTCCTCTGTTCAAAGCACTTTCTTCAGACATGCTTTGACCTCACAGGGAAGAGAGTTCGGTTACGGGAAGGAGCTGTGCCAAGTTTGTTTGATTTCCCACAAAATTCAAAGGTAAGTCTTATCAAAACAGAAAATGCTTTTAAGAACCTGCAAGCTGAGTTTTATTTTATTGTACATTGTTATCCAAATATTTTGGACTGAGTGCTATTTTTACTACAAACTGTAATCCAAATATTTTGGACTGAGTGCTATTTTTACTACGTACAGTGAAAAATCAAGAAATTAGCTATCCTGTTGGTGATCAAAGTGTTAAGATGTTCTCTGCTGAGTGCATTGTCAAAATGTTCTGTAACCCAGGTCTGCACATCCACAAATAGTCTTTGCACACACATCCATGTAAACAATGTAAGCAAATGTTTTTGGCAACCATTCAGTGGAATGCTAGGATAAAAAGATTTAGTGTCAACTCACAGTTTACTCTGTCTCTGTATGTGCTGACTGTATCTCTTGCAGAGGGGAAAACTTTCCCTAAGATGGGGTGTCTTGGGTATGACATTAAATTGCAGCTAATGATGAGGTTCCAATTCTGGAGATTTGGGGAGTTTAGAGTATCCCTTCATTGCCATTACTCCCAGGTCTACTCTGACCTAGATTGGTTGTACCTGCTAGTGTTACATCTATGAGTCAAATAGATCTGTTTGAAAATTATTCATATTCAACTGGGCAGTATGCAAAAAATAATCCATAAGAAACAACTACATGAAAAATGTAAATATGAAGAATGGATGTGATTCCCTAACCTTTGGGCTTAAAATAACCCCAGACAAGTTGAGTTGCCATTAAAATCAAACCTTGAAAAAGAAGCAAAAATACAGATTCATATCTAAATGAACCTGTTGTTTCATGATTTGAAATATTCAAATTTGAAAATTGGTTGTTGTGACACTAATTTGGAAGTTTCTTTCCCCCGGTGGTAAATAATGTCTGAAAAGTTTCATGCTTATTTCTCTAACCTTTGGTTATACTTTTAGAAAGCCTCTGTCGAGTTCTTCACTGATCATGTAGTCATTCCAAGAGATGTTCATAATTATTTGTGGTATGCTACAGAGAGAGGGAAGGGGAAGTTTTATTTGAATCAACAGGCACTAACACTGATGGTAGAGGAAAGAAAGTCAAGCTACCTGCACTCAGTGACCTGTAGTCTGTTGAAGGAAGTCTAGGTCAGAGGGGCATGACCTGACTTGGTGGTGGAAGTAGGAAAAGTCGAATGATTGGTTCGCACCAAAATGCTATTACCCTTTAGAGAAATTTGAAGAAGAATCTTCAGTTTTGGACAGAAGTCAGTGAGAGAAACACGCTGATTTCCTTTTATGATTCCTAAATATTGGAAAGTTATATGTATAAAAAAAGAAAGATTCTATTTCCTCAATAATTAAATTTATTGAATGAACACTACTACACATATCAGCAACTTAGACACTTTTACTCAAGCAAGAGAAAAGGAAAGAAAGAAAAAAGAGAAAGAAGAAAAGGACTGTTGAGCGACATTTATGTTTGATACTTCCTGTTGGCTTAATATTGTCGGTATTTTAAAGAGAAAAGGAACTGTTTCTTAAATATTATCATTATTTGTTTGGTTGTCGCCTATTAAAATTTTGTTATATTTTAAATGCACCCTTGTGTTGAAATCTGTTGGTTGTGTTATTTCCTCTATCGATTTGTCTTCTTTTGCACGTATCTGTTTCAGCCTCGTATTGCTTTCATTAATTCTCGCTAAATGTCTTATTGCCTCCTTAAAACATTACAAGGGAATTTTGGAAATTTGGCTACAATTAATATTTTCTAACCCAGAAGCTCGTTCTTCCACTATCTGACGGGGTAGGAAGACAAGGACTTGGTGGTGTATGTGAAAATGAATTGGCACCCCCTTACCTACGTCTGAGATCAGTCTAGCCCCAAATTAACCTCCACATTATTTGCTGGTTTACCATATGCCCGAAATAGGAGTCTTGACTAGGACTTATTTTGCGGAGTGTCAAGTGCCAGACTGCCCTTGACGTCACATGCGCATAAAATGGACTCATATTCATTACATCCATTTGTATATTTTATCAAGCAATGTCTTTTTAAATTTATTCTATTGCTTGTCTTGAGAATTAATGTCTTAATATTTTTTTCCAGAAAAAACAATCAAAACATTCTACTGCTGCCTTAAAATCACCTATAAAGGAATCCTCTTCCAATGAAAATGATAAGCTTGACCCTAGCTCCATACAAAACAGCACATCTAATTTAATGACTGAAACAACAACTGAAAAGCAACCACCTGTTAATTTGTCCCTAACAGCAAATTTGGTAAGATCTGTTTTTTTTTTTTTTTTTTTTTTTGCCTTAGATATTTTAATCAGTGTTTGTGTAGAATATACTACACCTTTAGAAATTTACAGTATTTCTTTATTTAGATTTATCTAAAAAGTATATACAAATGTAATACTTAATCCACAATCTAAATAAAACTCTGCCCTGACAGTGGGACTTAGAATAGGGCTAAGACTCACACCCAAAAAGGGGAGTTTCCTAGGTATGACACTAAACTATATCTGGTGGTGAGACTCCAGCTTTGGAGAGTGATGTAACTCTTCATTGCCATTATTCTCAGGTCCACTTTGACCTGGAGTGGTAGTAGCTGTTAGGGTCCCATTTATGGGTCCAGTAGATCTGTTTAAAAATTTTTTATATTAGATAAGAATACTTGATATCATATAACTGTGTGCTTAAAATTTAAGAAGCTACACAAAAAATGTTTGATGTATGCAATACCCTAACTACTCGACATAATAATACATGACAGGTTGACATGCCATTAAAACCAATCAATCAAATAAAACTAATTTTTAAGCATTTTCTTGATTTTTCTTACTGAACAATTAAGTCACAAAATTACATCTTCAACTAGTCTAATTAGATCATGCATCATATTTCTTTAATCTTTCCTTCTCCCAACCATTAAAAATATCACCTACATGTTATAGCTGATTTGTAATTTTGAGACTTGACTAGTTTTTTAAAAAGATAAAATGGAGCAAATGATTGAAAATTAGGCTTATTTGGATTGTAGGTATAAGAATTACTCTGCCATTGGTGAAAGTTCAAACCAATTTGAGAAATTTGTGAGATATAAGCTTGAAAGAATTAAGGCTCTCATAAAAGCTTGAAGAGGGGCAATTACGTGTTCTATTTTTTTGGTCAATGAATTCCAAATTCAATTTAGTTTATTGAAGGAATATTTTATGAAGCCAGAATGTTATAAATTTAAAACCAGAAGCCAGAGTCTAAGGAAGTTTGATGTTGTCTTCTACTTCATTCTGGCAATTCCTGCAATGGTATTGGTGCTAATTTGTATTAATCCTTCCTTTGGATAAAATCAATGGCATGGAGAAAGAGGACTTGCTGTATGAGTGGCAGTATTCTATACAACTATTGTCCAGATCTCCACCCAGATCCACTTGCAGATCCAGGATCTTGCAACACTATCAAATACAACTACCAATGCCACAAATTTACCAAAAAATTTTTAACTAGAGAAAAGTGAACTAAATTTTTATATTTTTATTTTCCATTCGGTTTAGAAAGCAGCTTCATAGTTTGGAACCTTAAAGATATTTGAACCTTTTTCGTTTAATCTGAAAAGGATTTGATTTCATTACTTTCAATTCCATTCCATAATCACTTTTGGTTGATAAATAGAATTGATTTTCCTTTAGATTTTTCAAGCTTTCCATATCTAATGAAAAGTTTTTTGTTATTTTTATTACGCATTGTTTAAAGTTTCTTCTTACTATGATTTTTGTTGATCTAAAACATTTTAATGGGCCCAATGTTGTCTTTTATGGTTTCTCTTGTGGAATGTTCTTTTTTATTAAATGCATGAATTATTATTATAAAAATTATAGAGAATGGAGTGGTTATTTTAGGAGGTTGCCAAATGCATGTCTTATCCAGTGGTTTGGCAAGTACTGAAGAGAGTGTTTTCTTCTTTTGATGCTGACCCTTAAATTCTCTCTGTACCAAGAATCACACAGATCCAGGATTTTCCAAGTCTAACAGATGTGCCTGATTCAACACAGAAAGTTTTACCAAGAGAAATAAAAAAGCAATAAAATGTTTGTCGATAGATTATTTTTATTTTCATTTAGATTGAAAATATCTTCATAAGAACAATTATAAGAAATCTTATGGGAGGAAGGTAACTTTAAATTTAAAACCAGAAGTCGGATTCCTTTTGGCAGTCTGCTATCGTCGTCAACTTCATTCTGGCAATCCCTAAAATGACATTTGTGTCAATTTGTATGGCCCCTTCCATTTGATGAAATCAGTGGGATGGAGAAGGAAGACTTGATGGATGGGTAATTACTGTTCTTCCATGTAACCATGCCCAGACTTGCATTTATGAACTAATGGATGCCATTGCATCAAAAAGAGTGACTAATTCACAAATTGTGAATGATTGGCTGAAAATGAACACAGTCACTTCCCTTTGCACTCAGATATCTAGATTATATATTTAAGTGGCTATTAGTGAAATCAGCTTGTAGATGTGATTTAAAGTTTTACTAACATCCTGTTAAAGCCTTATATTCTTATCATATATTCAATAAAGCTTCCTCAGTAAGTCTTGGGGATCAATGAACTAATATTTTTTGTTTTTAATCCTTTATTTATTTGCATTAGGATCATTCTTATTTCTTCATGGACACTCTGAATTTAAAGCGGAAGCAGTCTGGTATTAAAGAGAAGAATGCAGATGCGAAAATGGACAAATGCACTAAAAGACGTTCACTTCGTTGTAGGAGAAGACAGACTGAGAATCCTGAAAAGACCGAGTCCAGTGATGATGATCATACATGCACTCTGAAATCATTTTTGGAGAAAGCGCAAGGATCTGGAATATTGAAAAAATGTTCTCAAGAATTACTTGAGACTTTTTCAAGTAAGATTTATCTTTTTTTTAATTCTTTTTATATCGCTTCCTATTTTTTCATAACTCTTTTAAATTGTTATTAGCATAAATTCCTGTCTATGAGGTTTGTTCAAAAAGAATCATGTCTGAAGCTGTATTTACCAAGACAGAAATGAACAATGAGTGAAACATTAATTTCAAAATACAAGGCATGATCAAAAAGTGTCATGACTGAAGCTGTATTTACCAAGGTGGAAATGAACAATGAATGAAACATGAATTTTTCTATTATTCAAAGTACCTCTGTGGCTCATCTTTGGTATTCAGAACACATATACTCCAGTGAGCTTTCTATTGATCAGAGCACCTTTGAAATTTTTCTGTTGATATGGCTTGAAGCTGCATCATTCTATTTCTTTTAATATCTTCTACGTCCTCAAAACTTAACCAGTGTCTGTTTAGGAAAGCAAGAAAAAGTCACATGGAACTAGGAGTTGTGAGTATGTGGTGTTGCACTTGCACAACCTTGTGTTTTGCTAATAACATTTCTTTCAAAAAAAATCTAGACTGTCTTCATAATTTTTTTCAAATTGTCACTAAGTCATCCAAACAATGTCTAGCAGTCATCACTTTACTATATAAGTTAGTGAACTGTTTAAACATTTTCCTTCAAATTTTAGATTAAAAAAAGATTTAGTTGATTCTCAGTATGTTTTAATCACACCTTCTATGCCTGGTAAGAGGTCAAGACTTGATGAGAGTTACATGATGTGTTAAAGGAAGCAGCACTGCAGTTGAATGTTCATAATCTGACAGATGCGGCAAGATTAACAAACAGTTATGATTAATTAATAATATTAATAGAGCAATATTAATTGATAGCTTATAAAAGTTAATAACTAATTCTGCTATTATTTACCACTTTTTTTTGGTTATCTCTCCATTATCTTATCACTCAACAATGGTTCTGCCTTATTGTCAGGGCTTGAATACACCACTTGTATCTCTTGCAGAGAGATAATATACTCTCCAAAAAATGGGTGTCCTGATTATGATGCTAAACTACATCTGGTGTTGAAATATCAGTTCTGGAGCTCTAAAGAGTATGGAGTACTCCTTTGTTCCCTCCTGACCCAGAGTGGTAGTAACTATTAAATGTATGGAGTACTCCTTTGTTCCCTCTGACCCAGAGTGGTAGTAACTATTAAATGTCTCATCTATACATAAAATAGATCTATTTGAGATGTTTAAAATGATTATGAATCATATTAATACATTCGCTCTCAAAACATAAATATTGTAACTAAGCATGAAGTGTTTAATGGTTTAACATGATTGCGAACTACATTTAATTGCTCACAAATTATTATTATCATTTTTATTGTTACTATTATTATTAGATTGGAATGATTAAAACCATACAATTATCTACTAATTATTTGTATTAGATAGGTATAATTACTCAAATCTATATAAAGTTTTGTAAATCATTAGTATTATATAGCAATAGTTATTTGAAGATATATAATTGTCTGAAAATTATTAAATTGAAAATTACTTGAAACCATATGACCTGGGGCAAATCATTTCTGGTGAGAATCATTATTTGAAGCAACAATTATTTACAAGTAATTATTCATCAATAGTAATAGTTACTGAGAACTATATAATTACTTGAAAAAAGACTGACTTTGGTATAAAATGACCTCATGAAAGTTGACATACAGTAAAACCAACCAACCAACAATCCAGTCCAATTCTGGAGCTTTGGGGAGTGTAGAGTTACCTCTTTGCTGCTATTACTCTGAGGTCTACTCTGACCTGGAGTGGTATAGTACCTGTTATGGTCTCATCTCTTGGTCAGATAGATCTGTTTGATATAATGTTTCAAATGATTGTGAACTTTATTAATACATTGGCTCTTTAAATATTTATATTATAAGTAAGAATGAAGTGTTTACCTGTTTAAAATAACTGTGAACTTTATTAATACACTGGTAACCAACCTGAATTATATGCTTGCAATCTTGTCAGTAATGCATTTTTCTTTATTTTTGTTTTAGCGATGCCTTTGAATTTGTTTAAAGCGCGCAAAGGTTTGTACACCTCTGAGCAACTTGAATTGGCACTGACTCTCTATCTCTTTGTCCCAAAGGCTTATGCTCACCTACAAGAAATGCAAGTTGCCTTACCTTGTCCTAAGACTCTACAAAGGTCAGTTAAATTTTTCTTTATTATTCTCTGTATGATTATCATTTTAAAAGATTTTGCAGCAAAAAATTTTCTTTGAAATAAATACAACCCCTCCAAAAAACATTTTAAAAAAATGATGTGTTTATACTAATTGTATTTCTTTGAATTGTACTAGAATTTTTTTTGTAGGAAATGAACACAGTGACTTGAGTTCAAATCCTGGATGAGGCTATTTGCATTCCATAAAGTGCTAATACCCTTGGGAAGGTATGAATCCAATTAATCTCCCTCCAGCTATAGGTAAAATAGTTGGGCAGACTGGCTCTTTAACAATAGTATGGCAGCCAGTCTAGGCGAAGGAAAACTCTGAATTCAAACCTATTAAATGCTGCTTTAAAATTGGCCTTGTGTCATATCCTGCTTTGGTGGAGGGATTCGTAAATATATATTTGAATTTATTTTTGTTTTGCACAAAAAGGAAGGTGCCTTAGTTATAACTCTAAACTTCATCAGTGAAACTCTAGTTCTAGAGCTTTGGAGACACCTCTTTATTGCCATTACTCCCAGTTCCACACTGACCTGGAATGATAGTACCTGTTAGGGTCAAGTAGATCTGTTTGAGATAATGTTTAAAATAATTTTGAATTACATTATTACATTGGCTCTTGAAACGTTGATATTGTGAAATATTTACCTGTTTAAAACCATTGTAAACTGCATTAATATATTACTTCTTGAAATAGTGAAATTAAGCAAGTTAAAATAAAAATGAAATTTATCAGAAAAGTCTTTCGTATTCCTGTAAATGTTTTTAAGATTTTAAGAAGCTATCTTGCTTTGTTTTGCAGTTGATATGTAATATTTGTCTATCAGAATTAGTAACAACTATAAACAAAGCCAAAATAAACAACACTGGTGAAGGTTTATGTTGATGTATTGGTTTGGTTTTATGGCATATCAATCATTGTTGGTTATTTAATGCCAAATCCTTTTTCTACATATATATCAAATATATGATTTGTAAACACATTTTTAGATACATACAGTTAAAGGATCAAACAGTTCTATTTCTAACAATTCAGTTTATCATAAGTCAACAAAGTTAAATGGTTCCAAGTATTGCTATGTATTACTAACAATTCAATTAAACATCAGCCATTTGTTTACATACAGTTAAATGATCAAACAGTTTTATTTCAAGCAATTCAAATTAGCATAAGTCATTTGTTTGCCATCAGTTTAAATGTCAAACAGTTCTATTTGAACCATAAAGAGGACCCTATCAGGTGCTACCCCTCTGGGTCAGAGTGGATCTAGGAGCAATGACAATGAAGGGGTACTCCGCATTCCCCAAAGCTCCAGCATTACTGGAGCTTCACCATCTGATTGTTTAGTATCATATCCAGGATACTTGTTGTGGGGGGAGATCTTAACCCTTTGCAGAGATGCAGTTGATGCATTCTACAGCCCCACCCTTGGTTTATGTTGAGCCAGCCAAACATTTGGGTAAACTGATAACAGGTGTACTAATGTGTCACATATTGTCTGAACAACACTCCTCATATTTTGAATTCAGAGTGTTTAGGCGAGAGAGCCCATACTACCCTACTATTTCAATTATAGCTAGGTGCAAAAGAAATGGAGACATGCCTTTCCCAAGGCTCTTAGCCTCATCCAGAATTTGAACTTGGTTTTCTCTGGTAATAGCCATTATACCACTATCCCCTCTGATATATATATATATATATATATATATATATATATATATATATAGGCCCATTGGTATAATGGTTAGAGTATTCACTAATGGTCCAGGAGACCAGGGTTCAATCCCAGGTTATGTCATACCAAAAACGCAAAAAATTGTACTTGATACCTCTCTGCTTAATACTAAGCACTGTAAGGTATGAATCAAGGGTAAGTGGAGTAATTCAGAGAAAGGAATTGTACTTTCCCCTACACCTCGGTGTAGTAGCTATTGAAAAGGGTTGCCCTCGACTATGGTTGGCCAACTTATACTTATGAGGGTAATTCAATAAATAAGGGGAATTTTTTTAGAATTTTTTTCCCGTAAATGTAAACTCTTCTTTAAATATTTGTTTTGCAACAAGATAATGATCCAAAGCTCAGCACAAAACTGTGTACAAATTATCTAAAATCAAAGGAAGATTAGGGAATTTTGCAAATGATGTTTTTGCCTCCTCCGTCTGCAGATCTTTCATCAATTGAACTTGTCAGGGATGAAATTGATTGTAAAGTTTGATGTGAACTGCCTCTGAATAAGCAAGAGTTGTTTACACATTTACACACTGCAACTTGGGAATCACTTCCATGAACTTTTACAAGAATTTGCTCTGCAGTAATAAATATTTATGGTGGCTTCTTCGATGAAAAGAAAATGTAAATTTGTTTTAATTAAAATCATAATCATTTTATATTCATTTTCATTTGAATTATTGTATAATTGCATGTAAACACAGAAAAAATAAATTTATTTCTTTAAAACATGAAACTTATTTTTGAGTTTAGAAGAAAAAAATCAATGTGGTCCCAGTTAGTTGTGTACATATCATACTTAGCTCAGCCTTATAGATATCAAAACCTATCAGAACCTATCTCACTGAAAACTCCATAACTTTTGACTTGTGTCAAAACTGGCTTAGTCAAAGATATCGGTTTTTAATCAGTGAGTGTATGGCCTATTTCTGAGGTGGGGAGTCAGTGAAATAAATGGATTTTGGAGAGCCTCAAAAGTATTTTAATGGGCTACCCTTAATTAACTTTAACTGAAGAGCCAAGTCTGCCCTACTATTTACCCATAGCTGGCGGTTGTGGGGCGAACAGATAGATTTATACCTTTCTCCAAGTGTATTAGCATGAACTGAAATGCAAACTGCCGCATCCAGAATTTGAACTCTGGTCGTTAATTCCTTTTCCCACTATAACTATAACTGTTACACTAAGTGTGTGTGGTAGGGGTTCTATATATATTATTCTCAAGGGAAGTAACTATTAAATGCTAATCATCAGGTAATTCCCCTTATTTATTTTTGAATAAATTGATTATAAGATGAATTCTTTAAATACTGTGTGTTTTGACATCAAGCTATTAAAGAAAAAATCTTTTGGATCTTATCTGTTTTTAGTTTGTTTACTGTTAAATGAAAATCATAAGTGTGTTAATTACATTATTTTTTCCAGGGTTGTATTTATTAGATCCAGAGACAGAGGTACTATGACTAAGTTGAGTTAAAAGTTTTGCAATATTTTGGTAACATGAGGTACTACTTGACAACTCCAAATACTTTAGTTGATGTCATGAAGGAACTGAACCACACTGGATTGTGAGATGCCAAGATCTCCTGACTCTGCAAGTGCTACCCGGTAGATTTGCCTCTATGGCTTGGAGCAAGTCTTCAGAATCCATGGTTTTAGGCCGATCTGACCTTGCCCGATCGTCAAAGTTCTTGCAACCAAAATAAAATTTCTTTGACCTTCTGGTTATTGTACTCTGATCAACCCTGCCTTCACCTTTTGCACAACAAATGTTTTTGGTCACTTCCGCAGCATTATGGCCCAGTTCAAACTCATAAAGCAGAAGTTCCCAAATTTGACTACGTTGCTCATTTACCTGTACTTTTTTCAAATTCCTTGCAAAGTGAAGTAATATAGGTGTTAGTGCACCGACTACTACCACACTACCAATCATTGCAAGTACCTACCATGGCTTGAACTGCTTTGTTCATATGGTATACTTGCCAAAAACAAGTATGTACCAAAATATTCCAAAACTTTTGACTCACCCTAGTATATTATCTCTTTTTTACTTGATTAATTGAAAGTGTTTTTTTAATCCCTATTTATTTATGTATTTGTTTTCTTTGCAGTTGGTTATGTCATACAGATGGCTCTCCTGGCTTCCTGGAACAAATATTTTCCTTTTTACAGAAAAAAGTCCAAGGAGAACATGGTTCCAATTTTAATTCCTGTTCTATTCTTGTGGAATGTGTTCCTCTCAAGAAAGAAATGTACTGGGATGAGTCCTCTGAAAAACTTATTGGCTATGTTGATTATGGATTCAAACTGAATTCTAGTCTAGGTGACAATCAGGCCATTGCTAGCCAAGCATTGGTCCTAATGGCAGTGGGTGTAACAGGACATTGGAAACTGCCTCTTGGGTATTTTTTCCTTGATGAACAACCTTTAGATGTTTTGGGAGAGATTGTTAAAAATGCTTTACTTTTGCTGGACAGAATTGGGATTTCGACCTTTGCTCTAGTGTTGGATGGTCTTACTGCTGATCACAAACTACTTGAACTTTTGGGAGGATGTGTTACCCCAGGGAAACTGAAGAGCAGATTTCCCCATCCCTCTGGTTCTGGAGAGGAAGTTTTGGCTTTCTATGACATTCACCATTTGCTGCTGCTCACACAAAATACTCTTGCTCAAAGCAAAGTAGTGCACATTCCACATCATGGTATGGCATCTTGGGAGCATATTGTTCGGTTAAAAAAGATCCTGAATGAACCGAGTCCTTTTTCGGAAACCAAATTGAATACAAAACAACTTTTCCATCGGCAGAAAGTGAAGCTTCAACTATCAACCCAACCTCTAACAGCCTCTGTGGCAAATACCCTAAAGGTTTTACGCAATGCAAATACTCTTGGATTTCTCGAGTCTGAAGGAACTGAAGTTTTTATCAAGCTTATTGATCTCTTATTTCAGATTTTCAATTCGCAAAATATTTATGCTAAGGGTTATCGAGCTGCCTTGACATTACGGCAAGTCAATTTCATCCGGGGATTCTTAGACTTTGCTGAAAAAACTCTAGGGACCATGAAGAACAGTGCTGGGGAAAAAATCCTTGAAACCAAAAACAACATGTTTGTTGTGGGTTTTCTTTTGAATATCCAAAGTCTCCGTCAGATATGTGAGTGTTTTTTGGTGACAGAAAAGCTAGAACACCTGTTTATGTTTAAGTTTCAGCATATTCATTTAAAGTCTTTCATTTTATATCTGCAGAGTTCTAGTAAATACCATAATGCCTTACTTACAGCACACCAATTCCAAGCCAATTTTAAAGACATCCTGGAAGCTAGTGTGGGAAAAGTGACCTTTATGATGGACATGTTTACTTATGGAAATGCAGCTCTTGACAGTTCAGATAATAGTAGTAGTAGCAGTATTACATTTGTAGATAAGTGGTCTAATATAGATTTCAGAACCAATGGGTTTCACATGAGAAATTTGTTGAGGATCTCTAGTTTATTACTTGATGATGTGATCATTTTGGGGGCAAAGAAAATTCTTTTGAGATTAGCAAAATCATTAAAGTGCCTTGACTGCTTAGAGACCTGTGTGAACAAAGTCAATATTTTGTCTGATCAGGTTCCTATGAATGGTGGTGTGTTACAGTTGGAAGGCAACTGGGGTATGGTGGTACCCTCTTTAGACTTACTTATGATTCTGAAGACAATCAAAACGTCCTTGATGACGATCTTGACCCATTGTTGGTCTGTTGACTATGAAATGAAGGCTGAAAGAAAGCAACTTGAAATAAAAGTTTTAAGAAGTCTCCCCACAATTTTCTTCATGAGGAATGCTGACCACATGGCAGAAACAGCTTCTGGGCCTGACAATCATTTATTTGCCCTTATAAGGTTAATTTGTAAAGAATATCTTTCATTGTGTGGACATTGATGATTATTTCTTATTTTAGGCAGAAACATTGTTATGAAAAACTTGATGTTACCTGGGATAAAAGTAATTTACTAAAGCACATTTGGTTATTTGTTTTTGTTTTTTTTCAAAAATGTCCCAGTCTACTCACTCCTTTCTCCTAACCAATAGAGAAGCCTTTAAAAAAACTCCTTGGGGTTAAGGGGTTCATCAGGATTGGCCCATTAGCTAAAAAATCTGTAGGTAGAATAAGTCCTGAGTAATTTCCTCTCAAAAGTTCTAGTATCTCCTACAGTTTTATTATGAATTAGACATATGCTTGCAGAAGTAACCGATCCATGACCAAATTAAAAGGATTTTAGGAACACCAGTGTGTGAGATAGAAAGGTGGAAGAGAGGAGTAAGCGAAGAATTAAAAATGTATTCTTAATTGCTGTGGAAAGATTTGGACTAATAATTCAAATGAAAAGTATTCTTTTATTTTATGAATTGTCTTTTTCCTTCTTGTTTATATTTAAAATAATCTATAAAAATATGTAACCTTCTACTGATAAAAGATTTAAAACATTTTTAAGATTTTTTTTTTTTGGTCTCCAACAAATTTGATACTTTTTGAATGAAATGATTTTGGTGAAGCCAGTCTCATTATTTTTGAAGGGCATTTTTTGGCAAAACAGTATTGTGCAAGTACAGCAGCACCCACCATAATTACCAGACCCTCTAGTTCCTTGCAACTTTTTCTTGTTTCCTTCACTGAAATTTCATCTTGGTGGTAAATAGAGTACGTTAAGAGAAATACAACACACGTTCATATCATACCCAAAGTGGAATTCAGAAAAGTGCTTTGATCAATAGTAATCTTGCTGGGAGTGGGTGATGGTGGGTGGCAAACAAATGAAGTGAATTTCTTATATATATATATATATATATATATATATATATATATATATATTGTAAGTAAGTTGGCTGAGGGTAGTTCAGGGCAACCAAAAGGCTGGCTTTTCAATAGCTACTACACCAAGGTGTAGAGGAATGTGCTACTCCTTTCTCTGGACTGCTCCTCTTACCTTTGATCCATACCTTTATAATGCTGAGTGTTAAGTAAGGAGACAAGCCTAAATTATATATATATATATATATATATATATATATATATATATATATGATTTATGCTTTTACATTCTTTGTTTTTAATTGAAGTTTTTATATTTGTGTACAGTTTATGGAATTACCATATTACATTAAGTAATAGTGAATATCTCTTGTAAATTTCCTCATTTCTTTGAATCTTGCTAAATACTTAATGGGTGAAGGTTCCCTTAAGGAGTCAGGCTTTTTAATCTGTTCATGCCTAAATTTGGATGTTCATGGACTTGACTCTTAATCCAATGGATCAGCTTTTGGAGTTGTCTTTCATTGATTTTTAGTGTATTTTTATTTAAAATTTACTTTTTATCATCAAATGTTGGAGAGCAGTCCTTAGGTTTCCTTACTCCTATTTTATGTCCCTGTGCCAGACATAAAAATATTAAGTGCCCACTATTTTTCTTTAGAATCAACTGAAACACTGGTCTTGTATATTTAGAATTGCTATGCATAATAATGGAAAATAATGGAATATTGCATCTTTATTCTCCGAAAAGATCTTTTTAAAAATTTTTATTTTCTAAGCCCTTTTCATGACCATTCCATTAATTGAAAGTATTTCTTCTTTGTATTAAAAAAAAAAAAACAAAGCAAAATACTCTGTCATGTAAGCAAAACCAGTTGGCCATTATTTGTAAAGGTTTACAAAATTACAAATGAAAAGTATGATATAACAAAAAATAGATATGAAGAGGCTGCGAAAGCTATGAAGGAGCTGAAATGGATATGAAGAGACTATGAAAACTATGAAGGAGCTGAAATAGCTATGAAGAGACTGGGAGAGATATGAAGAAACTCAGACACTTTTTAACTCTGGACAGTTCAAGGTTGTAAGTGTGTGTGGGGGGAACACTCATGTGGGAGTTTGATCCACTGTGCAGATGTTCTCAAGAAGCTGTTGGAATGAAACATTCATCTGATGTGGGAAAGAATCAGAAAAAAAATGGCTGTTCTTTGTTGCTATTTTACAAATAAATTCTTTTAAATAAACATTGAATAATAAACTGGTTTTGTGTGTATGTGTTTGTTTTTTTTTCTTTTTTTAAAAATTGGTGAGGAAAAATTCTTGCACAACGTTTTCATCCAAGAATGTTAGAAATACAATTTTTTAGCCAATTAGAATCATAGATATTCATCACCTTTTTTTAAAAATCTAATATCGAGCCTATTTCAATCATATAAATAAGCAAAGAAATAAATATTTCTTTAGTTAGGATGGAATTGTTCTATACTTATGAATAAGTATGCAACAATTCCATGCTAACTATTGCCCAGTCGGCTGGGGCTGTAGAATACACTGACTGCTTCTCTGCAGAGGGGTAAGACCCCCCAATGAGTGTCCTGGATATGACACTAAACAATCTGATGGTGAGGTTCCAGCAATGCTGGAGCTTTGGGGAATGCGGAGTACCCCTTCATTGCCATCGCTCCCAGGTCCACTCTGGCCCGGAGTGGTAGCACCTGATAAGGGTCCTATCTATGGGTTAAATAGAACAAAACCGTGCTTCTTTCACTATACTGATTTTTGCATTTAAACTGCGTATTTATGCTAAACTGAATTGTTTAAAATAGAACTGTTTTGACATTGGAACTGCGTACTAGTGCTGAACTGAATTGCTCGAAATAGAACTGTTTTTAACATCTAAACTGTGTACTTATGCTGAACTGAATTATCTGAAATAAAACTGTCTGACATTTAAATCTGTGTATTGCCCTGTATTGCCCAGTCGGCTGGGGCTGTAGAATACACTGACTGCACCTCTGCAGAGGGGTAAGACCCCCCCTAACGAGTGTCCTGGATATGACACTAAACAATCTCATTTAAAACTGCTTGCTTTTGCTAAACTGTATTGTTTTAAATTGAACTATTTTTGACACTGAAACTGTACTTACCCTAAACTGAATTGTTATATATGACTGAATAGCTTGAAATAGAAATGTTTTTGACAATTAAACTGTGTACTTATGCTAAACTGAACTGTTTTCAATAGATTATAGATTATTTACATAAAAATGGATTTGGCATTAAATAACCTACAAAGGTTGATATGCCATAAAACCAAACCAAACCAAACCATACTTACTACTATCTATAGTCATGGATTTATTGCAGATCTACTCAACCTGATGGTTTATTTCTTTTGAGTGAAAATTTAACATTCTTTTTTTTTGCAAGAATCTACTTAATTTCAACGTCTAAAAATTGAACAAATCTTTGTTTACATTTTTAATGCGTTAAAATTATTTGTACTACTATTCCATCTGTTCCCTACTTTGCCCAGTCGGCTGGGGCTGAAGAATATACCGATTGCTTCTCTGCAGAGGAGTAGACCCCCCCCCACAACGAGTGTCCTGGATATGACACTAAACAATCTGATGGTGAGGCTCCAGTAATGCTGGAACTTTGGGGAATGCGGAGTACTCCTTTATTCCCATCGCTCCCAAGTCCACTGTAGCCTGGAGTGGTAGCATCTGATAAGGGTCCTATCTATGGGTTAAAGAGAACTAAACTGTGGTTTCTTGAGTTTACAGTTTTTGCATCTAACTGCATACTTATGCTAAACTGAACTGTTTAAAAAAGAACTGTTTTAACATTCAAACTGCATACAAATGCTAAACTAAATTATCTGAAATAAAACTTTTGACATTTAACAATGTGTATTGCCCAGTTGGCTAGGGCTGTAGAATACACCAACTGTACCTCTGCAGAGGGGTAACCCCGCCACAACAAGTGTCCTCGATATGACACTAAACAATCTAGTTCTAGTTCTAGGTTCTAGTGATGCTGGGGATTTGGGGAATACAGCCCACCCCTTCATTACCATTGCTCCCAGATCCACTCTGGCTTGGAATGGTAGCACCTGATAGGGCCCTATCTATGGGTTAAATAGAACTAAACTGCATACATATGCTAAACTGAATTGTTTGAAATAGAACTGCTTGACTAAACTGAATAGCTTGAAATAGAAATGTTTTTGACAATTAAACTGTGTACTTATATTTAAATTGTGTACTTATGCTAAACTGAATTGTTTGAAATGGAACTGCTGTTGAAAATGAGACTGTACTTACACTAAACTGAATTGTTTAATATAGAACTGTTTTGACATTTCATCATCATGTCGTGCAGATCTATACTTATACTAAACTGAATTGGCTGAATTATAATTGTTTGAATTAACTTAATAGCTCGAAATAGAAATGTTTTTGACAAACTGTGTACTCATGTTAAACTGAATTGATTGAAATAGAACTGATGAAGATAACTGTCCGAATACTTCAAGTAATACAAATTATCCATTTTGATGTATAATGTTGCAATAGAAATAATAAAATCCCGGCATCTTTGGGTGAGAATAGTGGTGTAAAGACCGCAATGAAAACTATTGTCAATTATTTAGGCTTCACTCAACACAATTTTAAAATCTTAAAACAAAATTTAATGTTGAATTGTTAAAAACTTAGTCCAAATTTAATTAGTTTTTACTACTTAAAAGTTATTAAATGTTTTGCTAACTTTTTAATGAAATTTTGAGACTTAAAATTCTCAAGTAAAGGCATGCGATTTTGATTGATCAAAGGCCCTGAAAGGACGCGCTTGATAGTTTAGATGATGGATGATTACTTACATATCATCTCATTATCAATATTATGCAGCTATATTTTTTGTTTTAGTTGTTATAGTGATGAATATAAATATTAGGATCCCAGCAAATCCTGTTTTTACATATATATCAAATATATATATTTTGTTAACACACATTTTGTAGATATACAGTTAAATGATCAAACAATTATCTTTCCAACAATTCAATTTAGCATTAGTCAAAAAACCTAAATGGTTCCAAATATTGCTATGTATCACAAACAATTCAATTAAAAACCTGTCATATATTTTCTCACAGTTAAATAGTTTCACTTATTTCTATCAATTATGACTAATTCTATTCACAATAAATCATTTATTTGCACTTAGTTAAATGTTTTCAAGTATTGCGAGTTAACACTAACAATTCTATTATACATAAGTCATTTCTTTATACAAAGTTAAATGATCAAACTTCTATTTCAAACCAATCAATTTAACTCGAGTCATTTGTTTGCACACCGTTTAAATGTCAAATAGTCCTATTTGACCCATAGAAAGGTACTACTACTTTGGGTCAGAGTTGACCTGGGAGCAATGGGAATGAAAGGATACTCCGCATTCTCCAAAGCTCCAGCATTACTGGAGCCTCGACATCAGATTGTTTAGTGTCATATACAGGACACTGGTTGCAGGGCGGGGTCTTGCCCCTCTGCAAAGAAGCAGTTGATGTATTCTAGAACTCTAACCAACTGGACTGTAGTGAATTTGAATCGCACTGGGTGCCCTATACTTCTGGCCTTGTGTCAAACTAATTTAAGCTTAGTAAATGACAACTATAACATACTTAATAAATTTTATGTCCTAGGTATGACATTAAACTACATTCGGTGGTGAGGTTCATGATCTAGAGCTCTGGGATGTTTGGGATCATCCCTTCATGGCTATTACTCCCAGGTCAACCCTGACTCGATGTGGTAGTTCGTATTAGGGTATCATATATGGGTCGAATAGATCCAAGTTCATAATTATTTAACTGAGTTTGACATAAAATAACTTACCAACCAACCAACCAACCAACCTAAATAGATTTTTGTATTTTTTTTACAAAAATAATAAAAAATTTCAACTTTTACTTAATTTCGTTCAAATTCAATTAATATATACTTTTTAAAAGAAGTGAAAAACTTTATTCAACTTTTAGTGACAGTCTGTCGGCAGGGCTTAGAATATGCTGACTATATCTCCTGCTGAGGGTTAAGAACCCCTGCTTCTCAAAATAGGTGTCCTGAGTATGACACTAAATTACATCTGATAGTGAGGCTCCAGTTCTGAATATTTGGAAAGAGTGGAGTCACTCCTTCATTGTCATTACTCCCAGATCCACTCTGACTCGGAGTTGTCGTATCTGTTAGGGTCCCATCTATGGATTAAATAGAATTGTTTAAAACATTATTCGTATTCTTTAGGACAATGTGAAAAAATCCTTAAAAAACAACTATATGTAAATATAAACGTACAATGAACGCGATTTCCAAACATCAAGGCATAAAATAACTCTTGACGAGTTTACATGCCGTTAAAATCAATCAGTCAATCAACTTTTAATGACTTAAAATAGCTTTATGTGAGAAAACATTGTGATATCATATTCTAAAGTAGCGGTGTGTGATTTTAACTGATTCTTCGACAAGGCCGTACTTGATAGTTTACAAGGCTGCATTCAGTCTTTAAGGCCGGAGACTCTTTACACCTTCTTTCAAAGAAAGTTACCTTTTTATTAAATAATTATTTGGAATTTACTTATTTAAATTCTGCGATGCTGTACGTCTGTATGCATGTATATATTTACCAACCTCACTGTACGAACAGGACACAAGGTCAATTTTAAGCAGAGTTTAACAGGTTCAGAGTTTTCCTTCTCCTAGATCGGTTACCGCACCAAAGTTAAAGAGCCTTGTCTGCTCTACTATTTACCGATAGTTGAAGAGAGAATGATTGGATTCATTCCTTTCCCGAGGGTATTAGAGCTATGTGAAATACAAACAGCCTCATCCAGGATTTGAACTCATGTCACCGTGTTCATTTTCTTCGACTATATCCAATACATCACGAACGCATCTACGCCTGTCCGTATGTATGTATATACAGACATACTATTTGGGTCTTTTATCTATGTATCACTGTTCGTTCTGTGGTTTGGTTTCTTTGTTTTAATGGCCTATCAACCTTCGTTGGCTTTTTAATGTAAAATCCATCTTTGTAGAAGAACAGTAGTGTTGTTATTTAACCCATTACAGCTGGGATAATGTAGTTCATGCCTTTCCCATGGGCATTAGCTTGAAAGTGAACGTAAAAATGCAACTGGAACTTGAACTCGTTTTCTACGATGTCGCAGTCCAGCACGTTAGCCACTACGCCACAGTGAATCCCGCTCCCGCACTGTGCGCAGGTTACCGAGTAATGACCATAAGTAATTTCTAGTTTAAGCAAGAAAGCGAGCAAGACCTTAAAATCTCGTTTTACTGGCTGGAAATGATTTTATTCAAAAGAAAAGAAAATCATCACGAAATGTCCTCGAACTAAACAAATACGGACCACGTCATCCACATATTTATAAAAACTAAAACAAAATACAGTAAATCAAAAAGAAAATAAAAACCGATAACCCTAGATTTAGGCCAGGTATACAAAGGCGAGTTTTTTTTCATTATGAAGCCTGGAGTGAGGTCATTTTTTTTTTACTTACCACCTACTACGATACTAACTCTAGATATATTTTTTTTAGTCTTTCCACATAGTCCTTAAAAACAGGAACACAAGATACAATTGTCTCCCTATCTCTTTTGCAACTCAGATAGCCGGGGTTGTAGAATACGCCGACTGCATCTCTGCGGAAGGGTAAGACCCCCACCACCACGTGTGTCCTGGGTACGATATTAAGCTACATCTGATGGTGAGGCTCCAGTCTTTGAGTTTGGGGAATGTGAAGTTCTTCTTTATTACCATTACTCTTAGGGCCATTCTGGCTCGGAGTAGTAGTACATGTTTGAGTCTCATCTATGGATCAAATAGAACTGTTTGACTATTTAACTAAGTGCAAACAAATGACTGATGTTTAAAGTGAATTGTTAGAGTTAAATAGCAATACTTGAAACCATTTAACTGTTTGTAAATGAAAGAGTAATGTTGAATAGAATTATGAGAGTTAAATATCAATGCTTGAAACTATTTAACTGTGTACAAATAAAACTATCAATATTATACAGCAATACTTGAAACCATTTAACTGTGCGTAAACAAATGAGCTCGGGCTAATTTAAATTGTTAATTGGGGAAAGATATTAACCCCTTTATCTCCCCAGGTATAGGCTATATAGTACCACTACTGTTCTTTTTCAAGGATCGCTTTAGCATTCAATCACCCACGAAGGTTGATATGTCATTAATTAACGAGAACAAATTTATCTATCTATCTATCTTATTCCTCTTCTATCTGTAACACTTGCATCATTCGGTGGAGTCCTCATGGCGTAGTGGCTAACTTTGCTAGACTGTGACATCGTAGTAAGCAAGATCGAACTCCAATCATAATATTTCATTCACTTTTGGACTAATACCCTAGAAAAAGGTACGAACCACCTTATTTCACCTAGCTATGCGTTGAAAAAGACCACTACCGTTCTTCTACAGGGACAGATTTGGCATTGAATAATCTGCGAAGATTGAAGTACCATTACAGAAAGAAAGAAAAGAAAGAAAGAACTTGCATCATTATTTCCTGGCCATTGATAATCTTTCATGATACAGATTAAGTGCCGAAACCTTTTTCCTTCTATTGCTGGAAGTATTCAGTTTCTTATTGTAAATAAAAAAGACTAAAGAGGAATGTTAGAGTAACGGGAAAGTCTGTAGGCAACAATAAGAAAAAGCAATTAGAATTAAAATACAAATGTAATTATTCAGCGCGTTGCCAAGAGGGGATGTTGGCTTCCCTCATCTTGAAAATCACTTGTCTACCCAGTGAATGTAATGTGAACTATTTTTTCTTGGGCTAATTCTCACAAAAAAAAAAAAACAACATTTCACCCTATTCCCATTCAAACTAGTTGTAATTTACTTAGCCTTTTGCTTAGATGTGGCCGTATGAATGGGGCACCCAATGAGACTCAAACTTACACGTGGAGGTTTGTTAGTCTAGCTTGTTAATCATTACCCTACCCGATTAATGCCCCCGGACTTAATTGATGCCCCACCACCTCACTCACAGTACCGTAGCAACATACCTAGAAACTATCGCTTCCTATTTTCAGTTTACCGCCAAAATCTTCTGTGTCAATAGATTTGTATTCTTTAAAGAGAACAAAAAAATTGATGGATGTGTTTAATAAACCCAAGCCGTCAAATCTCAGGTTACATGAAACAGCTAAATGATAAGAGGTCAAAAGTAATGTTTTGTCCCTCAGACTTTGTCAATACTCCCTCCACCACTTAAATTTAGTTATTTTCTGGATTTTTGTTTATAACTTCATTCTGACAGCCGTCTTGTTGCTGAGGTTCAGGCTACATCCCTTGCAGAAGGGTAGGCCCTCCCAAAAGGGCTGTCCTGGATATGATACTTGACTTCATGTGATGGTGAGGCTCTAGTTCTGGAGATACGGGGAGTATAGAGTTTCTTTTCACTGCCATTACTCTCAGGTAAACTCTGGCTTGGAGTATTAATTTACTAAGGCTTTTTTTTGCTTAGATATGGCACAAGGCTATATGAATGGGGTTCCAAATGAGACTCAAACTCACTCGTGTAGGTTTGCTAGTCTAGCTTGCTAACCATTACGCTACCCGAGGCGCCTAACTCTGACTTGGAGTACCTATTAGAGTCTCAGCTATGTCTTTGTTTAAAGATTATTCGTATTCCATCGGACCGAGTAAACAAACAACAAGCAAACAAACAAACAAACAAAAACATAAACTCTTAACAGATACACACAAAAAATATAAATATGAACCTACGATGAATGAGATTCCTTAACTTCAAAGCATAAAATAACCCTGATGGGTTGATATGGCGTTAAAATCAATCAATCCAACAACCAATGTGAAATCAGTCTTCTATCTTCCTTGATTTAAGGAATTTGCCTTATTTATCCTCCAGTACTAACTAGAATCGAACAAACAAAATAAGTTAATGAACTGACCTTACCTTTTTTTTTTATCTTACATGTATATGATCTGCTTAACGAGTTGAGGACTTGCGTTTCCTGCTGAGTTACAGAAGTCGGTATTCGGACCGAGGTAAAGACAGGATTTTGTATGCTGATTTTAAGTTTGAAATTGATTAACGGAATCTCCATAATCTCTTCCTAAAGCTAAGCTTCGAATATATTTGCTTTGAAAAAAGCGATTTCGAAGCAAAATTTACAAATTAGCTTGCTTCAATAGGAAAAATTGCTACCTATGTCAAGTTATATAGAAAACTATTAAGAAACTTATTTTAGCTGTAAAGAAGGGGTGTTTTTATTGACACTATAAGCTTGAACCGACTTACAGACAAACAGTCAACACACACACATACACGCACACACACACATATGTGCGAGCGTCGCTCAAAAAGTTCTAAGCCTAATTCAGATTTAGATTTGTCGCACACCTATTACATCTATATGAGCCTCACCTGCACAGAAATTAAGTCAGAAATCAGAATTATTTTTTTAGTCTTTTAAGAAGAGATGGTGTGCTGAAACAACGAAAATGTTGAACTATGACTCTTCTTTTTTGGTGAGGCTTTGAACTTTTTGAATAACCCTCGTACACACACACACACACACACACACACACACACACACACACACACACACACACACACACACATATATATATAAACGAGGTCTGTCCGAAAAGTAACGGAACAAGGTAAGCTGTGTGAGCTATTGGCGAAAGAGGGATAAACAAATTGTGTTATTATCTAACATGATATCTTGGGAGAATATTGATGTAATCTTTGCTTTTTGCAACAACTGAATTTTTTTCGCATGTTTTTGTTTACACTTCCTCTTTTTTTTTTAGGTCGTTCAGCAGTAGACACTAAAAACAAAACAAAAAAGAACAAAAAAACAAACAAACAAAAAACAAACAAACAACCAAACAAAAACGAACAACAAAAAACGGGCCTGAGTGTGCTGAGCGTCTTCAAACTGAACCAGTTTTGCTTCGTAGAGTCATCACTGGTGATGAGACTTGGATTTTTGAGTTAGACCCGGCAATCAATCGCCAGAGCAGTCAGCGGAAGTTTCCAACGTCACTGAGGCAGAAGAAAGCAAAACCATCAAAATCAAAAAATAAGAATCATATTGATCATGTTCTTCGATGTGAGGAACATCATCCACAGCGAGTTCTTGCGACAGGACCAGACGATCAATCACCAAGTCTACAAAAGAAGATCCTGTGGTGGATGTTTCGCTTAGAGCACGAAAAGAGACCAGAGTTGTAGCAGGACATATTCCATAGCTTTTTTAGTTCTCTACTTAAGCCCGAGTACTTGTTTTTCTTTTCGCTTTCTTTGATTTTCACTCTGTGGTCCGATACACGGCAGGTTCTCTTTTTTTAAATTTTTGTTAATCATCATTAAGTCTGGTTTTCTGACCAGGATTAGGTGAACTGTTTGTATCTCAAAATCCTTGAGAATTTTGTGTGCATCATTCTCCAGGACATGTTCTGGGTTGTGCTTGTACCATTTAATAGTATGGTGAAATTTCAATTTCTTGCACAATTCCCAGTGGATCACTTAGCCCACCCTGTTGTATCTAGTCTTATACACTCTTTGTGCTAGTTTACATCATTCACTTATTATATGATTGATCGTTTCGACCCTGTTACCACACAACGTACACTTACTATTCTCTTACGTATTATTTAATTTCGCTTTAACATAATCAGCTGTTATAGCGTTGTTTTGTTCTTCTATTAGAAGAGATTCAGAATCTATCTAAATGTTTCCCTATCTTGGTCATATCCATGTCTTCTTGTGTGAGGTTTCGTCAGTTTGTCGCTTAATAGATCCATACAGTTGTTTTTCTTCCCATTTCTATTACCCACTTTTGTTGTTGTTCTCTTTGTCAGTGCTGTGACTGGTTGCTGTAATTAGTTTTTCTTTACTTTTTTAAATGCTGTCTTCTAATCCTCGTATTGATGCATCCACACTATCTTCTCCTGAAGTATTACTCCTTTGAGAGTTTTTCACACAAGCGTTAGCTGATAGTTTTCCACTGGAGTTTGAGTGACTGTAAGTCTCTTCAAATCACCTGGAATTTTCTCTGTATTCTGTTCGTCTCCATTTGTCTTCTTATTTCCAAGTCTCCTGTCCTTTTTACCAATACTTTGGGGATTGTTCCGAGCGTACTAGTTACAATTGATATCACCGTCAACTTCATGTTCCATATTTTTTTAGTTCTCTTGCAAGGTCTAAGTACTTATCTATCTTTTCACTTTCTTTGAATTCTATTATTATTTTACTCCCTAGAGAGTTTTTCACACCAGTATTAGCTGATAGTTTTCTATTGGAATCTGAGTGACAGTAAGTCTCCTCAAGTCTCCTGGATTCTTCTTAGTATTCTGGCTGATCTCAATAATGCTGTAGTTTGGATGATCTTCACTCATCCTCTTATGTCTAAGTCTTCCAGTCCCTGTACCAATCCTCTGGTGACTGTACCGAGCGCACCAATTACAATTGTATCACCGTCACTTTCATGTTCCATCGTTTTTTCCGTTCTCTAGCAAGGTCTAGGTATTTCGGTACTTATTCCTCTTTCCGCTTTCCATTAGTTTTATCCTGTGATCAGCCGGAACGGCAAAGTTTAGAATTCGGCAGGTTCTCTTTTTTGTTGTTGACTAATATTAGGTCTGATCGTCTAGCCGAGATTAGGTGATCCGTTTGTATCTCAAAACCTCATAGAATTTTGTGCGTCTCATTTTCTAGGACGGATTATGGGTTTTGCATATGCTATTTGTTCGTATGGTCAAATTTAAACTTCTTGCATGATTCCCAGTGGATCACCTTGCCCACCCAGTCGTGTCTAGTCTTATATTCTCTTTCTGCTAATTTACTGCATTCGCTTACGATGTGATTGATCGTTTCATCTCTGTCACCACATAAACTACATCTACTATACTGTTGCGTCTAGTTTATTTTTGCTTTCACAAAGTTAGTTCTTATGGAGTTGTTTTGTGCTGCTATCAGAAGAGATTCATTTTCTTTCTTAAAATTTCCCTTTATTTGTCATGTTCAAGTTTTCTCGTGTGAGATTTCACTTGTTTGTCGCTTAATGTGTCCATATAGTTGTTTTTCTTCCCATTTTTTGTTTTCAGGTTATTTTTATTTATTGATACTTGTGTTGTCTCTATTGTTTCTTGTGGCTGTAATTAGTCTTCTTCCGCATTTTTTATGTAGTCTTCTAGTCGTTGTATCGAGGCATCGACGCTATCTTGAATTCTGGCGAGTGCTCTTCCTCCTTCTTTTCTTGACACATACAGTCTGTCTACGTCATCTCTAGAATGTAAGACCTTATGCATAGTCATGAGTTTTCTTGTTCTTTGGTCCATTTGTTGAAGTTCTTCTCTCATTCACTAATTTTCCCGAGTATCTTATGAGGGGAACAGCCCAGGAATTTATCCATTTGATGAGATTTCTGCTATGTAGTTTAGTTTCGAGTAGTTTTCTCGTTCTCCTGAAGTATTCTTTTTTTAAAAATGTTTTCTTTCATCTCTGCATGTTTGATGGGGGTTTGCTTCCAATATTCCCAAGTACTTGTAAATTTCCTTTTCTCTGAGCGTTCTGATTTTTTTCCTTGATCTAGTTGTTTTATTTCTTTCGTCATTTGTTGTTTTTCGCTTTTCATAATTAGCATGGCATATTTTTCTATGCAAAATTTCATCCCTATATTTTCACTGTATAACCCCATTGCCTGTATTTGGGTTTCCAGATCTTTTTCAGTGCTTATTATTATTATTATTATTATTCATTAAAGTTTTTCACATCAGCGTTAGCTGATGGTTTTTTTTACTGTTTTGTGCTGCCATTAGGAGAGATTCTGTTTCTCTCTTAAAGTTTCCTTTTCTTAGCCATGTCCAGGTTTTGTCGTGTGAGATGTTGTTTATTAGTCGTTTAAACCACCCATAGAGTTGTTTTCCTTCCCATTTTTGTTTCCGAGTTATTATCATTCTGTTATCTATCGTGTTGTCAGTATTGTTTCTGATGGCCGTAATCAGTCCTCTTTCGTGTTTTTCTATATAGTCTTCGAGTCGTTGTATCGATGCGTCAACGCTGTCTTCGATGCTGGCAAGTCCTCTTCCTTCCTCTTTTCCTGGTACATATAGTCTGTCAACGTTGTCTCTGGGATGTAATCCTATTTACCAACCCCTCCGCTCGGGCAGGATATGACACAAGGTCAATTTTTCAGCGGAGTTTAACAGGTTTGAATTCAGAGTTTTCCTTCTCCTAGACTAGTTGCCTGACCAAGGCTGAAGAACCTAGTCTGTCCTACTATTTACCCATAGCTGGAGGGAGAATAATTGGATTCATACCTTTCCCAAGGGTATTAGTGCTATGTGAAGTGCAATTAGTCTCGTCCAGGATTTGAACCCGTGTCGCCGTGTCCATTTCCTACGACGATAACCATTACACCATAACGACGATAACCATTACATCTCTGGGATATAATGCCTTGTGCATGGTCCTTAGTTTTCTAGTTCTTTAGTCCATTTGTCTAAGTTCATATCTGGTCCACTTGAGAAAGGGTCCCGAGTATCTAACGAGGGGTACAGCCCAAGTATTTATTCCTTTGATAAGGTTTCTGCAAGAGAACTTTGTCTCGAGTAGTTTTCTAGTTCTCCTAAGATATTATTTTTGAATTTTGTCTTTCATTTCCACTTGTTTAATGGTGACAGCCTCCAAGATGCCAAAGTATTTATAGGTCTCGTTTTCTGCGAGTGTTCTGATCTTGTCTTGATTTGGTAGTTCTATCCCGTCAGTTAGATGTCGTTTGCCACTTTTAATGACGAGCAGGGCGCATTTTTCAATGCCAAATTCCATTCCTATGTCTTGACTGTATATTCTAACTGTGTGTATTAGGGTTTCCAGTTCTTTTTCATTTTTTGCAAATAGTTTTATGTCATCCATGTACATTAGGTGGTTGATCTTTTCTTGCGATCTTCTAAGTTTGTATCCGGCTGTACATTTTCTGACTATATGGTTTAGTGGCATCATGGCAATTATGAATAGTAGGGGTGACATGCATCTCCTTGGAAATACCTCTTTGGATCTTTGTTTCTGCCAAGCTTTTTACTCCTGCTGTTAATTCAACTCTCCAGTTTTTCATGTTTTTTTCGATGAAGTTTATGACTTCGTGTGATATTTTGTATATTTTGCGACAGTTTATTATCCAGCTTTGCGGAACCATATCATATGCTTTTTGTAGTCTATCCAGGGCATAACTAGATTTTTTCGTCTGTTCTTGCTTTCATTTAGGATGTGTTGATCAATGTAGAGTAACTCTGCTGTGCCTCTGGATCCTTTGCGGCATCCTTTCTGTTCGTCAGGGAACAATCCGCGGCTTGTTAGCGAGTAGTATATCTCTTCCCTTATTTGTGCTGTTAATATTTTCCACATCATCGGTAAGCAAGTTATGGGTCTATAATTGTTTGGGACGGTTCCTTTACTTGGCTCCTTTTGGATTAATGTGGTCTTCCCTTTGGTCATCCAGTCAGGTAGTTGTACATCTTGTAGGCATCTGTTCATTTCTAGTGCAAGTCTTTCGTGAATGGAGGTGAATTTCTTGAACCAGAATTAATGTATTCCATCTTATCCTGGCTCTTTCCAGTTTGATATACTTTCCAGTGTTTTTTTTTTGTAGTTCGATGTGTATTTCCGCTTTGGGACCTTCCTCGAGTCCTTCTAGTTCTCTTGTCATATCGTTTATCTATTCAGTCTTTTCGTTATGCTTTTTCGGTTGCCATATTTTCGTCCAAAATTGTTCGGTATTGTAAATATGTACAAACACAAATATAAAATATCCCCAACGAAAATGTACAATAACATTTTCAAATTGTACCCCTCTGCCACACAATTATGCTTTTGTGATTGTAGTATGATAGTGGCATTTTTGCGGTATTATGGTGAATGGATTATTGAAGCATGTATTGGTCAGTAAATGAGTCTAGAATATTTTTACAATACATAATGGGCTGTGTGTCTCTTCAGGTCACCTGTGCTCTTTTCAGTATTCTAGCTGTTCTTAACATTGCTATAGTCTGTATGGGTTCGATTTTTCCATTGATTTCAGGTTCCACGAGTCCTTTTCCAAGCCTCCTCCTCCTACTACCACTACAACAACTAATAATAATAATTTATCATTATCATTATTATCATTAATTTTATTGTTGTTATTATTATCTTTTATAATTGAAATATATTGTGATATTATTCTGCATTATTATTATACATTATAAAACTATATATATATATATATATATATATATATATATGTATGTATGTATGTATGTGTGTGTGTGTAAAGGGTGAGCACAAAACACTGCTGCGAGATTAGCGTCATTCTGGATTTCAATGCTCTCTAGTCATAAGATGAGAGTACAGAAAACAAATAATGTGTGATAATTTATATGATATCACTAGGTAATGTATAGGATATGTATATGTATATCTTTTATGTGTATGTATATGATAATGTATATGTAAATGATAATGTATATGATATCACAAGGTAATGTATATGATATCTTCAGGTGAGCACAAAAACACTCTTTCTCGATTTCGAATATGTTTTTAATTGATACATAATATCATTCGTATATAACTACATCCCATATAATAATTTCATGGTGAAGCCCTCGTGGCGTAATACCTAAAGTGTCGGATTGCGTCTTTGAAGTAAGCGAATTTGAACTTCAGCTGCGCTATTACGTTCGTTTTCGGATCAATATCGTTTGGAAAGGTATGAAATCCAGTTATACCATTATATATATTGAATTTTATATATTTAATAATAATGGAAGTTTGTCTACGACTTTAGGTTTCATGAAGTTTTACAAACAACAATCATCAGACACTTGGTTCACCACAAACCCACAAAGTGAATTAGTAACAACCAACACTGTTACAATATATATATATATATATATATATATATGAGTGTGTTTTTTTTCTGGTTGTTTTCCTGAACAATTCGGAGGTACTTGTAGTATAATGGTCACTGTTAATTAGTGTTACTATTGTTCTTCTACCAGGATGTCTTTGGCATTAAATAACCTACAAAGGTTGGTACCGCTTTAAACAAAGAAACCGAAACCAATTATTTCATGAAAGTATAAATTTTCTTCTAAACCAATTATTTGTAAAACCAGAAATAGGACTATGTAGCAGCCTAGAAACAAATAACTCTTATATATATATATATATATATATATATATATATATATATGCAATTTTCCTTTTTGGTTACAGGCGTTCAATACCGTAGAGCAGGCGTGGTCAACCTTTTTTCGAGAAAGGGAGCCTGTATGAAATATAGCTCCTCATCAGGTGAGCTGCACAGCTAAATAAACAAGTTAGAGCTCATTTCTGAGCACACAGTTAAATGGTTCCAAGTATTGCTAACACAAATAGTTCTATTTGTACTTAGTTAAATGGTTTCAAGTATTGCTATTTATTATTTCCACTCAGTGAAATGGTTTCAAGGATTGCTATTCCTTGCTATTCATAGTTTTATTTAATATTTATAAAAGATTGAACAATTCTATTTGACTCATTGATGGGACCTTACCAGCTACTACCACTCCAGATCAGAGTGGACTTGGGAGTAATGGCAATAAAGGAGTACTCAACATTACCAAAAGCTCCAGGACTGAAGCCTCACCATCAGATTGTTTAGTGTCATATCGAAGATACTTTTGCAGTCGTTACAGATCTGCAGTCGGTATATTCAACAGCCCCAACCGACAGTGTGGTTTCTACCAGAATGGCTTCGTTATAAAATAACCTATGAAAATTGATATGTCAGTAAATAAAGAAACCAAGCCAAACTATGCGAAAAAAAATTTTGAAGAAAAAGTTCTTTCCCCGGTGAAAAAAAATTATTTTAAACATTTCTTATTTTTACGAATTTTCTTCTTTAATAAATATTATCATCCTCGTGAAATTAGGCATGTTATTAAAAAAAAACACCATGGGCCGTATGTGGCCCACGACTACAGTTGAGTTTGAATATAAATTACAAATAATTTCCGTTTTGAATATATTATAGAAATTTTAGTGCAACATGTTTGTTAGCAAGCTCGTCTTTCGTACCAAATCGCTGGTATTACAAGCTTGATCCTCGCTAAGTACCTCGTTATTTTAGTCAGGAGTTTGTTTGTTGAGATAGGTCGTTGCTTTTTTTTTGGCACTAGTTGTTAGTGTTCAAACTGCGGTACAAGTCAAAAGTGGTTGATTCTCTCTCACACAATCTTCTAATGTCTCTCATATTTATCCTTGTGCCATACAAGGCTAATCTAAGTGAATATCATATGTACAAATATAATGCTAGTAAAAGTCATGTTTTGCACTTATTACATACTTACAAGTGTCACTTTATAACATTAAAAATGATAGTTGCAACTGAAACACCTGTACGATCCGGAAGGGAGGGGGGAAGAAAATGTCATTTATTTACTTAAGGGGTGAATTTGTTTATAGATTGTCACTCCCTTTATTCAGCCACCTGTCATTTCTTCTTTAATATTTGTTCATTGTTCTTTCTTTTACTCTTTCTTTTTTGTTGTTTTACTATCCCTCCGATTAGATTCTTTCTTTCTTTCTTTCTTTCTTTCTTTCTTTCTTTCTTTCTTTCACAGTTACTTTATTTAACAACTTTTTACATTAATTTAGTCTCTTTCTTTCTTTTTTTCTAAACGTTTTCTTTCTTTTTCCTTTTTTCATTTCCTTCATTTTCTTCATTTCTGTTCTTTCTTTCTGTTCTTTCTTTCTTTCTTTCTTTCTCCCACCATTCAGTCTCTTTCTTTTTTCTTCCTTAATACTTTTTATTCTTTCTGAAACATTTTTCTTTTTTTTCTTTCTCCTTTTTTATCATCATTTCTTTCTTTCTTTCTTTCTTTCTTTCTTTCTTTCTTTCTTTCTTTCTTTCTTTCTTTCTTTCTACTTACTTCACACATCCCTAATTCCTTTATATCTCACCCTGACTTTACTCTTACCTCACCGCCACACCTACCCGTCCCACGCATCTCTTCACCACCTTCTTATTCCTGTTCAACAGGTTTATCCACCTTAATCGGCACTGGTCGAGTTATATTTACATCACCCAAGAGTTCAACATCTCAACTCACCCTATATCAATAAATGCATTTCTCTCTCCCCCAGTCTCTCTCTCTCTAAACTATTCAGGTCTTTCATTACCTTTTTTTAAGTTTTTTTTTCTCTCTCTTTTTCACCCTTTTATTGTTCCACCTCCTCTCTATTTATTCAGACATTGGATACTCTTTCTCTGTCTTTCTGTCTCTTTGTCTCTCTCTCCATCTCTCCGTCCAGTCCACTCCAGTACGGATAGGTTTTGGGTGTCGGCACATAGCGTAAGATGACCGATCGAGAACCCTGGACCGAATTTTCCTGATAAGTGAACAATACACGCGAAACTTCTTCGAAACATAACGTAGTTTTAAATACCAAAGGAACAGTTAGCAAGAAGGTAAGTAAAACTTGAAAACAAAACAAAACAAAACAATTGACATTATTCCTTAAAATTAACACCTTAAAATATATTAATATATTTTCACACACAACAAAAATAGAATAAATTGACTTTTATATGTTTGTACTAATATACGAAATCAGGTAAAACTGTAAAAAAAGGGTTTTAGTGGAGTTTGATTGGGCATATGTTTGCATGGCACATACAAATATCTATCTATCTATCTATCTATCTTTTCATATTTAGGTATTTATAAATATCATTCTGTCCACCCCCCTCTCTCTCTCTCTATATATATATATATATATATATATATACCCATCAGCCCATCCATGGGTATTTACCGGTGTAGATAGGGGTCAAGAGATACTATAAACCCCTGTAAGTAAATTAGATTTTTTTCAAATATCGAAGTACCAGTTGATAAGAAGGTTAGAAAGAACTCAAAAATGACATTATTTCATCCATCTTAAAATATATTGATATATTTCTACACATAACAAAAATAGAATAAATAAACTTTTAGATATCATGTTTGCTTTGGTTTCTTTGCTTAATGTTTTATCAACCTTCGTGAATTATTCAATGCAAAAATCATCCTTGGAGATATCTGTACCCGTATTCAAAATCAGGTACAATTGAAGGAAAAAAAAGGGTTTGTTATGGAGTCTGAATGTCTATACTTATGTATAGCGCGCGCACACGCGCACACACACACACACACACACACACACATTCATATATATATGACTGATTTTAACAGCATGTCAACCCATCACGGGTTATGTTGAGCTTTGAGGTAAGGGAATCGCATTCGTCGTACGTTTATATTTACATCTTTTCTTTTGTTGTTTCTTAAGAGGTTTCTTTTTTTTATTTTGCACACGGTCCCATTGAATACAAATGATTTTTAATAGATCTATTTGACTCATAGAGAGGACTATGACAGGTACGTACTACCACTCCAGGCCAGAGTGGATCTGGGAGAAATGGCAATATAAAGGATACTCCACACTTCTCAGGGTTCCAGAATTGGAGCTTCACTATCAGATATAGTCTAGTATTATACATCGGGCATCCCTTTTTTTGGAGGGGGTCTTACCCTTCTGCAAGGGATACAGTTAGGGGATGTATGTCCTACCGACATGTCGGATATACATATATATAATACTTAATTTAATCTGATAAAAAGTCACAAGCAGTAATAAAAATGGGTTCAAGGTAAACGATAAAGCTGTGTCTAGGATTTAGGATCGTGGGTCACAGCGAGGCTCATTACGGAATTAGCGAAGTGAACCTGTGCTGACAGGAGTCACGAGACACTATAAACCCTCGTGAGTCAATTAAAAAATACCTCCGATTTCTGGTTTGTTTTGCTCTCTTTGTTTAATGGCATATCAGCTTTCGTGGATCATTTAAAGCCCAGATCACCCTTATAAAAGGGCAGCAGTAATACTATTGAACCCATTGCTGAGTGTATAAGGGAGTTCATACCTTTCCCAAGAGTATTAATCCTAAAGTGAACGTAATAGCGCCACAGAAATTCGAACTAGTTTACTTCAACACTGCAGTTCATCACTCCTCCAGTTTCAGGTCTTTTTTGAGATTTAACCGACAATAAAAATAATCATTTTAAATACATACCGGTTGAGTGTATATCAACCAATTATACTTCTTTTTATTGAAATAAATGTAAATTCAATTTCCAACTTTTAAACTGTCCAGTCTAAGTATAGAACAACACTTAATGTTTAGTATATTATAAATTAAGCTATAGGTTTTTATTATCTAACTGAAACTACAATAAGATAATAAATTTACATAAATCTAAGTAGAGCTAATGAATGCCGACTTTAGTAGACATGGAATATACAGAAAATCTGGAAATTGCAAATATATCGTACTTAATGTATTCTTCATTTTCCACCACATATGTGTACATTTGTTATATCAGATTTTACGATTAAATAAACTCAACAATGAGGTCACAGATAGGGACACTTTCTCGGATATTAATTTGCGTTTCCGTATAATCAGTAGATTGATTGAAATGATTGATTTAACGGCATATCAACTTATATAGGGTTAATTCATACCTAGAGGTTTGGGTATCGTCTTCCTTGTTCGTTAATATTTACATTTTTTGTGTTGTTTCTTAAGATTTTTTTTTGCACACGATCCTGAAAAGTCTGTAGAGTCCTTAAAGCAATTTTCATAAAATATATAGAAAGGAAAAGAAGAGGAATCGGAGAGAAAATTCTGATTTAAGAATTCTGATATAAGAATTACTTTTTTTTATTTTACAGAGACGGATTTATTTGATTTTGAAATTTCTCTTTACAATATAAACTGCAAAAAAAAAAAAAAAAAAAAATCAGGGCTTAGAATACGCTTACTGTATCCCCCGCAGAAGGGTACTACTTTCCACAAATAGGTGTGCGGGGTATGACATTAGACTGCATCTGATGGTGAGGCTCCAGTTCTGGAGATCTGTGAATTCTGGAGGAGCCCTTTTATTGCCATTTCAATAAAAACAAAGGATTATTATTGTTATATACAAAGCTTTGCTTAGATATGTAACACAGGCCTCAGATTGCTTATAGTACCTGGGGTTAGCTTAACAATACAATAAGCTTATTAGTAGTTACCTGAAACGATAAAATTAGTTGAAATACCTCAAACAACATAACTGTACGCAAATCATTTATTAGATAGGAATACTTCAAGCACTATAACTGTGAGCAAAACCATTATTATTATTAAATAGAAATATTAAAATGAAACCAAATGGAGTCGTGCTTAACGTAAGGATTATCGGTGTAGGAAATGGAATCGGCGAACAAAGTTCAAATTCTACACGAAGCTGTTAACATTTACACTTCGCGCTAATGCCATTCGAAAAGATATATGTTCCCTTACCCTAGGCGTAAATAGTCGGGCAGATTGGTCTCTTTAGTCTTGGTAAGGCAACTGGTCAAGGAGAAAGAAATCTTTGAATTCAAAACCACCTGTACTCCGTTGAAAAATTGACCGTGTATTGCATCCAGTCCATGATATCGTATAATTGCTTGATAAAAAAAAGACTGATTTTGGTAGTTAGGATTGACCTGTCGTAAAATCAACAAACCAAAGAACACTGAACATCATTTTATCGCAAATAATACTCAGTTGTTAGTGTTTTATTATTGAAATACTTTGTTCTTTACTGGATGTATTTTCTTTATAAATGATAATACTTCATTATATTAGGGGAGTCCCAACGGCATAGTGACTCACGTACTGGAGTGCAGCCTTGAAGTAAGCGAGTTCGAACTTCAGTCATGCTATTACGTTCACTTTCGGACTAATACCCTTGGGAGAGATATTAACCCCTGCTATGTGTTAAATAGTATCATTGCTGTTTTCTACAGGCATAACTTTGTTTAATGGCATATCAACCTTCGTGGGTTACTTAATACCAAAGAAACCAAGCCAAAGCCTTTATTATATTAATTCATTTTATTTGCAGCGCTAAATCAACTCTGGATCAAGCCTACAATAAGTGAGTGTTTACGATCAATATCCTATGAGATTAATATGCTTTTCACTATTCGAGAAGTTCTTATATCCGCTTTCACTTTCTTGTTTGTTAAAGTGTGCGATGCTCCCCTTCAACGTGTTTCCTGGTTATGATACAAAATTACATCGGATGGTGAGGCTCCAGTTCTGAAGATCTAGGGTGAATAGAACTGTTCAATCATTTACGTAGGATTGTTATTCTTAGTTATTTGAAACTATACTGCTGTGCACAAATTATTCGTATGAGATAGGAATACTTTACAAATAGAATTACTAATGTTTGATAGGAATATTTGAAAACTTATAATTGTCTGTAAACAAATGAGCTCTAGCAACTCGTTTAAAAATAAAGTTACTTGTAAACTATTCCCTTACAAATCATTATATATATATATATATATATATATATATATATATATATATATATATATATATATAATGATCTGTTAGGGAATAGTTGCGGGTAATTTAATTCCAAATCCCGTTCATATATATATATATATATATATATATATATATATATATATATATATATATATATATATATACGTGAACTGGATTTGAGTTATAATTCTGAGTTATTTAATGCCAAATACTTTATATATATATATATATATATATATATATATATATATATATATATATATATAAACAGGATTTGTCATTAAATAACTCAAAAGGGTTGATATGCCAAAAAAAAAAAAAAAACCACCAAAACCAAACCAACTTTTTTTGTTTGTTAAAGTTTTGTGAAATAGTAATGGCCATATGCTTGTCGAAAACCAGACACCATCTGACAAAAACTAATTTATCCACTAAACGGTTTTAATATATTTTCATAAGATTCCTACCATTCAAAAGAAGAAAAATTGGAGACAAATGAATAGAAGCTTTTAAAAATTCTTCTGATTAGTTGAATTTTGTATCTTTTTTATAATTGAAAATGTCCCAGTAGAATTCACAAGAATGTACAGCCCAGCTGGCAGGGTTTGTAGAATACATCGACTGCATCTCCGCAGAGGGGTAAGACCACTCAATGAGTGTCCTGCATATAATACGTAACCATCTGATGGTGAGGTTCCAGCCCTGGAGCTCGGGAGAATGTGGAGTGACCCCGTCATTGCCATTCCTGTCAGGTCCTTTCTGACCCCCGGAGTGGTAGTACCTGTTAGAGTCCCATCTAAGGGTCAAATATATCTGTTTTACCATTTAACTGTGTACGAACAAATGACTGATGTTTAAATAGAATTGTTAGTGTTACATAGCAATACTTGAAACCATTGAACTGTGTGCAAATAAAATCCTTTGTATTTAGATTGAAGCATTTGAAGCCATGTTCGTGTGTCAAACAAATGATTAATTCTAAATAAAATTATTCGTATTAGTTAGGAATATATGAAGCTGTTTAACCGCGTGTAAAAATTGTATTATTGGTATATATTTGTAACCATTTAACTGTGAGCAAATGAATGAATAGTGTTGAATAGAATTATTAGGGTAAAATAGCAATATTGGAAACCATTTAACTGTGTGAAAAAATTGTATTATTGGTATTACATAGTAATACTTGAAACCATTTAACTGTGTGCAAATAAAATTATTAGTATGAACATTACTTTAAACCACTTCACTGTGTTCTAACAAATGATTAATACTAAACAGAATTATTAGTGTGAGATAGCATCTGAAGAGGGGTAAGACTCCCTCAACGAGTGTCTTGTATATGACACTAAACAATTTGATAGTGAGGCCTCAGTTTGGGGAATGAGGAATACCCCTTAATTGCCATCGCTACCAGGTCCACTCTGGCCCAGAGTGGTAGCACCTGATAGGGTCTTATCTATGGGTCAAATTGAACTAAACTGTGTGCTTACACTAAACTGAATTATTTAAAATAGAATTGTTTTTACATTTAGCTGTCGGTAAGCAAAAAACTTCATTTAAACAAACGACTAACTGTGTGTAACCAAGAAATGTGTACTTATGCTGAACTGAATAGTTTGAAATAGAACTGTTTTTACATTTAACTGTGTTTTCGTTGGAGATATAAATGAAACTGTTTGACTGCGTAAAAATGAGCCAGGCTCGTTTTAAAATTTTATCTACAAAATGTGTTTAGAAATAATATTTTTAATATATATATATGTACAAAAAGGGTTTGGTGTTAAACAACCTACAATTGTTGATATGCCATCAAACCAAACCAAATCAAATCAGACCAACGTAAAAGAATGTACACATAACTTTTGAAAATCTACCAATTTCGTTTCTATATAACGTATGAAAATAATTCTTATGTCAGATTTTCCCACCAAATTTTCTTCTTTTAAAAAATGTATGAATACTGATGAAATGATTGAATAGTTTGTGTCAGTGGATATCATTTTTTCTTGTCAAATTTTTATTAGAAACACAAGCAATTTTTAAACAGATTTATTCGACCAATACGTAGAACCCTAAAAAATACTATCACTCCGTGTGTATTTGTCCCCTACATAGAACCCTAAAAGATACTATCACTCCGCGTCAGAGTGTATTTGTCCCTACATAGAACCCTAAAAGATACTATCACTCCGTGTCAGAGTGTATTTGTCCCCTACATAGAACCCTAAAAGATACTATCCCTCTGTGTCAAAGTGTATTTGTCCCCTACACAGAACCCTAAAAGATACTATCACTCCGTGTCTGAGTCGACCTGGAAGCAATCGTAATGAATTGGTTCTCCATACTTCTCAGCTCTCCAAAACTTGAGCCTCATCACCAGATAGCTTTGTATCCTACTTAGGACACCCGCTTTTGGGGGGAGAGGGTACACCTCTGTAGAGGATACAGTTACCATATTCTAAGCCTCACCGATGGGGTGTATATACATAAATCGGCAGACAGCAGAAGTTGTTAGCCTTCGAGGTGGGATAAGGGTGTACTATTTGTTCATCTTCTTTAGTTGTATTTTTGTTCCCGAAGAGTGCGCGCGAACCTGGTCCCGGCGATTCCATCCCTGTGGTAGCACCTTTTCTATTTCATAAAAGTCAGAGGCTCGAATAATCCGACCCCTGCGTGACGCAAATCGTGGGAACTAAGGGTTTTTCTAGTACTGCTTATGCGTACACTCATTAGGCTTAAATTGATAATGTGTCACTCACTATATCCGTGGGAGATTTAGCTTTCATTTAATAAGATTATTGAGCACCCAGTGAAAATCAAACTCACTGACAGTGGCCTGCTAGTCTAGATGGATAACAATTACAGAACGCAAAGCAACCATCGGAAGAGGTATAGGTACCCTATTTGTTGGCTTTTAAGACGCATGATATCCGTAACTATTTGCAAAAATAATGCTAATTACAACTTATCCCAGACTCATTGTTATTCATTTCGACCTTTGATTGACAGTCCTCTCGTCATAATACCAGCTCATAGAACATGGTCCATAATATTTGCATAATTTTGCTTATTTATCTAAATTTGCACGTCTTTTATGTCGGAAAATATTAACTGTAATTGACGAAATGTGGCAAAAAAAAAAAAAAAAAATCTGAGATAACCGTTTCGTATTTCGAGCAAACTCTTTATTTTTTTCAAGAACTATGACACTGTTCTTATTGTCGTTAATCCTACTGGTTATTTTCTAAGTGGGCACTCATCTAAGTGGTGAACAAGTTCATCAATGCCTTAACTTTCCTTTCTTTTTCTGATAAATAACAAATATGAATCGTAACCATCCAAGTATTGAACAAACTTATCACTTCTTAACTTCAGTAATCTGGCGCGAACCGCATTTTTCAGAGTGAGTTGAGTGAATGTTGATTATCCCATGAGAAAATGTGAATGAATCGGTCTGAGGTCAGAGGTAAGGAGTCCTTGTGACGTAGTGGCTAACGTGCTGGACTGTGACATCGTTGCAGGCGAGTGTTGCATATTGACTTTCGACCCGGCCAAGTTGTCAAAAGAAGAAATGCACCTGTGTAAATAACAGGTGCATCCGGTCGAAGATATCAGGAAATCAGGGGCGACCTTGACTGTCGAGGGGTTGAATTGAGTGCGAAATTGTGACGCTCGCAGAAAGTAGGTGGACGTCAAATTATTATATAACCCCAGCGACAGGAAGTTCAGGTCAGTTGGAGAGAAGATGCTGGAATGAGAACCATGTCCCAGCAGAGGCTGGGCCTCCAGGCCCCCAGTTGAGCAGCCCAGGAGAACGGGAAAGAAATACTGTTATAGCCAGAAGAATGGCGATCAATAAGTTGCAGTCTTTGTTCGGTCTTCAACCCCCTCTCACACACAACCCTTTCAATAAAGTGAGAGATATATTTTTCAAAAGAACTGTGTCCGCTCGTCTTTATTGTGTCGTCGTCTGCATGCATATGTGCATGTATAGTTGTTCATGGCTATACAACACGAGTTCGAACTCCAGTCGCGCTATTACGTTTACTTTGGGTAAGGTATGGAATCCTCATCCTTCCAATTATGGGTTGAATAATACCATTGCTGCTCTTCTACCAGGATATCTTTGGCATTAAATAACCCTCGAAAGTTGATATGGCATTAAACCAAACCGAAACCAAACCAAACCGAAAAGGAGCTTTTGGATCCCTCCTGTTATGGTAAAAACATTCCGAAGATTCTAATGCGAGGTAGAAAATAAGAGATTAAAGGATAAACGTATCTATCTATCTATCTATCTTACCCGAGTCGGCTGGGGCTGTAAAAAACATCGACTGCATCTCTGTAGAAGGGTAACCCCCTCTAATGAGTGTTCTGCATATAACACGAAATGATGTGATCGTGAGACTCCAGTAATGTTGGAACTTTGGGGAATGTGGATTATCCCTTAATTGCTATCGCTCCCAAGTCCACTCTGGCCCGGAATGGTAGCACCTGATAGGGTCCTATCTATGGGTCAAATAGAACTAAACTGTGTGCTTATGCTATTTGAAATAAAACATAAAAATGGATTTGGGATTAAAACTGAGTGTAGATAAACAACTTGTGGCTGACTGAATTTTGAAATAGAACTGTTTGATCATTCAACAGTGTGTAAAGAAATGACTGATGTTTAATTGATTTGTTCGTATTAAATTGCAATACTTGAAAACATTTAACTATGTGAAAACAAATGATTTATAGCAAATAGAATTATTCATATTGGATAGAAAGAAGTGAAACCATTTAAGTGTGTGCAAACCCCCCCCCCCCCAAAAAAAACAAATAAACAAAAAAAAACCCCAAAAAACAAATGAGATCAAGCGCGTTTAAAAATGTTATCTACAAAATGTGTTTAGAAATCATATATTTGATATACATGAATAAAAAGATTTGGCATTAAATAACCTACAATGGTTGATATACCATAAAACCAAACCAATCCAATTATTATTAAATTAAGATAATTCCTTGAAACCATTTAACTGTAAATAAAATATTAATTTTAGAAATACTCGAATTTATAAAACTGTGTGCAAATAATTTTTATTTGATTGGAATACTTGATATCATACTTACCTTGTTAACAGAGTTTAGAATACGCTGCGTATTCCCTGGAGAGGGATAAAATCTCCTCCAAAAAACGATGACCTGGGTGTGACACTATAATGCAACTGGTAGTGAGGCTCCAGTTCCAGAGATATGAGAAGTCTAGAGGGCTCCTTCATTGCCATTATTCTCAGGTCTACTCTGACCCGAAGAGGTAGTACCTGTTAGGGCCTCATTTATTGTTCAAATAGGCCTGTTTGAAAATTATTCCTATTAAGAACATTGATATCATATAACTGTGAGCAAAAAAATCTTTTAAAAAACAACTACTCAAAAAATGTAAATATAGATGTACAATTCCATTACTTCTAGTCATAAAATAACCCTATATGGATTAACATGCCGTTAAAATCAATCAAATCTACCGGAGGTTTGTGGAGAACGATATATCTGATGAAAGCCAGAAATATCTTTAAAAGAAAAGCAAGGTTGAAAATTTATAAATATTTTAATTTTTTGCAAATATTTCCAAAACTTTTTCTTCTATTCATTAATTAATTAATTCATAAATGAATAAATATTGAAATAGTTGATTTTTGCTAGAGTTTTTTTTTTTTTAAATAGAGATGTAATTCTTTGTTATGTAAATTGTTACACGTGAAGATCGTTTTTACAGCGTAAACAAATTTTCAAATATCATATTATCTGGCGTTTCTTTGTTTGTTTAATGGCATATCAACCTTTGTAGGTTATTTAATGCCAAAGCTATTCTCGTAGAAGAACAGTACTGGTGCTATTTAACCAATAGCTGGGAGGATAAGGGGGTTCATACCTTTCCCAAGGATATTTGTCCGAAAGTGAACGTATTAGCGCGACTGGAGTACGAAATCGCTTACTACGGTTCCGCAGTCCATCGCTTTAACCATTACACCACGAGGACACCCACCGACGTTTCTCTGTGTGTGTGTATGTGTGCTATAACACAAATAATCTTTAAGCAAAGAAACTTCGTCCTTATAATGAGGAGACAAATTATGGTTTGGTTGGGTTTTATGACATATTAACCATTGTAGGTTATTTAATGCAAAATCTTCTTTATATATATATATATATATATATATATATATATATGTGTGTGTGTGTGTGTGTGTGTGTGTGTGTGTGTGTGTGTGTGATTTGGTTTAGTTGGGTTTTATGGGATATCACCCAATGTTGATTATTTCATGTCAAATCCTCTTAAAACATATATTAAATGATTTGTAAACTCATTTTGTTGATAACATTTTTAAACGAGTCTGAGGCCATTCTTTTGTAGACAGTTAAATGGTTTCAAGTATTTCTATCTAACACAAATGTTTCTATTTACTATTAATCATTTGTTAGCATACAGTTAAATACTTCCAAGTTTTGCAACGAATCACTAATAATTCAATTAAACAGTCATTTGTTTACACAGTTAAATGATCAAACACTTCTATTTATAACAATTCAATATAGCATAAGTTATTTGTTTGCACTCAGTTTAAATGTTAAACAGTTTTATTTGACCCATAGATAGGATCTGGTGCTACCACTGCGGGCCAGAGTGGACCTGGAGTACTCCATATTCCCCCCGTGCTCCAGGACTGCAGCTTCATCATCAGACGGTTTAATGTCATATTCAAGACACTCATTGAAGGAGTCTTACGCCTCTGCAAAGATGCAGTCGATGTCGATTATAAACATTACGCGGAGAGACAAGAATTCTTGAAACGGGCAGACTTCCCTTTTATAGAAAATATCCCACTACAAAAAAACCCCCCAAAAACAACAACAAAAAAACTTGCCCAGTTTGAAACACCGACTGCTTCTCTGCAGAGGGGGTAAGACCCCCCAATGAGAATCCTGGATATGACACTAAACAATCTGATGGTGAGGTTCCAGTAATGCATGGGCTTTGGGAAATGCAGAGCACTCCTCCACTGCCATTGCTGCCAGGTTCACTCAGGCCCGGACTGGTAGCACCTGATAGGGCTCTACCAATTGGTTAAATAAAACTAACTGCATACTTATGCTAAGCTGAGTTGTTTGAAAGAGAACTGTTTGTCTACACTGAATAGCTTGAAATAGAAATGTTTTTGACAAATAAACTGCATTTACACTTAAACTGCGTGCTTATTCTAAACTGAATTGTTTGAAATGGAACTGTTTTTGACAGTGAAAGTGTACTTACGCTAAACTGAATTTTTATTTATAGAACTGTTTTGACATTTAACTGTGTGTAAACAAAATCTATACTTATACTAAACTGATTTAGCTGAATTAGAACTGTTTAAATAAACTGAATAGTTTGAAATAGAAATGTTTTTGACAATTAAACTGAGTACTCATGCAAAACTGAATTGTTTGAAATCGAAGTGACTATTTGCATAAGAATGGATTTGAATTTAAATAACCTACAAAGGTTGATATGCTATGAAACCCGACCAACCAATCAACCAACAAAAAACAAAGCCCTCCCTCCGAAAAAACAAAAAAACACTCCCACGCCCCCCCTAATATGAAGTCACATTGAAAGGATAAGCAATCGAAGATTACCTTGACAACATATTCTTAAAGAGAAGCCAGACTGAGATTCTGGAATGAAGTGGATCAAGTCTGGATGAATTGATTTTAACGGCATCTTAACCCATCTAGGATTCGTGTATACCTCGAGATTAGAAAATCGCGTTCATTGTACGTTCATATTTATATGTTTGATTAGTTGTTTTTTAAAGGTTTTTTGTACACATTTACAGGATATAAAATATTCTTATCTAATGCAAAAAAATGCATATAGCTGTATAGTGTCATACCCAGGACCCCCTTTTTTGAGTGGAGGTTTTATTCCTCTGCTGCAGATACAGTCAGCATATTCTAGAACTGCCGAAAGAGCGTATATATCAAATATTCCTATTTAATTCAAATAATTTGTACACAGTTGTATGGTTTCAAGTATTCTCATCTAATACTAATAATCTATACACAATTGTATGGAGTCATGCAAATATCTTTATTTGATAATGATTTGTTTGCAAACATTTATACGATTTCAATTAACTAAATTAATAATAATCCTTAGTAAACAATTATAGTTTCAAGTAACAATTCCTTGTGCAAACAATTTACAGTTATGACATTTCAAACATTTATTGGACCCATAGATGTCGCGAAAAAAAAAAAAACTCCGAAAAAAACAAAAAAAAAAAACAAAAAAAAAAAAAAAAAAAAAGAAACGCACAAAAAAAAAAAGAACAAGGAAAAAAAGACCCATAGATGTCGTGAAAAAGAGAAACTAGACTGAAATTTAGGGCTGAAACGAAATGAAATATGAAGAGCTGGGCTATTGACTAAATGGACTGCAAACGATGATGATGAATAAGCACTTGTAAAATCAACTTTGAATTATAAATACTGCATTGTTTGATTACAACTGTTTTTGTCGCTATTATATCCACGGAGACAAAAAAAAAAAAAACAAAAACAAAACTCCTCCGAAAAAAAAAAAAAAAAAAAGAAACGCACAACAACAACAAAAAAAAAGAACAAGGAAAAAAAGAAAAAAAACAAGAAATTGATAATTTTGGAGTTTGAGTTGTTTTTCACACTTTGCGTTGACGTACATTAAACAATTGGCCGGTTACATTTTAGTGCAAGCCGCAACAGGCACTGCGTGTCAAAACATGAAAACTGGAAAACGAATGTGGATGGGATGGGGCAGGGGATCTGGAGAAAAAAGAAAGAAAGAAAGAAAGAAAAAAATAAATAGTCATTTGAATGGGATAATTGAGCAGAGAGACTAAATTGTTCAGTAACTCAAAAAAAAAAAAAAAAAAAAAAAAAAAAAGGAAAAAAAGACTTATGTAGCAAGCGTTACAAGTATTTAATGGTTTGGTCTCTTTGTTTAATGACATATCAATCTCCATGGGTTATTTACTGTCAAAGTCATCGTTGTAGAACAGAGGTGATTCTATTTAACCCATGGTTAGGGGGTTCATACCTTTCCAAAGGGTATTAGTCTGAAAGTGAGGGTATTAGCGGGACTGAAATTCGAATTCGCTTATTTGGTGGCCGCAGTCAAACGCTTTAGCTATTACATCACATCAACAAGTACTTGATAATATCTAAATAGATTCATTAGTATATGAATGAACAGATCGGCGAGACTACTCAGATGAGTCCCGAAGACCTGAGGTTGAGGTTATTTGGTTTAATAGCATAAGCCAAATCCTCTTTATACATATATGATTTGTAAGTGTTTTTTTTTTGGGTCGGCAGTTTTATTTTTAAATGAGTTAGATTTAATTTGTTTGCACACAGTTATTGCTATTGTTTGCATGCAGTTAAATGGTTTCAAGTGTTCCTATCTATCACGAATAACTCTATTTTGAATTGATCATTTGTTTGACATACTTAAATGACTTCTATCAAACACCAACAGTTTTATTTTCACGCAGTTAAATAGTTTCAAGCATCGGTATGTAACACTAACAATTTAATATCAGTTATTTGTTTGCAAATAGTTAAATGGTTAATCAGTTCTCTTTGTCCCATAGATGAGACCCTAACAGGTTTTATCACTTCGGGTCCGAGTAGATATGGGAATAATGGCAATGAAGGGGTCCTCCACATTTCTTAGAGCCTCTTCATTAAAAGCTGTTTTGTGTCATGTCCAGGACACTTCGTTGATGCTGGAAGAGCTTAACCCTCTTTAGAGATTCAGTCAGTGTATTCTACAGCCGCAGACGACTGGGCTTTTGAGACATGAGGAGACTTGCTGTCAATGTGAAAAACTCGTAAAGAGTGAAATGATAATGAGTATTGACAATGGTTGCAGTTTATTGTCAAAGAACGTCATTTAATAATTCGTTCTTTAAACGTTTTGTGTGCAGCGTTTTAAGTGGCACAGGGTCGGTAAAAACACCTTTGAAAATGACATTCTTTCTGTAATCCGAGCAAGCAACCAGTTTTATTGACAGTTTAAGCAATACTGTGTCATGAGGATATTGATCCTTGAAAACATTTCGGAGCCAATCCCAAATTTCGTAGCGGACATTACGACCGGCTTGACGACTCGCTGTCAAACCAGGTACAAACACGTACATGATGTGGAATAATAACGTGTCCGTGACCACACACACACACACACAACTTCTTATTTATTTATTTATTATCCCAAGCTCTCCGAGTACCCTCTCAGCTATGCTTTGAATACTCTGATAACATTCCCCCCCAGAGGAGTAAGACCCCACCTAAAAAAAGAGTATCCTGTACATGACACTAAACTGTATCTTATGGTGGGATTTCCGTTCTAGATAACGGAGGAGTGTGGAGTACCCTTTCATTGCCATTACCCCCAAGTCCACTCTGAACCGGAGTTGTAATACTTGCTAGGGTTCCATCTATAGTTCAAATAGATCTATTTAAAAATTATTTGTATTAATAGGAATTTTTGATGCCGTATAACTGTAAATCATTTGTATGAAGAATAGTTACTTGAAGCAATAATTGTTTACTGAGGATTATTATGATTACTTGCAAAAATATGCGCCCACTTGGCGCCAGTATTTCGATTTTTAATGTAATGAAATGTCATTTAAAATTTGAAAAAAAAAAAAAACGAAACTAAATTGGAATGCATATGATAGATTTGAAACAGAGGGCGTATAATCGAAGAATAGAACGGCTTGGATGTTAGTTTTTCCCATTACTCCTGGCTTTTTTTCTTAAATTTTCCTAACTTAACTATTTTGCTAAATTAGTCCGTAAAGAATAAAATTTATTTCTTTCTGTTAATTGATTTCTTTTAAGATTTATTGACCGGAATTTTGCTCATATTTATTAAATAATATCAAACAATTAGAAATCAATAAGATTAAGCAAATATCTGTCAAAATTTAAGATCAATATCCAAATTAGCCTTCCCATCCTCACTCTAAACCAGAATTTGGTTGTATATACAAATACAACAGCAAGTTATTAGAATGTAGATAAGGCTAAGAGTATTAATAGCATGAAACAATATTCTTAGTTATTGAGATTTGAATAAAAATTAAATCATTGGGAATGTGACATAAATAAGGGAATTGTGGTGTCAGTGGTAACATAGTTTCGGTTTCAGATAGACACAAAATCGTCATTATAATTAGATTTATTTGAAACCACAGAAAAAAACAAACTCATCCACTCTATAAGTCAGTTGTTACGTTCTTTGATTGCTTTGAAAATTGCTTTTTATATTAAGTTTGTTTAGGAACAAAGAAAAACGAGTGAGTGGAAGATAAAACCAGTTTCGTTGTAAAAGAACGCTGATTGTCCAGTTTTTAACAAATCAGAGATTGCTATAACAGTTGTATATAGCCAGGGTTTATATATAAACCTCTTTATGTCGCCTGTGACACCATCAATAGGGGAAGTGCTCAAGGCGTTGTAAGCGAGTTGGAACTCCAGTTTACTCAGTTTACTCTCGAACTAATGATTTTGGGAAAAGTATGAATTCCCTTATTCTTCCTGCTGGTACCACTACCATTCTTCAACAAGTATGTCTTTGGCATTAAATAATCAAAAAGATTGATATGTCATTAAACATAGAAGCCAAACCAAAGCAAATCTAGAGATCAAATACATGACTGGTTGTATTTACTTAATAAATGCGTCATAACTTTTATATAATCTATTGATTATATATATATAACAAAAACGAAAAAGATTTATTAAATAAATCAAAGCTTTCATTCACTTTTGTGATTTCATTTATGACGAATACGATTCAATAAACAAATGTGCAAAAGCTTTTATTCACTTTAATCTCGACAGAGCATATTCTGTTTGTAAAAGAAAAAGTAAACAGAGTTTGAATCTAACATATGGGTCTTCTTAATGCTGATTATTGACTTTACCACTACTCCAGCATTTTCCAGTTTACTTTTCTATCATTTTGTCAATGAACAATTTGAATATTTTTGAGGGGAAAAATAATTATTATAGAACAAATTGTATGGCTTTTGTTTATTTGGTTGTTTTGCTTTATTTTATTCTATTTTTTATATAAAAAATTGTTTTTGCTGGTCTCATTCTGTATTTTGTACATTGAAAATGAGGAAAAGGTGGAATTGTCTGTAATCTGACACGTGTCATTGGCAGGATATGACAATTATACACTGATACATCAAAAAGATGTTCGTGACTCTGAATCACAAAGACTAGTTCCTTTAATCTTGATGGAGGCATAGAACGTAATACTAATCGCTGTAGAAAATGGAATCGGCGACCCGTGTTCAAATCCTGGACGAGACTATTTGCGTTTCACTTTGTATTGATGCTCTTAGGAAAGGCATGAACCCACTTCTTCCCCTCAATTATGGGTGAATAGTAGGGAAAACTGGATTATTTAGTCTTGGTTAGGCAACCAGACGACTGTTTAGTTTTTAACAGTCTTTGATTTACAATGTAAGTACATTATCGCCTATAAATAAGTAAGCCCTAAGTTTTTTCTTCAATAAGCAGTTAATTTTCTTCTTCTCTGTTATCAAAAATATGAATATATATAGACTCAACTCCTCCATCACGGGCAAAATGCAATACAAGCTCATTTGTTCAGGAGTAAAGCTGGTTGGAATTAAGAGTTTTCATTATCCTTGACCGGTTGCCGTACTGAAACTAAAGAACACAGTCTACTCTACAATTAACCCAGGGAAGAGGGATTCATGCCTTTCACAAGGGGATTAAAGCGAATTGAAATGCCAATAGTCTCGTCGGGGATTTTTATTCAGGTCGTTGAGTTTCATTTCCTGCGATGAAAACCATTACGCCACGTTCATCTAGATATGTAGCAGTCGGAAAAGAAGTACACCTCTTTAAAATATTATGCATTTATTTTTGGTCATAGAGATGTTTCAGTTTTATTCCTGGTTACAGATTTTCAATGCTGCAGTGTTTGGTAATAAGTAATACCTAATAATATCCGTTTTGATTGTATGATGTTCTTCTGGAAATAATTTTGGTATATTCGGTTTAGAAAAAATACTTTTTATTAATAAAAAAAGACAATCTGAAGGACTGAACTAATTTATGGGCGATACTGTATGATCTGAAAAATGCGAGTAATCTCGTCAATTTACTTCGCGCTAATGCTTTCTTAGAAAGAAATATGTCCATGTTTTTTTCCCCTCGCTAGCTATGGGTAAAATAGTTGGACAGATTGGGCTCTTTAGTGCTGTTAAGGCAACCAGTCCAAGGCAAAGAAAACTCTAGATTCAAAACGAAGAGCTGGAATCCCTAAAGTTGTAGAACACTTTGCACTTTTCTTGAACGACATCGGTGTCTTAAAGTGTGGAGACCTGCAGCATGGGCAACTGCTCATTTTCCAGATAACCTAACCCACGCCTCAACTGAGATCCGGACGTAGATCTGTGATCTCGTGCCACTGACGGAGCCCTTGGAATAATCCAAATCAAAGCCTTTGGAACAATCCAAAATAACTTGGAAAAGAGACTGATTGAAGTAGAGAGTAGAGCAAGAATTTAGATCATCTAGTTGTTGAGATATAGTAGAATACAGAGAATATTCCTAGCGAGTAGAAGAGAATTGCTGTCACTCGGCCTTCAATGAAACTCGCATATAATAATAATAATGATAATAATAATAATAACTTAGATCTTAACAAAGAACTTGTTGAAGGTGACGGTCATAACAATTAAGGTTTGAGCTCTTGGAACGGTGCCAAAAAGCTAAGAGAAAAGACTGTAGGTATTAGAAATCAGAGGAAGAACCGAGGCTATTTAGACCACAGCACTGTTAAGATCAGCTACAATACCCAGAAGAGTCTTGGAAAGCCGAGGAGACTTGCTGTCACTCCAGTGAAAGACAGCCAGTTAAAATTAGTGCGAAAAACTCACATAATAATGAATGTCAACGTAAGGACAGACAGTAAAACAACAAAATCTAAGAAAGAAAAAAATAGAAAGAAAAATAACTGTACAGATACCTCAGGCGACAAACTGCAAAGATTGTACTCGAGATGACCTGGACATGGCTAAGAAGGGCAAATCTCAGGAGAAAAACTAAATCTCTTTTAAGAGTTGCACAAAATAATGCCATGAAGACCAATTATATCAAAATAAAAATTGATAATATGTAATAGAATAGCAAGTGTAGGTGATGTGGAGACAGAGATGAAACAGTTAAGCACAAGTGAATGCAGCAAACTGGGACAAAAGGAGTACAAAACTATGGACGAGGGAGTGGGAAAGGTGGTCTACTGGGAATTGTGTAAGAGATTTCAATTCGACTAATGATACACGTACGAGCCAAAATCCGTCTTTGAAAATGAGATACATAAAATTCTCTTGGATTTTGAGATACAAACGGATTATCCAGAAGTCCTGACCAAGTGTTAATTAACAAGAAAAACGAATTAGCTCTCTTGTGGATTTTGAGGTTTTAACAGACTACCGAATGAAAATGAAAGAACGAAAAAAGATAAACAAATGTGGATCATGAATGTGACGGTCATGCCAATAGTAGGTTGTGCGCTTGGAACAGTTCCCAAGTTCTTGGAAAAGAGACTGGAGGGATTAGAAATCAGAGGAAGAATCCAGACCATCCAGACCACAAAATTTGTTAAGATAGGCAAGAATATTCAGAAGAATCCTGGAAACCTGGGGATATTTGCTGTCACTTAGATTTCAGTGAAAGACCACCATCTAACACTGTTGTAAAATCTCGCAAGGCGTGAAATACAGAGTTAGAAAAAATACCTGAGTGGCTCACAGAAAGAGTAATATATCTACTACCAAAACCAAAGGAAACATTAAACGCAAAAACTACTGACCAATCACATAGCTTCCCACAACATGTAAAATGATAACCCTTATTCTAAAGGAGAGAATAGTCAAACTCGTAGAATATTGGAACATATTTCCTTTAGAATAAAAGGGATTAAAAAAAGAAGCATATGGCGGCAAAGATCAGCTCATCATAAACAAGATAATCATTGAGAATTGTCGATCCAAACAGAAAAATCTAATTATGGCTTGCATTGACTAGAAAAAGCTTTTGATAGCGGACCCCACGAATAGATTCTAAAAGTTCTGAATTTTCAAAAGATATATCCAGTTATAATAACATTTCTAAAATACAATATGGAAAGGTGGCATATTAACCTCAGATTAATTCACTAAAAAGGTATGCTCAAAACTAATAATCTGAACAATGGAATCTTAATGGAATCTTCCAAGGAAACTCACTTTCTCCTCTTTCTTTTATAGCTTTAACACTTATCTCCATAGAATAAAAAAAAAACACAGACTGTGGACATAAAACTACAACTAAAATATAAACCACCTATTCTATATTGACGATTTAGTTATATGCAAAAGATGATGAAAATTTAGAAGATCTACTAAGCACTATAAAAAATTTAGTGATGACATAGGAATACGATTTGGTCTAAACAAATGTATGAAAGTCATATTTAGAAAAAAACTTTCTCGTAAAGTCTAAAAGCATCACTCTCGATATAAATACGAAAATGACAGAGAACATTATAAAACCTATTTAGAAATTAATGAAGCGAATGGTATAAATCATATTATGTATAAAGAAGAATAAGAAAAGAAATCTATTGGTGAATAAGAACCATATCAAGAAAAAGAACTGAATGCAAAAAATAAAGTTATAGCAATTAACACTCTGGCAATACCAGTTGTGACATACAATTTTAATATAATAAATTGGGCGTTAGCTGAAACAAAAAAGATACTAAAGTTAGGATGCTAATTATCTGCTACATAATGCATTTTCCAAGAGTAGATATAGAACGTCTCCACATTAAGAGAGAAAATGGTGAAACTAGAATTGACTCACAAAACAACCACTATAGAATTAAAGAAATATTTTGATGCTACAACTGGTTGGATACTACAGTTAGTAAACGCACACGATAAGCAAAAGAAGAAGCATTCATTTTGTAAAGAAAGCAATGAATTTGCTAAACAACTCGATTTTACAACGAAAGAAATAACCATAAAAGATAAAGAAACAGAGACAGCAAAAAACATGAAGAAAGAACCCAAAGCCCAAGGACTAAATCAATTAAAAAACTCCCGGGAGCAAAAACCTATGAATAGACGATACGGACAAAGATTTAGAAATACCTATATAGATATTGTAAGAACGAATCGATGGCTGAAAAGTACTAGATTGATGGTAGGGCCAGAGAGATTTATAATAGCAGCACAAGACTAGAGCCTACAAACTATTAACTATCAGGCAAATATTATAAAAAAACAGATCAAACCAATATGTAGACTTTGGTAACAAAAAATTGAATCAACTGACCACTTAGTGTCTGGTCGCCCTATCCTAACCTCAATAGAATGTTAAGAAAGGTATGATAAAATAGAACATTATATTCTTTGGAAAATATGCAAATACTATGGAATACTGAAATCTGAAAAATGGTTTAAACACGACCAGAAACAATGACATAAGCTAAAGAAACTACTATTCTCTGAGACTTTTAAAAATATTTTTATTAGAAAAAAAAAGAAGAGAAATATAATAGATATAGTGGTTAAGGACCATAAAAGAAGAACGTACCTTCGAATTGATTTGTCAGTACTAACAGATAATAACATATCAGTTAAAGAGTATAATAAAATAAGTAAATGTAAAGTCCTGATAATAGAAATTGAGAAAAAATGTGGTACCTTAAAACTACCATTATGACAGTAATAGTTGGAGTTCTGGATATGATCAAGAAAGGGACAAATAAACATATTGAAAAAATACCGGGCAGTCCTAGCCTATATGAAATTCTAAAAAATGCACTTTGCGGAGCTGCACATCTCACTTAGGAGAGTACTATTAATGTGACTGAAAAATATCATCTGGAAGGAGGCAGCAAAAACATGAATACATAGAATAAATATAACCACTACTTTCCCTCATGCATGGTCTTGGGTAAAGACCCGGTGAATGATTGTAAGGAACAGAAAATAAAACTGAGAATTAGATACTACTACTACTACTAATGATAATGCGGAACTGTTCATCTCCTTAGGAGAGCAATATCAATGGAATTAGAAAAGTAACAGGATTGTAAGTGAAGGATTGTAAGAAACCAAAAGTAAAGCTGAAAAAATGAATAAATAAATAAATAAATAATCAGTGTCGTTTATTTCGCAGATCGTGAAAACTGAAAAGATGGAAGTACAGTATTACAGTGACATTACACGCGCTTACCATACGAACTATGTACGAAACTCACGCGCTATCGCCGTCCTTTGGGGAATATTTACTGTCTGCTTCGCTCTTCTCAATATCGTCGTCTTTATCCAGCCACAGTGGTTTGGGGACACAATTGATTCGCCGGAGATTGGTTTCTTTGGTCTATATGAATACTGTGAAAAGGCTCAGGTTGCTGCCGACTTCAGCTGCAAAGGAGAATTCACCAATTTTGAGACAATCCTGAACGGTTCGTTTAAAGCTTCCGGTTTCTTCGTTGGTGCCTCCGCACTACTTTTTCTCATCTGCACTGCTTGTTTGCTGTTGTTCTTCTTCCTTAATACGGCCACTGTTCTACAGGTTTGCGGATGGATACAGAGCGTTTCAGGTGAGTATAAAATACACTCTATCTTGATCAAATTTAATTCGGTTTTCAAGAAAATGTTACTGAGAGGACATGTTGAAAAGCAAAGAGATAGATTGACGGATAGGAACAGAATGTGATAGATACATAGATCTATAAGAGCAGAATACGATAGAAAGATAGATAGGAAGATAATGGGATTGATAGATATAAACAGACTGAGATAGATTGATATTAACAGATATAGATAGATAAATATATAGGAATTGAATAAGATAGATATAATATTATGATATTATAGCACAAAGAAAATATTATGGAATAAGATAATGTCAAAGAAAAAATAATGAAATAATCCTAAAACGCCTAGATATGTAAATCTGTTGACTGTAAAAAGATAATTCTTGTTGACTTTAACACTTTAATTAGAAAATTGCTTTAAACTGATGAAATCCATGCCAGAAAGAATTAAGGCTCTCATAAAAATTCGAAGATAGACGACGAAGTATTAATTTCAATTTTTTGTCTATAATGCTTTTCTTAAAATTGGGTGATTCCATTATATTTTCTTATACATGTTTGTGAAAAATTACACCATTAATTTGAATAATTCAATTTGGTTTATCAAAGGTATATTCTATGAAACCAGAATGTTCAGTTATTGAATGAAATATTTTGCGTCTTATCAACTATTAGTTTGTTTAAAAGGAAACCTTCAAATACTCGGCCATCATGGAGGCTGACACCATCAAACAAGTGGAAATGAAAGGATAAATTCAAAAAGAATATCTCAGCAGAACTAGAAAGTTACTCGAGACAAAACTGTCTTGCAGAAACCTTATCAAAGGAATAAGTACCTGGTCTGTACCCCTCGTTAGATATTCGGGGCCCTTTTTGAAGTGGACAAGAGAAGAACTTAAACATATGGTCCAAAGAACAAGAAAACTAATGACTATGCATAAAGCATTACATCCCAGAGACGACGTTGACAGACTATATGTACCAAGAAAAGGACTTGCCAGCATTGAAAATATCACCGATCATTGATACAACGACCCGAAGACTACATAGAAAAACACGAAGGGCGACCGATAACGCCACCAGAAACGATGCTGATAACACGATGGACAACAGAATGACAATAACGAGGAAACAAAAATGGGAAGAAAAACAACTCTATGGGTGTTTTAAACGACTAATAAACAACATCTCACACGAGAAAACTGGGACCTGGCTAAGGAAAGGAAACTTCAAGAGAGAAACAATCTCTCCTAATAGCAGCACAAAACAACGCCGTAAGAACCAATCATATCAAAGCGAGAATAGATAAGAGGCAACAAAATAGCAAATTTAGGCTATGTGGTGAAATAGACGAAACCATGAATCACAGAAGGAGTATAAGACTAGGCACGACTGGGTCGGCAAGGTGATCCACTAGGGACCATACGAACAAATGGTATAGGCACAACCCAGCATCTCTCCTTGAAAATGACATACATAAACTCCTATGGGACTTTGACATACTGACGGATAAGCTAATCTCGGCCAGACAACCAGACCTTATAATAATAATAATAAAAAAAAAGAATTTGCAAAATTATACTAATTGTGATTGGTACTTTTGGTGCAGCAACTAAAGGATTATCAAAGAGACTGGAGGACTTGGAAGTTGGAGAACGAGTGGAGACCATCCAAACTACAGCATTATTGAGAACGGCCAAAATACCGAGAAGAATCCTAGAGACGCGGAGACTTGCAGTAAACCAAACTCCAGTGAAAGACCATCAGATAGAATGATGTGAAAAACTCTAATGAGTAAATAATAATAATAATAATAATAATACAAAACAAAACAAGATGAACATCCTTTAAGTGTGCTAATTCCATAATTTCTACCAGTGTAAGTATCTTCACTTTAACTTATGTAAAAATAATATCGTATAAAATGTATCATACTTGCTGAAAATCCGCCTTAAGTCTAAGAAAAACAATTCACAGAATCAAATTGGTCTGTTTTAAGAAAAATTTCAGCTAAATGTCTATTGTATAAGTAAAACGATAAAGATTTGGTTTAGTTAAACTGGTGGACACAAAAAAGGATCCGGTTTAGTGTGATAATTCCATTGTAAATTGAACCCTACAGTAAGAACATAGAAGGTTTTAGAGCGTTGAAAAACTAACATATTACAGACAAGCCTCAGAGTCACATTGATAATCACAGAAAATTTGAGAGCCATAGCTCAAGTTTCCTTTGAGGTATCAGAGAACAGACAATTTGCCAAAAAAAGAACTGTAATAATAATAATAATAATAATAATAATAATCTTGCGAGAAAACTAAAAAAAACAAACTATGGAGCATGAAGGTGACGGTGATACCAATAGTAATTGGTCCACAAAGGCTTCATAAAGGGACTGGAAGATTTAGAAAGCAGAGGACAAGTAGAGACCATACAGCATTATTAAGATCGGCCAGAATATTGAGGAGAGTCCTGGAGACTTGAGGAGACTCGCTGTCACTCAAATGCTGATGGAAAAACTCTCAAGAGTAAAATAATAATGATTATAAGTAAACGTAACAAACGGGTAGAAAAGGAATACAAGAGCAGATATGACTATTTGAGAAAGTTGGTCCACAAGAAATCGTGCAATAGACTTAAGTGTATCCATACTAACAAATGGTATATATACACAAACCAGAATCTTTCCAAGAAAATTAGGGGCTTTGAGATACTAACGGATCACCTAATCTCTTGCCAGAAGACCTGACCTCGTAGAGAATGAAAATAATAAAGATATTAATATGAAACATCAGTTTATAATCTATTTTTCAGCACTCCACCTTTAACAAATTCTTAAAAGAATTATTAAAGAAATGTCTGTGATCTTTAATTAAACTTACAAATATATGCGTGTGTATATTGGGAAACCAAGTCATTAGCGAGAGACAAAATATTGTGATTTCATAATATGGGTATAAAATATCCATTTTGACATTGAATATCTGCTCGTGGTGTAATTGTTAAAACGAGGATCTTCCAAACCAAATTGGAATTCTTTTTGGGATTGACTTATTTTTACAGCAAATATTTACGTAGATACAGTGACATAATTTGCCGAATTTCGAAAAAAAGAATGCAGAATATAAATGGACTCAAAGGCTTTCGAAAGTTTAAAAAATAGCTTTCGAAAGTTTAAAAAATAGCTTTCGAAAGTTTAAAAAATGGCTTTAATAAGAAAACCGATTGTAAAAATCTTTGATTCTAAAAAGGAAGTGGCATTGATGACAGATGCATCTGAACATGCAGTAGCTGCTATTCTGTCTCAAGAAGGTCATCCAATTATGTACCTGTCAAGAAAACTGACGTCAGCCGAAGCTGACTATTCAAATACTGAGAAAGAGGCATTTGCGATAGTTTGCAGCACAGAACAAGCTCGAAATTTCTTGTTGGGAAAAAGTCAGACCACAGTCCTTTGGAATTTATATTTAACCCCAGAAGGGATTTATCAAAAGTCACATCTAGAATTTTAAGATAAAATTCATGGCAACATCGAGATTTCAAAATTCATGACCTTTGACTCCGACATAATGTACGTAAAGGAAAACACTATTCCACGCGTAGATGCATTATCCAGACTAAATTTTGACAGTAAAAGACAAAAACATTTGAAAATTTGAAGATAAGATACCGTGCTGGATGGAAACGGATGTGTTATCCCTAAAGCGTCTCAAAATGGAAACCAAACAAGATCCAGTGTTAAGTTAGATTTTAGACAAAATAAAAAGAAACATGGAATAATTGGCAGAAGCACCCGACAAAGAATCGAGACATAAATTAACTGTAGAAAAAGGCATCAGATGCAATGGAGATATTATAATAACCCCAAAAAGTCTAAGAAAAGAAGTACAAAAAGTTATGCACAATGATGTACATTGTAATATAACAGGGACACAAAGGAGATTAAAATTACAAGAGAAGTGGCCAGGATATTCTCAAGATGTAGAAAATTATGTTAAAAGATGTCCAAAATGTGCTAAAATAATAAAAAAAACAACTTTTGGTAAAACAAAATTCACTCATGGCTTAAAGAAAAAAAAACCATGGGTTAAGGTACACATGGATCATACCCATGTTAAAGGCAGGGCGCTATTTAAAATTTTAGTGGACATATTTTCAGGATGGCCTGAAGTAATTAAGATTGCCAACAGAAAAGCCACCTCTATAAAATAAATTTTAAGAACAACATTTTCAAAGAATGATGTCCCTAAAACTTTTGTCTCAGATGACGCCCCAGAATTTTGTGCCGAAAACTTATGCTCGTAGCAAAAGCGTATTGGATGCATCCCATATAAAACACCATCCTATCATTCATAATCAAATGGAATTGCTGAAAGAATGGTGCAGACTTTGAAAATGGGATTAAGAGCATTTTCTCCATTTAATGCTAATGTAGTGACTTACTTACGAAGATTACTGTTAAACTATTGAACAATTTCACATGTTGGCAGAGAATTAAGTTCTTCAGCATTAATGGGTAGACAGATTATAGCGCCTATTATAACTTTTAACAAATGAAAGTGTGTGGTATAAAAAAAGACAATCTAATTCAGAGAAAGCGAATTTTGTTGTACAAAAAGGACATAACAGCAACACTAATTAAAAAATGGACAAATATACTTGCCCATGTGGATGAATATAGAAGCAGAATGGTACCCGAGGATATATAGATGGAGGGAGAATTGGAAGTTGAGGGGGAAGAAAGGACTATAGAGTCCAGTTATGAAAATGAACAATAATTGGATGAAAATGACAAAAAATCTGACGATGAGTCGGAAGAGGAAAATGAATTTAGACCTTGGCCCCCAATCAGAAGAAGTCAGGATACTCTCCCAGAAAGACCGTTGAGTTCAGGGAAGTGTAGCATCGTATGTAAATAAGGTACTGTTATAAAAGCAGTATCGCCTCAAGTAAAGGCAGTCGCACACTACCATTGACTAGACAACGTAAATTCCAAAGAATGCTTTACTTCATGACATCAATTTTATTAGTTTTTTGATTGTCATCAAGAAATACATTGTTAGTTATGAATACTATTTCTCACAGGAAAAACATTGCCAAAGTTTAAACACCCAAGATCGTCTTTAACACCCACCAAAAGTACTTTGTGTATATTAAATAAATTATCACTTTAATCCTCAAAACACTGAGCTTCCCACCAGCCTTGATCTCGCACCCTGGGGTTGCTGCCTGGAAATTATCTGAAAATGTAAATTGCTGTAATCAGTCATTTAGACGGTTTACAGATTGTTAAAAAACTGGCTTTAACATTCAATAGACAGTTGAAAACAGATTAAAATAAATAGAATTATATGAAAAATATAAAATCACAACCTTTTATTTGCAATTGTGATGTGAAAGTAAAGAATCTTCGGTCGAAATTCAGACCGCTCAAGTTTATGGGCTTCTTCTTAGCAGCACAAACACTGTCCACTCTGATTGAAAGGTTTAAGAATATTTGATAATATTCAAAAACATTTCTGTGTTTTCGATAAAGTTTAACACAGCATTTCAACTTAGTTGAAAAGTATGTTTTTAAAGTTTTTTTCTAAAAACTTTTACACACACACCTACAGAATCCCGAAAAGAGAAAAGGATGAACAATCGCTTAAAAATAGTCCGGTGTTTGAGGAAACAATATACTGAGAAAGTAATTTCTATTTAAAAACAAACAAAACAAAACAAAAAACGAACAAACAAAACAAAACAAAACAAAACACAAAACAAATAAACGAACTGTTTCTTGGTTTGGTTTGTTTGTTTAATGAGGTATCAACCTTCGTGGGTTATTTAATGCCCAAGTCATCCTTGTAGAAGAAGACTTGTGGTACTAGTGAACTCGAGGTGTAATGGTTATCATCGTTGGTTAATAGACACAGCAGCACGAGTTCATATCCTGGACAAGGCTGATTTTCATCACACATAGCACTAATACCCTTGAGAATTGTATGAATCCAATTATTTTTCCTCCAGCGATGGGTAAATAATAGGGGCAAACTTGCTTCTTTAGCCTTGGTTCGGCGACTAGTCCTGGAGAAGGAAAACTCTGAATTAAAATCTGTTAAACTCCGTTTAAAAATGGAATTTGTGTCACATTTTACCTGTGCAGAGGGGTTGGTAAATGCATACTTAATTTAGAACTGGAGGATAAGAATGTTCATACTTTTTAATAAGGGTATTAATCCGAAAGTGAAAGTCATAGCTACGCTAGAATTCGAACTCGTTTACTTAGGGGCCGCAGTCCCGCACTTTAGCCATTTTGTCAAGAGGTCTCCCACTTAAGACAATATATATATATATATATATATATATATATATATATATATATATATATATATATATATATATATATATATATATATATATATATATATATATATATATATATATATATATATATATATATATATATATATATATATATATATATATATATATATTGTCTTATATATATATATATATATATATTGTCTTATATATATATATATAGTCTTATATATATATATATATATATATATATATATATATATATATATACCACAGGGACTTCCAAGCTTTTTAGACAGAACATTTTTTTGTACTCCACCCACTGACTAAATAAGATATTATTTCTCCTACGTGCTACTGTTGCTTTTGGAAAAGATTGCGCTTGTTTAAAGAAGTATTTTCTTTGCAAATATTGGGATAGGCTTTCAAAGAACGAGATTGTCTTTCCCATTTTAAAACCATAACGTGATTTAATATGTTAAATCAAGTGGAGTGGTTAGACAACATTTTTTAGAATAGATATTGATTAACCGGGAAAATGTGAGATATTAAAAAAGAAGAAAATAAAATGAGATAAAAACACAATATGCATGATTTAACGTGATATAAATTTCAATTTGTTACATAACCCTACGCCCTTCAAAAGTAAAATCAGCCTAAGAATTAATCAGGAAAGCAGGTTTTTCTGAAACTCGATTTACCAGGTAAAAAGAATTTAAAAAGAAAAGAGGAATTATAAATAGAAATTCCTTGTAGCGGTACGTAAGTGGGGGCCTCACGTTAAACCGATTTTGAGTCATATTCTGAATCCCGTAGAGAGGCAGTTAAATATAAGATCATAGTGTAGGCACTATGAACACTGCGAAATGTGTTACACACACACACACACACACACACACACACACACACACACACACACACACACGCACACACACACGATGAATATTTTTAAAAAACCGTTTTTACCAAACCAGTAAAAAATTCTTTGTGGGTACACTAACTGGAAAGGTTGCTGTGTGACCGTAAATTGTAATTATATATATATATATATATATATATATATATATATATATATATATATATATATATATATATATAAAATAAAATTTTATTTTCCTATTGGATCTGATGGATCTGTTAAAAATTATTTTAGGGTCTTGGAATATTTTTTAAAATTCTATTTTTTTATTTTTTAAAATTCTAATTTCATTTCGACTTAAAACTCCAGATTTAATACTAATTAAGGTAAATGAATAAAAATAAAATAAAATAAAAGATAAAAAATGTGAAAAAACCATATCATATATACGTACTAGTCAATAAAAGTGTAAATGAATTAATAGGCTCGAAAATAAATTTGAATTTAAAAAAATTAAATTTAATTAAATCTTGAATTTAATTTAATATAATTATTACTGTATCATTACGTAAAGATATTGAATAAAGTTATTTTATCTAAATTAGTATCAAATCTGGAGTTTTAAGTCAAAATGAAATTAGAATTTTAAAAAATAAAAAATTAAAAAAATTAATTTACTATAATTCCAACTGGCAATAAAATTTAAAAAAAAAACGGAAGTGGGCTAAATGAGGAGATAACTTTTCACCCCTCTTCTATCCCCTTTCCACTCTTCTTTCCCGTATCTATTCTGATTTATTTTATCCATTAGATCAGAAGAAGTCCTGTTAATTTTTTTTCGTGCTTTTTGATTTTATCAAAAACACATAACAGGATGGAAATAAATTGTTTTTCTTATATATATATATATATATATATATATATATATATATATATATATATATATATATGTAAAAACAGGATTTAGCCTCAAATAACCTACAACGGTTGATATGCCATAAAACGCAACCAACAAACCTTATGTTTCTTTCTTGTCTTTTTTCTTTCCTCCAAAATATTTTTTTCTTTTTTTCTATTCAATTTTTCCTTTTTCTTTCTTTTAGAATTGTTTTCTTTCTTTTTTTTAATTCTTTTACTCACTTTCTTTCTTTTTTCTTTCTTTCTTTCAAAACATTTTTCTCCATTTTTACATTCTTTCTTTAATTTTATCCTAATTTTTTTTCATTCATTTAATTTCTTTCTAGCTCATCTTGCATTCATTGAATCTTTTTGCTTGTTTTTTCTTTTTTCATTTAATTTGATTTCTTTCTTTTTTCATTCTTCTTTGGTATTGATTCAGTCTCTTTCTTTTTTCATTCTTCTTTGGTATTGATTCAATCTCTTTCTTTCTTTTTTTCTTTCTTTCTTCAAAATGTTTTCCCTGTTTTTATATTTATTCAATTTCTTTCTTTAAATTCTTTTTTCATTTTTGCATGAATTAAATCTATTTCTTCGTTACATCTTTATATTCAATCGATTTCTTTCTTTCTTTCTTTCTTTCTTTCTTTCTTTCTTTCTTTCTTTCTTTCTTTCTTTCACACCCTTTTTATTGACCCCACTTTTAATATTTAGTCAATATATTTCTTTTTTCTTTCATTCTTTTCATTTATATTTAGTCTAGGCGGCTGAGGCTGTAGAATACGCCGACTGTATCTCGGCAGAGGGGTATGACCTCTTCCTCAACATGTGTTCTGGTTATGATATCAAATAATCTGAAGGTGAAGATCCACTCCTGGACCTCTGGAGGATGTAGAGTACTCTTTCATTGCCATGACCCTCTGGTTCACTCTGACCCGGAGAGGTAGTATCTGTTTGGGACTCATCAGTGGATCAAATGGAACTGATGTCCTGAGTATGACACTAAACTAAATCTGATATTGAGGCTTCAGTCTTGGAGCTTTGGGGAATATGAAGTACACCTTCATTGCCGTTACTCCCACTATGACCTGGAGTGGTAGTATCTGTTAGGGTCCCATCTATGGGTCGAATAGAAATATTCAATCTACAATACTTGAAACCATCTAATTGTATGCAAAGAAATGACTGATGTTAAATTGAATTATTATTATCACATAACAATACTTAGAACCATTTAATTGTGCACAAATGAATGAAGGATATTGAATAGGATTATTAATGTTAAATAGCAATACTTGAAACTATTTAACTCTGCGCAAAGAAATGAGTTCTGGCTCGTTTAAAAATGTTACCAACAAACCAATCGTTTACAAATCATATATATTTGATATATATATATATATAAACAGGATTTAGCATTAAATAACCAACAACGGTTGATATGCCATAAAATACAAGCAAGCAAAGAAGCTTTTTTCTTCATCGATGGTTTTTGGATTGTTCATTGTGGATAAGGAGTCATTTATTAACGATACTACTATTAGCAATAGAAACGAAAAATTGCGATAAGGAAATAAGATTTCATTGACTTGGGGCCATGTTTTCTTTTTTCTTTTTTCCCAACAATATGGCTTCGCAATGGACATCATTATGACATCAAGACGCTACGACAATATAACATTCTTTCTACATTTTTTAAGACTCATTTTTACTGCTGAGACAGACTAATCAGAGAGTTTTTGGCGTCTTCGCTAGCAATATCAACGATAGCGGATTTCTGGTTGAAATCCAAATGAATAAATAATAGTTTCGATATGAAACATTCTGCGTTCTTCTTCGGAAGTTAAAGACGTTGTCACATAAAGAATGGTGGCATCTGTACGTTGATGCGCATGCGTTGTATCTTTTGCATTGATCTTAAAATGCCGAAGCTTTAAATCAACGAACGCGTAAACGTTAGATCTTCTAATACTAGCGGAGGTACCCGACGTAGCAGAGGTATGTGTGTGTGCGGGGCGGGGGAGAAGATTTAAGAAAAAAGTTTTCGAAAAAAATTCCCATATGTATATACTTATCCAACCATTCTACCTCAGAAAGAATGTAACACAAGGTCAATTTTTTTCAGCGGGGCACATCTGGTTTGAAATCAGCGTCTTCCTTGCACTAGATTGGTTGCCGTGCCAAAGATAAAGAACCTTGTCTGTTCTACTATTTACCCATAGCAGGAAGGTAAAGAGATTGATTCATACCTTTTTAAAGGGAATTAATGCAAAATGAAAAACAAGCAACACGTGGTGAAGTTGCCAAAGTTCAGGACTGTGACCTCAAAGTAAGCGAGTTCGAACTCCAGTCGCGATATTACACGCACGTTTGCACTAATACTCTTAAGAAAGGTATAAAACTCTCTAATCTCTTTTGCTATGGGTTAAATAGTATCACTTTGATTTTCTACAAGGATAGCTTTGGCATTAGAACCAACGAAGATTGATGCACCATTAAACAAAGAAACCAGACCAAAACAAACTTTTCTATTTTACAATTGGAATTTTACCGAAATATAGCATTTAAAAAAAATTAACAAACTGTCTTGTTATAACAATAGAATTTGATTCTTCTTCCGTAATGAGGGAGTCCCCGTGGTGTATGTAGTAGCTAAAGTGCAGGACTATGACAACGTAGTAAGCGAGTTCGAACTTCAGTCGTGCTATTACATTCACTTTCAGATTAATACCCTTGGGAAAGGTATGAATCCCCTTATACCCTCCGCTATGTGTTAAATAGTGGCATATCTGTTCTACTACAAGGATGGCTTTGGCATTAACCCAAGAAGGCTGAAATGTCATTAAACAAAGAATCCAAACCAAATCTTCCGTTATGTCCGTGACTTTAATTCTGAAAAGCAAACGATGAGTAGAAAATTGTCTATTTGTTCAAGCACGGACTTGCAGTTAAAAGAAACAATCAATTAATTCATCATTCATTTATATATATATATATATATATATATATATATATATATATATATATATATATATATATCACTCATTTATATATATATATATGTATATATATATATATATATTGTTGACACACAGCTAACAGCCCGTGGTGAAAGTCATTTTCTCGCATTATGTAATCATATGACCCATGATTGCATTGTTGAGAGACTGAGAGTCACTAAGGGCTGATGATTTAGACATACGAATGCTCTATCGTTTATAATGAGTATTCTTTTATTACGAATGAATTTATAATGAATTTTATTTCTAAGTATACCAAACTATATTATCAATATATATCATCATTATGATTAACATTATCTAGGCGTGTCGATAGCACGGAATCCTTTGACTCTCAATCGACATTCGTCCCTATCACCCATTGTTCTTGCTAAATCCTCTAGACGGCATCCAGTGTCCGTACTGAGTTGATGAATACAAGTTTTTGCTGGTCGGATTTCATTTATGAATTCGTCCTCCCTTCTTCAATGAACTAAAGTGAGACAAATAAGAATATTTCTATGTAGTTATTTGTTTTTGGAAAATTGTTTTCAATTAGTTTTGATCTCAGGTCATCGTCAGGAGAAAAGTTCTAGAGAAGTTTAAAAAAAGATTTAAAATTTTTAAAAAATAGTTTTAAAAGTGTTGATAATCAACGAAAAGTGAACTGTTAATGTAGCATATCCATTGCCAAATTAAAATTACTTTTTGGTATCCAAATATTTTGAACTTACTATTTTATTAGCTCTGCTATCGTGGACATCTGGCAGTAGGATCTACACTTGGAAGGCATTTATTAAGCGTGGGTGGGGGAAGTTTTAAATTAGTTGTAGGTGTTTTTTGTAAAGTTATTTATTTAGATGTTTACGTGGTAGCTCCTATCTGTTCATCCTATTTCAAAGCGGTATTTTAGGATGGTTTAGTTTGGCGCTGTGGCTATTTGGCGTCAATGTTTGGAAATGATTTGTCCATTAATCTTTGTGAGTTTTGATCATAATGATATTATACAATGCTTGTTTTCCCCCAATTCTTTCAATAATATTTTTAAAAAATCTCTTGAATTCGTAACCGTTTGAGTGGAAATGTTGTTCAATAGATGTAAATTTGTTTTAACTCATAGATTTGATTTTGTGTCTGTACTTGGTCTAATCTAAAATAGAATGCCCATTTTGATTTTCGCATACATTGCTTTTGGCAATATTGCGTGCAATTCAGTAAATTAATAACATTTTTGCTTATATATAAGAGTGTTATTGGTCCAACGAGAGAAAAGTAAATATTTTAAAATGAATAGGTCGGCAAATGATTTAAAATTTGTTATTTTGCTTTTTATTATTTTATATACTAATGCTCCGTACGTATTACAGATTCTACTTCTTCGTCAGGAGGTTTTCAATTGTTACGTTTAATTTCGATTGTTGTTTTTATAGTAAAGATTTCTTTGATGGGATGTGATCTTTTTAATTACAGAATTTGTGTTAGTAAATCTCTTATTGGAGTTAATTTTCTATGAAGACCCTTGATATATCTAAATGTTCTTTGAGATTGATGAAAAAATTCCAAAACAAAGAAAATACAGATGACTCTCAAGTAAAAAATAAATCCAAATTCTTCATGGACAAAGAAAATAGCATTTATGAAACTCATTCATAGAAAAACTTTGGGACATTAACTTAAAAGAAAAAATTACCCATAACAAACCTTTTACCTGAACATAGACAAGCCATGAAATATAGAAAAACAACTACATAATTATAAACGAAGCTATGGTTATTTTAAATAAAAAGATGTTACAGATCAAAAATCTTGGAAATACTACTGAAGGAAACCGACTATAAATTAAAACAAAAATAGACAATGATATATCAAGAATTACAACATTCTTCACAATACACAATGAAACATAAACTAAAAAAAGAAAAGGAAAATGAACTCCGATGGGACATTCACAGACACAAATCCTTTAATTAAAAAACAGATCCCATCAAAACAATCTTGATTATAATAACAGCAGTCGAAACTTAACCATTCAAAATTTCCTGAAGAAGACAAAGTTTGATACACTTATAGAGCACAAGTATATAAAGTAACAAAAACCTATATACCAAGTTTTAAATCATTTGCAGAACCATTTATTTTAATATGTATATGTAGTTGAATAAACAAATCATTAAAAAAGTAACGAGACTGCCACTGAGAGGTGAGTAAAATCTATCTATCTATCTATCTATCTATCTATCTATCTATCTATCTAAACAGTGCTTAGTATCGGAGAGTGAGTATATGATTATAAAGGTCTGATGATTGCGTAGAAACAGAGTTAACGGCGCTGGATGACTCTCAGTTTGTCGCATGTGCGATTATTAAAATAAGCTATATATATATATATATATATATATATATATATATATATATATATATATATATGTATTGTAGTAGAGCTATTTACTAGTCTTATCTTAGATGTGGCATAAAGCTAAAAGCATCGAGCACCCAGCCAGACGAACTCATTAGTAATGGTCTGCAAGTCAAACTTGCTAATGAGGCTACTATGTTTGTAGTATACTGGCAACAGACGCACAGTATGTTGCTAAAACATTGGCCATTTTTGTGAAAGATTTTATTGTCAGCTTTGAAAGCAACATAATCGATGACCTTTCACACGGATATAGAGGGAGAAGGTGAGAGAGGAAGGGACAGAGGGAGAAGGTAAGAGAGACAGGGAAAGTAAGAGAGGATGAATAAGAAAAAGGAAGAGGGAGAATGACAGGAAGAAAGAAAAATCCCTTAAGCTTGAAGTAATTACAAACACTTGGTGCTTCTCGTAGGCTTTTATCATAGCCGAGATTTCATCACTGAGATTGGACAGGTGATACCAATCGTAGGTCGGCCACGCATGCGCATCTGTACTATCTCTTCGCTTCCGGGCACAGGACACAAAAATGACGTTGTTCTGATAAGTTGGGATGCGGTTAGAACGGTTAACACGCAGGTGACAGGATTCTTTTTTTTTCCAGAAGGACTGAGAACACATTGCTCATTGGGTGTCTCTGTCTGTCTGTCTATATATATATATATATATATATATCATAATAATAAGCAATGGAAAAAACAAACGTCGGCAAGGCAATAAAATTAGAGTGCTCGGATGCTCGCAAGCAGAGCGATATAAAAACGAAAAAGACGATTACGTTCTTACCACTTTTATTCAAAGTTTCATGGGGCAAAAATTATAGCAATTACCAACCAGGCGAAGCTTATTTTTCCACATGTGATTTTTAGTAATAGCGGTAAGAACGTGAGTTGTTATATTTCTAATATATTTGTTTAAGCACTGCAATACCAATGGAAGAAGTGTGTGAACCGCAAGAGGAACTATGAGGAAAAATAAACCTCTTTTGGTAACATTCCATGAGACTATATTGGTCGGCCTATGAACTATTTAACAAATTTTCGTGTATTATGCATATATATATATATATATATATATATATATATATATATATATACGAGGGTAGGCTGACAAGTTCTTAGGCTAAAAATATCATATGATGACGTAATATCTGCTGTTGATGACTTTTTTTTTTTGGCCAATCGAATCCAAGCACTGTAACAATGAATGTTAGAAATGTGTGAACCGCAAATAAACCTTATTTGGTCACATTCCACGCAAGTATTTTGGTCAGTCTAAAAACCTCTCAGCGGACTCGTATATATACTGCTGACTATAAATAAGTACATGGGGAACAATTCTACAAAAGTTAATTTGCTTCTAAATCAATGATTCAAGAATGATATTATTCTTGGCAGATCATTCTAGAATGAAAACGGATATCATTATGTCACCCTATATATAAATATATATGTATATATAAAAGTGAATAAAATTTAACTACGAAAAGTTGCATGAAAAGGGTTCAATTCTACAATGATAGAGCTAGTCTAAAACCGAAAATATTCGCATTATGTTGTCACTGAGTCCGTTACTTAAAGTTTTATGCGAAGTACACAATCGTCAGACGTAAAGGGGAGAAAAATGGCTAGTCAATCGTATTTAATCGATTTTGTAATCAGGAATGATATTTGTGCAGATGACAAACACATGCACATACAAAAATATTATCGATTTATTGATTTTTGTGATCTAAACAGTCCAAATACTGGTGAAATATATCTTGAAATCTATCAAGTGATGAATGATACAAATGTTGTATACTCATAAGGGAAGAAACCGCAACACATGTTTAAAAAATATAACTGTCTTTATCAATCTTGGCGTCAAAGGTTCTATGGTGTGAGAGAGACAGACGGACATAGGGAGACGAATGGAGAATGCTATACTCTTCTTCTCTTGACCATTCCACGCTGTGTTATCTTCAAGGTCTCACTTAGCACTTCTTCTGCTTCGCGGCCAGCCACTAGATGACGCTTTCCGCGACTGACCACTCTCTTCTAGCTGCAAGCTGAGGCTCCAAGACTGATACTGCTTGTATCTCACGTGAACATCTGTATATATAATTTCATAACACCCATACATTTCCATTCAACCACGTGACTGCTTTCGCTTATTTTTACGGGTATTTCCTGTGCAGAGAATCTCTGATTAACGGTTTGGTCAAGGGTCAATATGTAACACGGATTCGAACTCGCTTACTACGATGCTACGGTCCAGTTTTGGTTATAGTAAAAAGAATGAATGCGGCAAGTCAAGTTCGAATTCTGTAAGTGACTGCTTTTGTTTTAGTTTGAGCCTATACCTTTGAGAAAGGCATGAATCCAAATCTTCATCACACAGCTATGGATAAAATCGCTGAGTATTTATGTTATTTATTTTTGTGGAGCAACTGGCTTTGGAGAAAGAAAACTTTTGAATTCAAAATATGAAGAAAATTTTTCTATCGCAACCGGCTTCACTATTCTCTCTCTCTTTCTCTCTCTATTTAAATTTTTTTTTCTATGGTAAACTGCTTCACCATTCTCTCTCTCTTTCTCTCCCTATTTTTTTCTGTGGTAAACTGCTTCACCATTCACTCTCTCTCTTTCTCTCTCTATTTTTTCTGTGGTAAACTAATTCACCATTATCTCTCTCTCTTTCTCTCTCTATTTTCTTCAGTGGTAGACTGCTTCACCATTCTCTCTCTATTTTTTCTGTGGTAAACTAATTCACCATTATCTCTCTCTCTTTCTCTCTCTATTTTCTTCAGTGGTAGACTGCTTCACCATTCTCTCTGTCTCTTTCTCTCTCTATTTTTTTCTGTGGTAAACTGCTTTACCATTATCTCTCTCATTCTCTCTCTATTATTTTCTGTGGTAAACTGCTTCACCATTATCTCTCTCTTTCTCTCTATTACTTTCTGTGGTAAACTGCTTCACCATTATCTCTCCCTTTCTCTCTCTAACTTTTTGTGGTAAACCGCTTCACCATTATCTCTCTCTATTTTCTCTCTGTGGTAAACTGTTTCACCATTATCTTTCTCATTCTCTCTCTATTTTTTTTGTGGTAAACATCTTTACCATTCTCTCTCTCTCTCTTTCTCTCTCTATTTATTTCTGTGGTAAACTGCTTCACTATTATCTCTCTCTTTCTCTCTCTAATTTTTTTGTGGTAAACTGCTTCACCATTCTCTCTCTCTTTCTCTCTCTATTTTTTCTGTAGTAAACTGCTTCACCATTATCTCTCTCTAATTTTTTTCTGTGGTAAACTGCTTCACCATTATCTCTCTCTTTCTCTCTCTATTATTTTCTGTGGTAAACTGCTTCACCATTATCTCTCTCTTTCTCTCTCTATTATTTTCTGTGGTAAACTGCTTCACCATTATCTCTCTCTTTCTCTCTCTAATTTTTTGTGGTAAACTGCTTTACCATTTTCTCTCTCTCTCTCTCTCTCTCTCTCTCTCTCTATATATATATATATATATATATATATATATATTGTCATCCCAAAACAGACTGTTTCGTTGTATCACAACTCTTCAATGTGGCTCGACACGTAGGACGCTTGAAGCTTGGATCGAAACCCGCCCAGCTTTATATTAGACTTAGCATCAGACCGCTCGGCCAACAAGCGTACCACGTCAGCTAGGGAATTATGAGGTATTAAGTAGCCACAGTAGCAGCAGCAGCAGCGTTCGTTTGTTCACATTTTATACCTCACCGGATACCAGAGTGCTCAATTCGTTCGAAGAGCTTTGCATTATATATATAAATGGTTTTGAATTTTGATTTTTCCTTCGTCTGTACTAGTTGCCATACCAATATTAAAGAGCCTTATTAGTTCTCATTATTTACCTATAACTGGAAAAAGAATATTTGGAGTCTTACTTTTCCTAAGGGTATGAGCTCTTTGTGAAATGCAGTCTCGTACAAAATTTGAACTCGGGTTCCTGCGATGATAACCATTACACCACAGGCGCCTTCATTTATTTAGCTGAATATATATATATACAAGTATAAATATATACATATGTGTGTGTGTGTGTGTGTGTGTGTGTGTGTGTAAGATTATAATATCCTGTAAATGACCTGGGCGCCAAGAAAACTAGAGTGGCTCAAATTTCAACATATATGACAAGAATTTTACTTGTTGCCTTCAGTTTGTGGTAATTCAATTTCTTCCTAATTTTTTGTTGTTGTAAAAAGAATTTTTCCTTGAGAAAGAACATCAAAAGTTTCATCAGTCTTCTCTGACATGCTTGACAAAGCAAACTCTTCTCAAAAGTTAATTCTACCTAAAAAGCTCCAAAAATACATGGATTTATTCGAGCTAAATCTTTGTATATGTAAGTTCATTTGTATACTTGTAAATTCTGTGCAATCGGACTAATAGTGCTTATAAATATGTTTTTTTCCTAATAATTTCAGCTCTTTTTATGATCCTGGGTTGCGTGATTTATCCTAATGGATGGGATCATCATGTGGTAAGGCGTATTTGCGGCCAGAATGCAGACAAATTTCGGTTGGACCGTTGCGGTATCCGTTGGGCTTATATCTTGGCAATCATACTCATTTTCGACGCCATTATCCTCGCAGTGTTGGCCTTCGTGCTCGCTTCTAAACAGGCCAAATTACTTCCAGACGTCTACGACACTAAACGTAAGCGAATTCCTTTTTTCCCTCTCGTTATCTTTAAGTTGAAAGACTTGTAAACCGCTGTCTCTCTTGGCGGGGTACCAGTTGTGTAATGGTTATTTGACCACTTGTAACCGATTTTCTCTCCTACGACGATAGCCATTACCCTAAGCACGAAACACACTTGCCTGAAGTTATTGATCGTCAAGAACAGGAAGTGTATTCATGTTAGCAATAATATTTTACAGTTAACCCCAAGCAACATTTTGAATGGTTTATAATTGCTGGCCTCGTTATCCCACTAATGCTTATACTACTTGATTTGAAAATTCATGAATACAAATTTAACTTTAAACTAGATAAAAGATACTAATATGAAATATCCGCCTAGCTATATATGGAATACTGAAACCGGTCGGCTAATACTCATATTCCTTGATTTGAACTTAATTTTATATTTTATGTTTTATTTTCTTTCAAGAGATCTGGGGATTATGGACAACCCCTTCATTGCCATTACTCTCTGGTCCCTTTTGACCTGGACTAGTAGCACCTGTTAGATTCCAATCTATGGCTTAAATAGATCTGTTTGTAAAATATTTGTATTAGATAGGAATACTTGGTATCATATAACCGTATCCAAAAGACTTAATAAAGTACACAAAAATGTACTTAGTGCAATTCCCTAAAACGGGTTGACATGCCATTAAAATCAATCAATCAATCTCGTGATTCTCCATGCTTATAATTCGTTATTTCTCATGACCATAAAGATTTGTTTCGTCAGTCTGTTGATCCCTCTCTGCACCCCCCAAAAAACTTAGCAGCAATAAAAATTAACCTTCGCAAGACAAAGTCAAAAGGAAGTACAACTCTTTAAAGAGATTGAACTCACGACCTCCAGGTTATGAGAAATATTTTTTCTCTAGATCTATCACCTCTGCTAATTAGAATGGTTCAGTCAGAGCAGAGGTCTAAAAGCCTGGTTGATTTCTCTGCTGGGACGTTTTTATCTGTTGCCTGGAGAACCCTTGTTTCTTTGCTTTCACCTCACTCGATTTGTCCCTCAAAATGAAGAATGCCGACGAGACTAAGCATATTTTTGTAATAGTCACGCATAAGTGTCGTTTCGTGCGTGTCTTCACATCATAAAATTATTCCATGTCAAATTTGACTCCGTGGGAAGTCGGATAAATATCAAACTTTTTTTGTTGCCTGGAGAACCTTTTCCATTCAGCTTTTACCCTACCACCTTTGTGTCCCTAAATGGGATCAAGTATTTTTTGTGACGATGAGTCTCGATTCGTGCATGACGCCTCACTATAAAATGTGCTCATGTCAAATCTGGGAAGTCGGTTCAATCTCCTTCTCTCTTTTAAGATTTTTGCTCGTAACTGAGAAAATCATGATTATTGCTCGAGTGAGGAAACGAGAAATTTTGGGAGTCAAAATGAACAGAGACAGGGCTACACAAGTTTGATTTGTTTGACTTTTTGTTTAATGGCATATCAACCTTTGCGGGTTACGGTTAACATATTCTAAGACCCATCGGCAGAGTAGAAAAGATTAGTTTAAATATCTAAAAAAGTTGTGAGTGTGTGTGTGAGAGAGAGAGCATATATATACAGATTTGTTTTGTATTAAAAATGACGGTCTGATAACGACTGATAAGAGAATCTTAATGGTTTAAAATCACTTGGACAAAAAATGCTTGGAAACAACCCCACAAAAAAAAAAAAAACAAACAAACAAAAAAACTCGCAAAGTTGATTTTAGCTAGTACACAGGCCATCTGAGATGTCAATGAAGTTATCAAAAAAGAACAGGTTTTTTGCGTTATAAAATGTTCTGAGTGGAAAATCTGATAGGGGACCTTAATTGCTAGTTAAAGAAAATACTTGGAGACTAAAATTGAGAAAAATGACTTGTCTGACTGGAGAGATTATCTGGGACGTATCTGAGATTATTAGAAAAGACAAAATTGTTTGCATAAGAAAATGCTTTGGGTGACCAATCTAACTGGAAAATATTGGGTTGATAAACTAGGAAACTTCCCTTTAACTACGCATTTTGAAAATGAAATTCATCTGAAAAAGACAGTTGTGCCAGCCCTGGGCTGGGGGTTAGTTTGAGTATAGAAAGTGTGGGAGGAATTAGGGAGTTCTACGACGCACTTCTGATACCAGCTATACGTGCGAGATACAAATTAAAGTAGGTTGGAGTTGAGTGGGTGGATTCAGTCCTCTGACCGCTAAAAAGGGTTAGACAATTCCCCAAATTAAGAAAAGCTGTTTTAAAGAAAACTGGATTATGAGAAATTTATATTGAGGATGAAGAGATAATAGAGCTCCATACCTGACTGGCCTCCAAGCCGTTTGTACACCGGACTAAATGTAAGACAGAGAGTCCGGAGAGGGATTCGGAGTCAGAAAAGAGAGAGAGAGAGAGAGAGAGAGAGAGAGAGAGAGAGAGAGAGAGAGAGAGAGAGAGAGAGAGAGAGAGAGAGAGAGAGAGAGAGAGAGAGCTGCCACAGCTCCTGAATTGTGACCTTGAACCAGATTCTGAATACTAAAGAATTGGCGTACTGCAAAACCGTTTGTAGCTATGTTGAAGAATTAGTCGAAGTTAAAGAGAAGAGTTTGAGGGTGAAGAAAGCTGTTAGAGCCCATGTCAATTTGAGAGACCTGAACGGAAACCTTGAGCCAGACTCCGAATACTAAAGACTTGGCGTACTATTAGACCATTGGTAGGTGTGTTGCAGAGTTAGTCGAAGTCAGAGAGAAGAGTCTGACTTAGAAGAAAGTCAGCCACAGCTGTTGTTAGAACCCACGTCGATTTGAGAGACCTGAAACGAAACCTTGAGCTAGATTTTGAATACTAAAGACTAAGCTTACAAGAGCGTTATAACTGTTGCATTTGTCAGTGTCATTTGACTAGGATTGCAACGAGAAGGGTTAAAACCGCTGTTTACAAGAAACGATATGAACAAAAAGAGTTATTACATTTCTAACCCGTGTAAATTTTTTTGTGTTAGAGAATTATTTTGATGTGACTATTGACTATCAACCTGTTTATCAGTGACTTCAAGTGACGTTCTAAGCTTCTTTGATCAAAACACAATGTTGACAGGAGTGAATGGTCGTTAATGACACCAACATAGTCAAACCAAGCGGAACCTAACAACACGTAGTTTTACCCTTCATCAAAAAGTTCCATTGACTGGTCACCGATTGGCCAGGTTCAACCCAGCAAAGTTATATCATAACTGGTGCCGTGATCAGGATTGACCCTAGTACCTTGCACAGGACAACAGTGGTACTATTTAATCTATAGCTGGGAGATAAGGAGGTTGATACCTTTCTTAAAGTTGTGGGAAATGGAGACAGCGAACCAAGTTCAAGTCCTGGATGACGTTGTTTGTATTTCATACAGCGTTAATATACTTGGGAATCAAGAATCCAATTATTTTCCATCTAGCTATGGGCAAATAGTTAGGCATAAAGACCTCTTTAATCTTGGTATTGCAACCGTTCTTGGAGAAGGAAAACTCAGAATTTAAACCTGTTAAACTCCACTTAAAAATTGACCTTGTGTGGAATCTTGCAATGAAGAAGGGTTGGGTTATGTAGTCCTAAGGTGAATGTAATAGCGCAAGTGGAGTTCGAACTCACTTACTATGATGTTGCAGTCAACACTTTAGCCATTAAGCCACGGGCACTACCCCTACTGAAATAGATAAAGAATATTCCTTAATTTAGATTACAATCCATTCTAATAAAATCTTATGAATCTAATAAAATTTATTATTTTTCTTTTACAGATACTCATGACAGTATATCCAAGATAGCATCGGATCATGATCACGAACGTTATTCGGAATATTCACATCGTTCGGAGAAATCAAAGCGATCTTTAGCCAGTACGAGGCCGAATCCTTATCATATGTAAAAAGATCCTTTTTGCATCATTTTTACGAGAACAACAAAGAAAGGAGGAAAAAAGACGATATAATCTTTATTAGAAACATAAATAATCGTTAATCACTGCCTATGGATGGAAAAAAAAATCAACAATCTGAAAAGAAATTAATTAACATCAGGGTCGTAATTCTTTCGAAATGCTTATATATACGAGGGTCATTCAATAAATTAGGGGAATGAAAAAGAACTAATTAAATTTATTACAGATTTTTTTTTCATATATGTTAACTCTGCATTGTTTGAAATTGCTTTATAGCAAAAATTATTTTAATCTTACAAAAACTGCTCATTTTTAAATATGAGTTTGTCATGACGAGCTTGAGCCGAAAAGAGGGTTCATGGAGTGGAAGCGTATTGACTCTCCGGTAAAAAATGTTCTTGGCGCATCAGTCAGTAGACAAGGTCATGCTGACGGTCTTCTGGGAGTTGAAAAGACACATCACTATGGATTTCCATGAAAGAAGTGCAACTGTAAACTGTGCTTCCTATTGCCAACTCCTTATTTATTGAATGACTTATATATATATATATATATATATATATATATATATATATATATATATATATATATCATGCAGTTTGCTATATTTATAAATAAAGAGGGGTGTCCTTACAGCCTAATGGTTAAAGCGCTGGACTGCGGAATTGCAGAAAGCGAATTCGAACTCCAGTCACACTATTACGTTCACTTTCGGACAAATACCCTTGGGAAAGGTATGAACCCTCTTATCCTCCCAGCTATGAGTTAAATAGTACCACTACTGTTCTTCTAGAAGGATGGATTTGGCATTAAATAAGCCAAGGAAGTTGATATGCCATTAAACAACAAAACAAACAAAAAATAAAAATTGCTAGATATTGATGATAGATCATATTTAGATCTAAATTAAAATAGCGTAGACACAAAGTCAACGCCGCATGATGACGGTTTTGATTTGATGATTGCATCGGCCAGAAACTGACTGTTCTCAAGTGTCGTTGACTTTAGGTCTACACTATTCTAACTAAGGTCTACATATGCTCTATCACCGATATCTAGCACTATTTATACATATACCGAAGTGGATTATTAATATATATATATATATATATATATATATATATATATATATATATTAATTATGCAGTTTGTCATGTTTATAAATAAAGAGTGTTCAATATTAATTATGCAGATACCTGTCAATACAGCTATTCATTTATATATATATCATCATTCTCATTTTTGAAAGTATTACGGTCCTTATATATATATATATATATATATATATATATATATATATATGTTAACACGCATAAATTCTTTTCTATAATGGAACAGATTTTTAAAATTTAATTGGTATAACTACATCTTTATCTTAACCAGCCTATCACATACACACAGACAAACAGACACACACACACACACACACACACACACACACACACACACACACACACACACACACACACACACAAGCATCTTAAACAAATGAAAATAAAAACGAAAATCTAAAAATGATATAAATCAATAGGAATCAAATTTTACAATGTAAAAGGGAAAATGACTCCCCTCACACACAAAAAAAAATGAAAAGAAAACGTAAATAAAAACACTGTATGTAATATTGGAAAAAATATATCTGACATGGTATTTTATGCCTAAATTTGTCTGTGTGATTTTATCTGGTTTGATTTCAATCTTACAAATATAATGTCTACAAAATAAAAAAAAATGTTGCAAAGATTTATCAAAAACACTAATATTTTGACGCTCACAATACCAGTTTCTGGAAAAGAAAAAAAAAAACACGAAGAATACTATTTAAGGGCAGAACTTTTTGTATAAGGCTTATATTAAGTAAGACTGTGTGGCGACAAAACTGACGATATGTTTCCGCGCAAATCACAATATGCCGATATGCCAGGCTTCAGGTGATTGGGAAAGCGTCTATCGGTATATATGTATATATCTAACCCCTCCGTTACGAGTAGGATATGACACAAGATCAATTTTTAAGCGTTGTAAAGCTGGTTTGAATTCAAAGTTTTTCTAATAGACTGGTTGCCTTATCAAGATTGTTAAAAGAGTTGTATTATTGGTATTACTGTCACATTCATGTTCAATAACATTTTTTGACCCCTAGCAAGGTCCAGGTATTTATCTAGGTTTTCTCTTTTCTTTATTTCAACTTATGATAACAACAATAATAATAATAATAATGATGATGATAATTATAATAATAATGATGATGATGATGATGATAATTGACAATGCTTCAAATACGAATAAATAAATAATGAGATTAATGTAACGTTCTTGGAAATGAGATGTCTGTATTTACCCAACCTTTCTACTATGAGCTGGATGCGATACAAGGTAATATTTTTGGTTGAGTTTAACAAGTTTGAATTCAAAATTTTTCTTCTCCTAGACTGGTTCCCGTACAAAGTTTAATGAGCTCAGTCTGCCTATACTATTTACTCATACCTGAAAGGATAATGGTTGGATGTATACCTTTCTAAAGGGTATTAGCGCTATATGAAACAGCCTCGTCCATGCTTTGAACTCAGGTCACCATGTACACCACGAACGTCTTCTAAATATCAATCGCCCAGGTTCGTTATATTCATTTTCATAGAATCTTATTGAGATTTATTTATCCTGTTTTTGTGAAGCTGGATTGAATTCAGAGTTTTCCTTTTCATAGACTGGTTGCCTTATTAAGGCTAAAGAAATCAGTCCGCTCTGCTATTTAGCTGGGAGGAGAACAAATGGATTCATGCTTTTCTGTAAAACATTAGCGCAAAGTGAAAGGCCAACTCCTTCGTCCAGGATTTGAACTCGGGTCACCGAGTCCATTTCGTCTATCATTAGGTTATAATTTCTGAAATGTTCAGACGAATATGGCATTGACGGCTACCGGGTGCCATGAAGTTCTAAAGAAAGTCGTTAGTTATTTTGGCCAAGTTCGATTACTAAGAAATCTAAGCAACATCGAGTTTCGAGTCGAAATGAAAGAGAAAATGTATGGAAGCTTTTAAGAAATCATAGAAATTAATCAACTTGAAACTCGATTTTTACCATTAAGATTACGGTTTTGGTCTTTTTATTTAATGGGTAATTTAATGTAAAAGACATCTTTGTAGAAGATCAGCTGTGACAATATTTAACCCATAGTTGGGGGATAATGGAGTTCATAACTTTCCCAAGTGTATTCGAAAGTGAAGGTAATAACGCGACTGGAGTTAGAACTCACTACGATGTCACAGTCTAGCACTTTAGCTCCTACACCACAAGGATTCCCCTTCACCATTAAGATTTGTGCCCTTGATGTGATACTAAACTGCTGATGGTAAGACTCTTGTTCTGGAATTCTGAGTAGCACTTTATTGCCATTACTCCCGGGCCCACTCTAACAAGGAGTGGTTGCACCTGCTTGGGTCCCATGTATCGCTCAAATAGATGTATCTAAACATCATTTGATTTGGATTGGGCCGTGTATGATTATTATTAAATAGAAATAATTACTTGAAACTATATAATTTTTAGTATTAGGAATACTTGAAGCCATACAACAGGGGAAAATACGGTGTGAAAATTATTTGTATTAGATAAAAAAAACCTGATATATAACTGTATGCAAAATAAATAAAAATAGATAAATAAAACAATGCAAAAAAAAAAAAATATAAATGTAGAATGAACGCGATTTCCTCACCTCTTGACTTAAAATAACCCTTGACGGGCTGATGTTCAGTTAAAATCCTTCAATCGTTTCGATTTTTTTTCGTGAGTTTTCCATAACACTTCTATTTTTGTAAGTTTCAGGAATAAATTTCAACAGTTTCTCTACAAAACTGCATATCGTGAGTGTCAATGTCTTAAATAGTATTTATAAAAATAAATTTTTGTAATAGTATATGTCTTTTTTGTAGACACTCTGTATAAACATTGCGTTGTTTCAGGTTTTTCAGATGCAGACTACGCAGATGATCTCGCTCTTTTCGCAAATACACCTGCGCAACCCGAATATCTGCTGCATAGTCTGAAACAGGCGGTAAGAGGCACTGGCCTCTACATGAACTCATAAAAAAAGAGTTCATATATTTTAAACAAGATGGAGTTGTCTCCACATTAAATTAGTTGGCCATTTCACATACCTCAGTAGCGATACCTCATCTACTGAAAGTAATGTCTGCATATGCATCGGAAAGGTATGGACTGCTATCAACACGTCATAGAAATCTAATCTCTGATAAAATGAAACGCCGTGTCTTAGTATTCCTCTTCACCGAATTTCTTGAATCTGGTTCATTTTAAAACATCTAACCTCTAAATATTCGAAATGTTTCTGATACATAGATGATGTACTATTAATATACCCATGTAGAACCAAAGAACCAAATATCGCTACTTAATGAAATAATATTGAATCTTCTGTCAAATTCATCGTCGTAGATAAAACAAACAACACACTACCTTAAATAAAAAAAAAAGATAAAGGCCCGAACCTTGCCTGAAAACTGAAACATCTGTGGATCAAAGTGATAAGTTATATTAATAATAGTTGGAGCACTTGGAATCTGGAAAAGAGAATCGGTGAACTAAAGATCTGAGGAAGGAAAGAAATAGGTTGGTTAGTGTTTTATGGTATATCAACCCTTGTGGGTTATTCAACACCAAATCCTGTTTATATATATATATATATATATATAATTTGTATGCGAATAGCTCATAGGTAACTATATCTAAACGAGTAGTTAGAAGTTATTTGTTTGCACACAGTTAAATTGTTTATTGTATTTTTATCTAACACTAATGATTCTATTCAATATTGATAATTGTTTTTACACAAAGTTAAATGTTCTCAAGTATTGCCATTTAACATTGGTAATTCTATTTATAAAGTATTCCTATGTAATATAAATAATTTGCACTCAGCTTAATGGCTTCAAGTAACTAATTATAATGACAATTTTTAGTACATGATTGAACCGTTCGCTGGGACCGATTGATGAGACCCTAACAGACGCTACATAAATAATAATGATGATAATAATGATAATACTAAAAGAACAGTAATAATCAACCAAACTAAGTTTAGCTTCATGAACAACAATAACAACATTATCTTTCTCGGCCATTTTCGGACCATGGCTCTGGTCGGGCAACCTTCGGGTGGACGAAAGTTCAATGACAAACATTGCACTGGACCTTCAGGTCTTTTGAAGATATAACCAGCAAAGTCACCTGGCTAACATAGTTCATATTGCACTTGGTGACCCTATGAACTGCATAGTCCAGCAGCGCACGAGTTTCGTTCCATGTGCGACCTCCCCCATCCCCTATAAAAAAGACCATGTGTCAAATCCTGTCTGGTGGGAGGCACGGATAAATATCAACAACAACTGCAACATAACGCCATAATGACGAATAATAACGATATTAAAGCGAAAATAGATAAGACGCAACAAAATAGCAAGAGTCGGTATTGTGGTGATAGAGACGAAACGATTAATCATATAATAAGCGAACGCAATAAACGAGCTCAAAAAGGGTACAAGACTATACAAGACTGAGTCGAGAAGGTGATCCACTGGGAATTTTGCAAGAAAATAAAATTTGACCATTCAACCAAATAGTATACGCAAAAACTAGAAACCGTCCCAGAGAATGAGACCCACGAAATTCTCTGGTATTTTGAGATACAAACAAATCAGCTTATACTGGTTAAAATACCACACCTTGTGATTGTAAAAAAAAAAAAAAAAAAAAAGGAGAGAATCTGCCAAACAGTGGACTTTGCCGTATCGGCAAACCAGAAAGTAAAACTCAAAGAAAACAAAAAGAGAGACAAGTACTTAAACCTTGCCAGAGAACTGAAAAAACCATGGAACAGGAAGGTGACGGTGATATCAAATGTAATTGGTGCGCTTGAAACGGTCCTCAAGGGCTTGGTAAAAAAGCTGGAAGAGTTGCAAGTCGGAGGACGAGCCGAGACTATTCAAACTACAGCATTGTTAAGATCGGCCAGAATACTAATAAGAATCAGGGAGAATTCACGAGACTTGCTGTCACTCAGGCTCCAGTTAAAAACCATCAACTAACACTTGTGTGTAAAACTCACAAGGAGTCATATAGTAATTTCTAGGACTTTGAAATAAAAACGTATTTCTCAATCCTAGTGATTTATTTTTATAGGGTCGGAAAAGTTTATTTAAAACTTATTTAATACTTCCTCTCTCTGAACCTTAACTTGGAGAAACGCTTTCAGTTGTGATGTTAAAGTGGTTTAGTCAATTTATTAAGCATTGAAATAATTTGGAACTCACAAACTTTGATAAACAATTCATATCGGTTAGTACCCTTTCATAAATGCTTAAGATTCTAAGGGGCATAACTCTTTAAAAAAACATCATTTATTCCGCTAGCTTTGACATCCAGAAATATGGAAGTTAGAATCGAACTCAGTAACATCAGTCAGCCTACCTTGCTGATAATTAAATTACATTTGCAGTCCCTTCTATTCCAAATCAAGAGTTGATATTTGTTTTGAGATTTTTTAAACGATATCTAAAAATATTATATTTGCCTTACTACTACTACTATAGACACGTCATCAATTTTCTGACGACCTTGGTATGAGAATTCAAATATGCAAGATATGAGAAATCGTGCACAATTCAAAAAATATACTAGGCTTTATCTCTACCTAGCCCTAAAAATCTAGCAGTAACTGTCAGCCTAAGTAAAGGGGGAGAGAAAATTATAAAAAATAAAGGAGATAGAAAAGGGGGAAAGGAAGCTTACTTTTGTTACCTGGAAGAAAAGTGTGTTTATATTTCCTAATAACAAATAAAACTACTAGTTCCCACAAAGTAAATTATTTCAAGAGAAATAAACTTTACAAAATCCGGTTTTACATATTTTCCCTATGTTTGTCGAAAACATTGGTAACAAAAATAACACACATTCAAGTAACGACAATATTATAACCAAAAAAAGAAGGGTATAAAGAAATATAACGACAAACTTGCTCGAAGCAATGCCGTCAACCACCTAATGTCAGTTTAACTTTTGTTAATGATAAAATACCATTTTTTGGTATTTTATGACAAAGTTCATTTTGAAGCCAATTTTAAGGGTTTATTCTTTTTCTCGGCGTTTCCTTGTGTAGAATCAACCTGGACAACCGTGTTCTTCAAGTTTCCTGTGTAGACTTGTTGAAAACGAAGTTAACTATTTCTTTAAGTGAACTTCGAGTGAACCACCGCTTCCTCCTCTTAGATGAATATCTTTCGTTTCAACTCGAATTTTCTTCTGTTGAGCCTACGGAGGCTTTTACCACATTTTTCTGACCAGAGCTAACAGCTTCCTTTGTCGGTATAAAGTCCAATAATAGCGCCTCCAGGCCTTAGATTAAATTTTCTTTTAAAGAGGACAACATATCAAATAGCCTGTAGTAGGCCTATTGTTTCAACAAGTAACACTAAAATCCCTATAAGGAAAAAAGGATTAGCCTATGGCGACTAAATAGGCCTATTTGCTCAAGCTACCGTGCTTAAGAAAAAACTACCTAAAGTCGAAGGTGAATAAACTAGAGCTCGCAATGCAAAAGGAGCGAGTCAAGCAAAGCCTTCTGCACGTGCTGAAAAAACGAAAAGAAGAGGGAGAACACTTGTGGGTCTCACTTAAACAATATTAGGGGCGGAGATAACAGAGAACTTCAAAACATAATCAGATTCGAGCAGACATTAACTGCCGAATCTACGATTTTCAATTTTGGTGTAAGAATCAGTCTTGATTATCTATTCTATCTGACCAAAATTAAAAACACAATGTAGCACACTTTTCTTCCTGGATAGTATGTGTTATTTTTCATAAGCTTATGTTGTAACGCTATAGAAAATGGCAATTATTTCCTTCAAACTTTACTTTTGTACCTGGATAGAATCATATAACACAAATTTTGCTCCTGGGTAGTGTGTTATTTCTTAATTGCATATGTTGCTGAAGTATTGAAAATTTGCTTCATTTCCTTCAAAATTTGCTTTTGTATCTTGGACAGCATTATGTAACACAAATTTTGCTCCTGGGTAGTGTGTTATTTCTTGATTTCATATGTTGCAGAAGTATAATAAATGGCCATTATTTCTTTTAAATGTGAAAATTTGCCCTTTTTTTTACATAAAATCTGAATAAAAGAACGTATGAATCAAATTTTACATCTGTTTGTACTAAAGTTATTGAAAAATAAACCAAAACGTTTCATAAGTTCTTAAATTTCTTTATTAGCAAAAAAGCTTTGAATCCAACTGCAATGTTTTTGGAAATGAGTAAAATTGGAAAATTTAATTAGCCTCTCACCAACGCAAAGTTTGAATAGAAAAATGGACCTTTTTCATTTACTTTCCGCAAAAGCAATTTGGAAATAACTCTTTCAGTACAGAAATAAGAAAATGTAAAAATATTGTTAAGTGATGATATCATCTTTAAAATATTAGCGCTGTTAAAAAAAAAAAAAAAAAAAAAAAGAAACAAAGAAAAATTGCATCAAAAGAACGCACATGAATTGAATAGAAGAACATTGAGACTTTCAGATGTGTGGTCGTGATTTTGTCCGGATTAAAAGAGCTACCGGAAAATAGGTGGTGCTTATCTTGCTGCTACTATTACTACTACTTCCACCATTATGTCAATTCCACGCTTCAGTATAATTTTTCTTTGTGTGGTTGAGCTGAAACATTTATTAAAAATTCATGAATATAAACAACCATGTTATTTTCTGTCGTTGTAGTTTTTATTCGTTTTTATTTTCTCAAATATTTCTATTAGAATAATATGAAGAAAACATCATGACATTTTAAGATTCAAGTGCAAAAAATAAATACAATAATACAAAACAAAACAAACAAAAAGCATGCAAACAAAAGCAATTGACAAAATGACACACCAAACACATGCACAAATAAAAGAAGATACCTTGAAATTTTTATTACCATTTTGTCGTGAAATAAGTAAGGTAAACACATGTAAAAGGTATTTTATTTCGGAGATAATACGGTACACAGTTTGGTACACCGATTAATGTAAATAACCTTAGTTATTTGATCGACATCCCACCATGCCAAAGTGTGGTACAAGGCCTTTTTAAAGTGGGAGCCGGGCTCAGAGCAGTAGCTTAGACACGCTCGGCAACTCCAAAACTGCCTTCGGCCCCGTCGGCATTCTCTAAGGCCATAAACTCAGAGTCCCAAGGTCTTATTCACGTGACACGAATGCTAGACTTCCTCAGCACTCATGTCAGAAAGCCTTGACCGGCAAGCTATGACTGAAGTCAATGTAAATAACCTTAGTTGTATTTGTTTACAAAGTCGTTAAAAATATTTAAACTAGTCTATCTTATTGGGGGTTCCAGCTACTCCATAACATTCCCGTTTTCTGAGTTGACTACTTCCTCTGAAAGTTGTATTTTTTTTTTCGGGTTTATCTCCATCGTCCCTGAAAATGTCCTTTTCCGTTTTCTCCTCCGGGGCTGCTAAAGGCATCGGTACATCGAATAAGTCATAAATAACCTTCATCGGTTCTTCTCCGAGTACTTTTTCCTGATATGGTTGTTATGTCTCTTAATAGTCTTTTTCGGGTCTTTAATTATATACATTAATCTCCTGATACGTTTATCAATGACACTAGCTTTCTAGATTTCGTTCTCGTTTCTGCACTCTTTAAAAAAATCTCTCCAAGTATATAGGATTTTTCATCAGTTTTTTTTTCTTTATTGTTTTTTATTTTCCTTTGGCAACAGTTTATCGAATACAGATCTTATTTTTCTCGCATAGTTGGTGTCGTATACAATAAAACAATTAACTCTGCAGGTAACACTCCTGAATTAATACTTGGGTTCGGTGTCACACGATATACCCTTAAAAATTGTAGGATATCAACGGATTCGTTTCTGTCCGACTTTTTAAAGTGTCTACAAATCTTTCGGGTTGTCTATAGGATCGCGGATGCTTTGGTGCGGTAGTTATGTATACAATCGAAAAACCTTTACAAAAATCTGAACCGTTTTGCTGTGAATTGTGTCCCATTATCCGATACAATTGTATCAGGAATACCAAATCTAGCAAAGAGTTTATGCAAATATCCAATTGTATCATGACATTTACATTTACATTTCATCACCTCTGGCCATTTCGAAAACTGTTAACCACTATCAAATGATATTGTCCCTTCATTAGACATGCAAAATCTATGTTTAGCCTTGACCAAGGTCTGCCACGGGATAAATTTCACTGGTGGTGCCTTTGCTGCTATCACACAGCCCCTGCTGGATTTTACATTTTCTATTTCTTTGTTCACATTCAGCTAAAAAGCCTAGCTTCTCATTAAAGCTTTCATCCTCGCTATACCGGGATGACTACTATAGAAATCTTTTCATATTCTTTTCTTCAGCAGTCCTGGTATCACCACCCGTTCGCAGTACATCAAAATTCCATCGCAGATGGAAAAAGTCTTTTCACCATCAATCTTTTTGTACTGTTTTGATTTGTTTCTTTTTCTCTGTGATATATTTCTTTATTTTTGCTTTGTGTCTAATATCCTTTATTGCCACAGGTAATTCTCGTATGGTGTTGCAAAGCACACTTTTTATTTATATTTCTAATCTTAGGGCTGCTATCACAGTTTCCTCTAATGGTTCACGTGGTTTGGTTGATTAACCCGGATAACCCATCCGCATGCCCTAACCTCTTTGACGAGAAGAAGTCCATCTTAAATTATAATTTAACAGGATTGTTCCACATCTCTGGAGTCTATTTGCAGTATGTATAGGAATCCTTTTTTTGAACCGAAAATAGAAAGTAACGGTCGGTGGTCCATTTGGAGTGTAAAGATTTCAGGAAGGAATCTATGAAACCGCAAAAATTATCCTTAAAACCTTTTTTTCGATTTGGCTGTTCCCTTATTCAGTTGGCAATAAGGTTTTCAACGCATGCGCAATCGCTTTTATTTGGCGGTTGCTTTCTTCGTCAATATTACGGCCCCTGAACCCAAATTGCTAGCGTCACTTGTAACAATAATATCCTTCTTTGGATCGTAATGCATCAGATTCAAATCTGACACTAACGTTTTTTATTTCCTCAGAAGCACGCAGACATTTGGTTCTCCAGTTTCATTTCAAATCTTTTTTCAATAATTTGTTTAGGGGATATCTTAATACGCGCATAATAGGGATAAAATTACCGTAGTAGTTTGCTAGTCCCAAAAATGCTTATAGAGTTGACACATTAGTTGGGGCAGGCATGTTCTTTATAGCACATAACCTCGATGGGTCTGACTTTCTGCCATTTTCATCTATCATCAGTCCCAAATATTTAATTTTCGATAAAAAAGATTCACATTTATCCAAACTAAGTTTCAAGCCATATTGTTTTATTTTTTCAAAAACTTATCTAGTATGATCAGCATGTGGTTCCAGGCATTCACTCTTAAGATGTTGTCAAGGTCGGCTATTATGAAATCAACGAACTTCAATAACGTTTCTATGATTTGCTGAAAAATGCTTGGTACGACCTTTATTCTGAATGTCTGTTGAATCTATACAGACCTTTATGCAATTTTATTGTTAAATACTTCACACATTCTTCGTCTACAGAAATGTGGAGGTATCCATTTTCGAAAACACTTTTCATCACTTAATTTTGCAAATATGCCGTCCAGATTTGGTTGAGAATAATAGTATGCTTCCAAACAATCGTTCAATCCCGAAGAAAAATCTGCGTAGGCCCTAATTTTATAATTTTTCTTTTTCACGTAAACAGTAAGACTTGCCCACTCACTATGGTCCGTTTTGGTCAACATACCTATTTGTTCTAAGCGATCTAATTCTTTGAAAATAGTGGCTTCGGCTGCAAAAGGTACTATTTACCAACCCCTCCGCTCGGGCAGGATATGACACAAGGTCAATTTTTAAGCGGAGTTGAACAGGTTTGAATTCAGAGTTTTCCTTCTCCTAGACTAGTTGCCTCAACAAGGCTGAAGAACCTAGTCCGTCCTACTATTTACCCATAGCTGGAGGGAGAATAAGGGGGTTCATACCTTTCCCAAGGGTATTTGCCCGAAAGTGAACATAATAGCGCGACTGGAGTACGAACTCGCGTACTACGATTCCGCAGTTCATCGCTTTAACCATTACACCACGAGGACACCCCTTCGGCTGCAAAAGGTACTTTTCTTTTCGGCCTCAAAATAAGCGTTACATTCTCTTTAATTTTGGCTGTCGCCTTAGCTTTTGAGCACCTCCCAAGACCCTCAGAAAAAATTTCAGGAAATTTTATCATTAATTTAAATTTTTTTTTCTTTGCTGTTATAATTAACGCTGACACAATAGCGGAATTAATTAATTGATTGGTTTAAAAGGTCGAATAATCCAATTCATACCGGACAGGTTCTAGGTTCGATTCAAGACGAATCCCTTCAATTTTAATGTTTTTACCATAAATGTTATATTTATAAAACATTCACCAACAAATTTAATTTTATTTCTTGTAATGTCATGTGCATTTTTTCCGTCTTTAATAGAGTTGGTCAGCCAATTTTCTTCCAAGTTTGTTCATTTGTCAATGTCACATGTGAACTGGTATCCAATCGGAACTCTTCATTATTCATCTGTACTTTCACAAACTTTCTTTTTATTTTTATTTCTGTATTTTTCGTTTTAGTTGAGTTAACTGTATTTTTCATTTTTGCTCCCTTTTTACTTTTTGACTTTCAGCAATGCGTTTGCTTGTGACCTTTTGGCCACAATTAAAGCATTCTTTCCTTCTAAATGGACATTCCTTATAACAATCCGTCCATGGCCGTAACAAGGATTTATTTTACGGGCAAATTTTTCTTTTTGCTGCTTTTGTTTAACTGGATTTATTTTTGACATGTTGTGTTCCTTAATCTTCACCTGTGTCGTGTCGAAGATTTTTTAATCATTTGCATTTTTCTACGATCATTTGGAGATGATTTTAGAATTTTGTTCGAATTTAGACAAAATTCTGGTTCTAATTTCGCCATCTTCCAGTGCCGTTAGTTCTTGTACAAAAATCTAGCGTTTAAACATATCGGGGGTAAGTTCTTTAAATTTAAACTTTTCACACTCTTAACATCGTCATCATGTCGCACTATCAGCACAGATATTCCTGACTGTCTCTCGCCACACCTCCCTATCGATCATTGCTTTCGGCTGATCCTTAGAGCCGCTGTATGTAGGTTCGAACTAGACGTCCTACCTTTGCTCGTCCATGTGAAGGGGTCGACAGGAGTACATCTCTCACGAGCTCGTCCCTACTTCTCCAGCAGTGTCCTGCGTGTCTGGTTCGTCTAATTTTGATAGTTTTCGTGATGGGTGGTCGGGGGCCATATAGCTGCCGCTTTGTTGGGTGTTGTCTCCAGGACTTGTTCAATGTTGCTCGCAGCATTCTTGTGTAATTGCCGTCAAGCTTTTTCTCCATCAGTTTAGTCAGCGTCTATGTGGTACATCCATATAGCAGTATCGACACGATCGCTGCTTGAAAGAAACTGCACTTTTATTTTATCAGTCAGGTCTGACTTCCATATGACCGAAAGTCTATAGTTGCTGTCCATGCCATTGCTAGTCTCGTGTTGATGTCTGCCTTGGTTGACGAGACAATGCTCCCTAGGTAGGTGAAGTCAACTAGTTTCAGAGTGCTACCGTTTAGTGTGGAGATGTTGCCTGTTTGATTCCGTCTTGTGTGCATTGACATGGAGGCCGATGCCTAAAGCAGCTCATTCCAGACTTTGTTGTTGGGTTTCGGCTTGGGCGGGTGAATTTGCCAAAAACACTATATCATCGGCGTAGTCGGCGTCGGTAATTGTTTTTGCAGGTACCTTCCGCTTCTTTCTTTTGTTGGCTTGAAACTGTTTTCTTTGATTTTATCGATAGATGTTCTAAGTACGTAGTCTCGACAGATATTAAATAGGTATGGGGTTAGTGTGTCTCCTTGTAGTACTCCTGCTACTATGTCGAAATAGTCTGCGTCTCCATCCGGAGAACGGACTTTTACTTTGGTGTTTCTATAGAGCATCATTATGGCTTTGACGGTTTCTTTTGTTAGGCCGTAAGCGAGAAAAATTTGCTCCATCTTTCCTCTGGGAATGGAGTCAAAGACCTTAGTAAAATCAACAAATAATATTGTTACCTGTTGGTGTTTTGAGCGTACACCTTCAAGAATTCGACGGATAGTCAAAATTTGTGAGGTCGTTGATCTATTTCTCCGGAAGCCACTTTGGTTCTTTCTAAGTATGTTGTCAATTTTGGAACAGTCTCAGCAAAAGCAGAATAATCTGCCCTACGTTTTTTTTAGGTTTAAGCACTGTCGTTCGTTTTGTTTTTCATTACATTCTTGGTCCAATCGTCGTTAGTCTTCTAAACTAAAGGTTTGTTCCGGATTTTTATGAATTCTATTGCTTTTTTAAAATCCTGCATGTTTCTTTACAGAGACGACATTCAATTGACCCAATAATTTCCTACTGTTTTTTTTTTCGCAAACTAGAATTACTGAACAATGAAAATTCTTACTTAGTTTTAACAATGTTAACCTGTTATGCAGACTTGGAATTACTGTGTGTTTGAGTAGTCCCAAATGTTAGTATTTTGCTGAAATTTTTCTAACATTCGAGTCCTTCATCGCCAAATGTTGGCCGCGTTTAACATTCGAATATTCATCGTCAAATGTTGTGTCTTGAAATAAGAAGGTCGTCACACATGTGAAATAAGAGCCATTTTATTCCGGAGAGAATACGGTACACAGTTTGGTACGCCGACTAATGTAAATAACTTTAATCGTATTTATTACCATAGAACTGGTGTGGGATGAATTTGAGCGAAAAGCCAGAGCTAAGCAAGACACAAGAGCGGCTCACCTCTGGCAACCCTTACAGGAAAGATAGGCAGAACTATCTTCAGTCTGCCTCCAGTCTTTGGTAGAAAGAATGCAGAGAACATATGAAGTAGTGATAGCGGCCAAAGGGGTCATTTTGATGAATCAAAAGTTTAAGAAGTTTTTTTGTGCTTTATTTGTTTAATTTGTATTTAGTTTGACTCAGGAAGACTTATATTTAGTATAATAAATACAAACTTTGTGGTGATTTACTTGTTTCATTGAAAATAACGGTTTTATAATGAGAAATAAAAATCTCTGGGGGTTGCCAAATACTTTTGACTGGTAGTATATATATATATATATATATATATATATATATATAACCTTTCTGCTCGGGCAGAATGCGACACAAAAATAATTTTAAAACTGGATTTGGCAGTTGTAGATTCAGGGTTTTTCTTTCTTCTAAACCAGTTGCCATGCCAAGGTTAAAGAGCCCAGTCTGCCTAAAGCTAGATGGGGAATTGGATTTATATCTTCCCATGTAAAATGCAAACAACCTTGTCCAGGATTTTAAATAGGATCGCCTTGTTCATTTCTTACGTAGTTAAGCAGTGTACAACGATATAAGATGATTCATTTTGCCGTCTATCAAGATTCGTAAAGTAGAAGGAAAATTTTGTCAGTTTTAACATTTTATATTGATTGCACATTGCTCATCTCTGAGTGCATTGAGCACTTGCTTTATGTTTTTACTTTACAGTTGTATCTTAAAATAGACAGACACACCCACACACACGTATATAATTTATTTTTTGTTTTGTTTACGATCTTATTTATTTTGAGTGTTCCATATGAAATACAGCTGTCATTATATTGCACTCTATGATATAAGGATGAAATATAAATGAAGAAATTTGATCAACAGTGCAAATATTGTTGGAAAGAAGCTGCTAGAATTAAACATGCGTCTGGTCAGAGGAAAATTCAGAAGAAAACGAGTGCTTTTCGCCAGACAATAAAACGAGTTCTTACTGGAAAGGAGATGTACATTGTGTAACGGTTATTGTCGTAGGAAATGGAATCGGTGATATGAATTCGATTCCTGGACGAGGCTGTTTTTGTTTGACTTCACGCAAATGCTCTTGAGAAAAGTATGAATTCATCTATTCTTTCTCTAGGACAGACTGAATTCTTTAGCCTTGGTTAGGCAATCTATCTATTGATGGGCTTTTGACGAGACTCTTCATCCTCTACTGTCATATCACCAACATCGGTCTGTAGTATGATAAAATTGAAGGTACGCATGAACTCTTGGCATTTGGTCTTGAGCTTAATCTGGTATATTTGTAATCAGTATGAACCTGTTCTAAAGTCTCGCAGCCTTGCATAATTGGCTTTGTATATCTTGGCAGTCCATACAAACCGGTTATTATCCGGTCTCTGTTTACACAAGGATTTTAGTTTCTGCAGGAGGGAGACGCATGGAATTTTCGCTGATTGCTAAATATCGAAAGGGATTGTATTGGGTTGTCCTTTGTCGGAAAAGCATTGATTCAAATAATCTTTTGAAGGTCATTTCATCAAAAACGTTTACTTAGACAAAACTGTTGAAGCTCCTAAAACTTGACTCTGATGAACGTTTTTTTAAGGTATGATAATTTCTTTCTTTCTTTCTTTCTTTCTTTTATTTTGTCCTGATATTGATCCTGAAATCTCGGCACTATTGTGGTATTTGGTTTGTTTTATTTAACGTTAATAAACATATAAATCGGTTATTTAATGCAGAAATTATTCATTAGTAGATAATTGATCGTAATAACTATTTGTATTTTTTATGTTCCATTGAAAATCCTTTTTATTACGCTTTTTTATTTTTTCTATAATGATAATTTATATGCACATTTATAAAATCTGAAGTATTTATATTCAATACTAATAATTTACACACAGGTCGTTTCAAGAATTTCTATCCTTTACCAATAATTTTTAAACGGATTAATTTGACCCACCATCATTATCATCAAGATGCACAGCTAGCACTGTTTTACCTGACTCTCTCTCTCTCTCTCTCTCTCTCTCTCTCTCTCTGTCCCTATCATCCATTGCTTCCAGCAGATCTTCTATACTACATCCTGTGTCCGAACAGAGCTGTCGTAGATAAATTCTTGTTGGTCGGCCAACACTGGCACGTTCATGTGAAGGGGTCCATAAAAGAACGTCACTTATGAGTTCACCTTTGCTTCTCCCGCAGTGTCCCATACGTCTTGTTCATTTTATTTGGATGGTTTTAGACATGGGAGATTAGTGGCCATACTGCTATCGTTTCATGGGTTGACAAAGTTGTTTGAATGTGGTAGAAGACAACGTCGAACTGCCTTGAGTACTTCAGCTTCTGCAGTTTTCCTTCTCCTAAATTATTTGTCACCAATAGCTTGAGAAGCCTATCTGTTCTTTCATTTTACTCTAAAAGGGAGGAGAGATGGGCGCATGTTTTTTTTTTTCAAGGGCGTTAGTGAAAAGAGAAATCAAATATAACCACGTCCCTCATGACAGTCTTTGAAATTGATGAAATTCTCCTTTTCATGTTTATGAAATTTCGATCGCTAATTTTAGCTATTCTTTAGGTCAGCAATTGTTTCATAATAAATAAATAAATAAATAAATAAATAACTGAAAAGGTTTTTGTTCTTGAATATTTCATTGGAAAATCAATTAGTATCTCTTAAGATCTCATATATTGGTTTAATAGATCTGTTTGAAAATTATTAGCATTAGATAGGAATATTTGATATCATATATCTGTGAATTAATTGTATGAAGAAGAGTTACATAGAAGTGTTTCTGCATGAACTTTAAATCATAAAAAATCAAATCTTTTCTTCATGGAGTTATTGCAGCACAAATGTTCAATAAAGGCAGCAAACCAATCGTGGTTTTGGAAAAAATATTCTAAGAAAATACGAAATAAATTGGAAAGACATAGTTAATAAAAAAGTTCAATTTCAACAAGTATTAAAACTCGTGGACATTGAGAAGATAACATAAGTTGAAATAATTTTTTCAATAGGTAATTCATTTCAACATTCGAGGAAAACGTGGAAGTAATATTCAAAAGTCCATAAATGTTCCAAGAAAATACTATTTTCTTCTCCGGGAGTACAAACTTCAGTCTTCAATTCTTAACGGCAGACCACCCTGTTTTAAAAACACATACCCAAGGATCAACAAAAAATATAGATGAACATTAAACACCAAAGGAGTTTCCTTTTTCTTTCCCGGTAGAGAAAACCATAAACATTAATTTTTTTCTTCTTTCTATGGCAGAATAACTCCTGCTACAAGATATTTTACTCTTTTGGCATTTTTCTAATCCGACAGCCTTTAAAACATTTTTCGCCCGTTTCTTCATAAAATTTATTTCGTTTCTCTAACTTGTCGTCTGTCTTTGATAAAATTTTTAATAAACCAGAACTAGGGTTTGGCCTACAACTGGAACCGTAGTCAGAAGTTGGGTCTAGCCGTCTTATTAGCAAAGCTCTACAGCTGTGACAGTGTAGAATCTACTTCTAGATTCATTTATCCTGGTGCAATAATGTATATACTTGCAGATGCAAGTCTGTCTACATTTGTATGTATATGTATAGGCTTAACGTATATGTTTATATTTGGATGTGGGCGCCAATATAGCTGTATGCGTCAATATAAGTATAGACGTAGCATATATATATGTATGTATGTATGCATGTAGTATAAAATAGGTAGCAAAAGTCACGTGGAATAACTTTTACCATTATTCAATGGATGTAAGTATAAGATTTATTTATCTTATATTCTTATCTGTTCTAACCCTTAGCGACATCCTGAAAAGGCCTGGGTGCAACACCCTGGGTGCGGACTCATGGCATTCTACCCTAAAGTGTAGAATGCCATGAGTCCGCACCCAGATATAACCAGACGTGAATAAAAAAACAAAACAACCACATTTTATCTATTTAAGACAGCCGTTTTCATTCATTTCTTACTGTCGTACCGATCCAGTTATTTTCTTCACTTCCTTCCTTGATGAAACCGATGTGAATTTACGGTTTCAACCAACCCCGAGGAGCCATTTTCTGGCTGAAGAAAACCAAACACAACGTATTTAGGTTTGGTTACTTTGTTTCATGGCATATCAACCTTCGTAAGTTATTCAATGTCAAAGCAATCCTTCTAGAAGAACAGTAGTGATACTATTTAATCCAAAACTGGAAGGATAAGGGTTTCATACTTTTCGTAAGTGAACTTGATAGTGTGACGAGTTTGAACCCGTTTGCTACGATGTCACAGTCTTGCATGTCAGCTATTACACCTGGAGAACGCCCCAAAACACAACGTGGAAAAAGTCAGTTCATTGAGTGAGAGACTGCTCTCCAAGTATGTCTGTCAATAAACCCCCTCCATCACCAGCAGGGCGTGATACATGGTATCTTTTTAGAGCTGAGTACAGCTGGCATGAATTTAGTGCTTTCCTTCTCTTAGACTGGTTACCGTAAGAAAGCTAAAGAATCCAGTTGGCTCCTTCTATTTACCCGTAGCTGGGAGAAAGAAAAAAAATTGATTAATGCCTTTCTCAATGGCATTAGCACGAATTGAAACGCAAACATTCTCGTCCAAAATTTGAACTCTGGTTACTGCTTCTATTTCCTCCTTCGATAGTCGTTCCACTTTTTGCGCCTACACGAATTGTAGGTTCGCTTATGGACACAATTCATTTTCAAATAAAAACGATATTTTACAAGAAAACAATTTACTGTTTTAATGTAAACATACTAATACGACATACACATATTCATTGATTATCTATCTATTATCAATCACTATTTTTCTCTCAATCAATCTACTCTCATCACGTCATATTTATCTATCTATCCATCAATCAATTTGCTTTTTTTATACATGTAGTAATTTACTAAGCTTAGCTTACATTAGCACAAGGATTTAAATATTGGGCACTCCGAGAGGATCTAACTCATTAACAATAATCTACTGGACTAATTTAGTAACTATTGTATGACGCAAGGTCCCTTTAGTTGTTCACTAAACTCCATCTAGTTTGGTCCAAAGTCAAAAGAACGCTGCACCCAGTGAGGTTTCAACTCATTAAAAGTAAAGTTGGTTACCTTAGTCGAGGGTGACACGAAGGCTCCCTTTTCAATAACTACTACACCTAAGTGTAGGGTAGGGCGCTACTCTATTCCCTGGATTGCTCCACTTTACCCTTGATCCTAACCTTATAGTGCTGAGTGTTAAGCAAGGCGGCATAAAGTACCATTTTTTGAGTCTTTGGCTAGATCTGGGATTGAACCTTGGTCTCCCGGACCATTGGCGAACACTCTATTAGGCCAATGACCCGGTTAGATTACTTAGCATTAATTAATCAGCAAGACTAGCTTGTTAACCATTACACCACGGCGAAGCGCTCAGTAAGTATAAAACTTACTACTTAAGGATAATTGATCTGCGAGACTAGCTTATTAACCATTACACGATGACAAAACTTTCTTGAAGCATAGCTTAGTTTGGGCACTAGGCGTCAAATATTGGACGCTCTGTAAGGCACTCATTATTCAGTAATATATATTTACCACACCCTCCGCTATTGGAAGGATATGATAAAACGTAAATTTTTTGTGGAGTAAATCTGGTTTGATTTTTTCATTTTCCTTCTAAACCGGTTGCTTAACAAATATTAAAATCCCGATCTTTCCAACTATTTACCCATAGCTGTGGGGAGGACAAGAAAAGATGGTTTCATGTTTTTACCAAGGACATTAATGCGAAGTCAAATGCAAACGGCCTCGTCCAGGATTTGAACTCTGGTCATCGATTCCATTATGATAAATCTGCCATCAAAGCAATTACAACCGATTTCCGACAATATCTTGTTATTCATTACACTACGATAAAAAAAATGTATACATAGCTTAGATTTGGCATTGGGCAGCAAGTATTAGTAAGGATCGAACTCAGCACTCAATTGTAATTGATCAGTGAGACTAACTTGTTAAACATGATAATATATATATATATATATATATATATATATATATATATATATATATATATATATATATATATGTGTGTGTTGAGCGTTTCTGTCGATTTTTAAACACTCACGCATTCCCGAAATCATACAATCAAAGATGTATGCCATGATGACACGTGTGATTGATGATGTTTCCTTTCAACGCTTATTCTACATTGGCTTCTTGTCTCCAACATTGCCGTTCCACAAGACATACATCTCTTTCGCGGTTCCAGCGAATTACTGAAACACTCAAATTTCCCCACATGTGACGTTCTTGCTCGAAAACCTAAATCATAAATCAAAATTATATTTCCATTTAACGTCAGTGCCAACCCACGTTCAATCTGTCGCACGGAAATAGCTCGTCTGAGCCTTAAACGCAGCGGATAAATGGACAATAAGCAGCACTAGATGTAGAAAGAACATTCAATATGGCGTCGAATAAGCAAAATGGCTCCCGCCATGTACTTTGTGTAAGAGTTATGGCAAGAAGAGACCGTAGATTTTAATGGTAACTTTTGCTGGCGGGCAGATTGTATCCTTTCACGATTTAAGCGCAATATTACCAGAAGAGATAGTCGTAAAGTAAAGATTATTTGTCAAAGCGGAGACAGTGTGATGATATTTCTCGATTATAAGTTTGCCCTCAACTTGCAGCTTCCATCTTGATAATCGTTTATTGACTTGTTTAAAAGAAAAGAGTGCGATTCATTGCATACTTACTGGCTTTGTTTATTATATACATCTATCGGTTTTATACTTAACTGACAATTCCTGTTGTACGTCAAGAATTTAAATTATGTTTCACCTGGGATTTAACTGGTAAAGATACGGAAGAAAATTTCAACACGATACTGCGTATGTCATTTGTACTGAAAAGATATGACACCTGCATTTGTGATGAAGATAGATAAATACATCGCCAATATAAACACAATTGGACATACATACATACATACATACATACATACATACACTGCAAATTAACAGTTAAAAAAACAAATATAAAAATTTTCCAAAGTGCTCAACTCCAGCCGGCAGAATTAGGTAAAACATAAACCGAGCAAGGTTGACTCCCAGCTATTTAGCTGCTGTATTGCTATTAGTTATATATATATATATATATATATATATATATATATATATATATATATATATATATATATATATATATAAGGTATTCTTCTGTCCAGTAAATCCGGAGTAGGGAACAATTCCGTCAGGACAATTAAATTTTTCAAAATTCGAATATTTAAATATTGCCAGTAAAGAGTTCAATGTAAATAATTTCACAGAGTAAATATCATTTCAAGAAAAAATAATATTCAGTCATGTTAGGATTATGAACTTGTTTCCATCCCATTCACCAGACATCGCCCTGTCCGATTATCACTTGTTCCGATCGATGGCAGATAGCCTGACTGAGCAGCATTTTCATTCTTATGAAGATGTCATATATATATATAACTGACCCCATCTGGGGATTCTAGTATTCTTCCCTTCAAGAAAACTACACGAAACTAATCCCCAGATGTGGTCAGTTATATATATATATATATATATGTGTGTGTGTGTGTGTGAGTGTGTGTATATGTATATATGGTATCATATATTAGTATATCCCCAATATTTTTTAATAAAAACTTTATTTTCTTTGAAACCAAATATAATATAATTTTATTATTTCTTGTAAAACATGATGCATAAAAAACTAATATTATTAGGTAGTACTTATTATCAAACCCTACAGTATTAGGATCTTGAATAAATTTTCGCTGTTTTCTAACAGATGGCGTGCATGTAGTTTCAACAACATTCAGAGATAGGTTTAGACGCTTTAAAGATAATGATTTTTATGTTTAAGATAAAAAATGCTCTGGTGCACCGAAAAAGTTTGAAGACGAAAGATTGGAGGCACTACTTAATCAAGACGCAAGTCAGTCGCAAATTGAACTTGCAGAATCATTAGGAGTTGATCATATAACAATTTTGAAACATCTGAAAGCATTAGGAATGATTCAAAAGCAAGGACATTGGATGCCGTACGTACTGAAGCCGAGAGACGTCGAATAGCGTCTTGTCACGTATGAAGAGCTGCTTCAAAGGCAGAAAAGGAAAGGTTTTTGGTATCGTATCGTGACCGGCGATGAAAAGGGGATACACTACGATAACCTTAAGTGTTGAAGATCGGAGGGTAAGGCCAGCCATGCATCAATTGTAGATCATTATGAGCTGCTCAAACTGATCGAAACCATCTCGTGAAATTGCTATTGATGGATTTGAGCTGAACATTGAAGAAAAACGGCCGCTATACGAGCAGAGACACGACAAAATGATTTTGAAACATGACAACGATAGGCTACATGTTACAAGACTAGTTAAAACCTACTTGCGAACGCTTAAATGGGAAATCCTACCCTAACCGCCGTATTCACCCGACATTGCCCCGTCCGATTATCACTTGTTCCGATCGATGGCATATAGCCTGACTGAGCAGCATTTTCATTCTTATGAAGATGTCAAAAAATAGGTCAACTCTTGGTTGACGAGTCGTTTTTCCGACATGGAATTCAAATGCTGCCAGAAAAATGGGAAAGAGTGGCTAATTTTTGAATGTAAAACATTACTTCTCATTAAAAAATCAGCGAGAATTTATTCAAGGTCCTTATATATATATATATATATATATATATATATATATACCATTAACATCATCAAGTCAAGCTGACAGCATGAAGTTCCCTGACTCTTTCTCTCTTCCCATCCATCCTATCATCCATTGCTCCAGGTAGGTCCTCAAGGTTGCATCCAGTGTCCTAACAGGACTGATATATGTAATAATTTATTGGTCTGCCAACATGTGTAGGAGTCTATTAGAAAAAGTCGTTCATGAGTTCGTCCTTACTTCTTCAGCAGTGACCTGCATGTTTTGTTCGTCTTACTTGGATGGTTTATTAGACGGGAGGTAGGTGGTCGTACAGTTACTGTTTTGTAAGTGTTACTTCCAGGATCCGTTCAAAACAACATATAGCATTCTTGTGTAGTTCCCATAAAACTTCTTTCTGTATGTATTTTATTAGCGTCCATGTGGTGCATCCATATAATAGTATGGACGCAGCTACAGCTTGGAAGAAATCCCGTTTTATTTCATCGTAAAGATCAAATTTTCTTATCATCGATAACCTCTCAGTAGCATTCCACGCCTTCGCTAGGCGTATGTTGACATTCCCTTCTGTAGATGAGATACTGCTGCCAAGGTATATGAACTGGTCTACTAATTTTAGAGGCCTATCTCTTAGAGTGGAGATGGCTCTTACTTGTTTAAAACATATGAACTATTTGCGTTCTCCTAAAGGCCAATGCGTCCTGCTTGCTTGCTCTTGGCTATGCAGTAGGAATTCTGCCTGGGCTTGTGCATTTGCGAGAAACGCCAGATCATCTGCGTAATCTACATCTACCATGGCTTCTGTAGGAAAATATTTTATGATCCACTTGTGAGGGTCATAAAATATTTTGCTTTTTTTTAAATCTTAAAATAAAATATTTGCTTTTTTAATATATTAAACCATTTTCTTTTAATAGATATATAGATGTTCGAACTGTGTGGTGTTAGTATATCTCCTGGTGAAGAGGTCGGTGTCGTCATCAGAAGAGCGAAACATTGCTTTTGTGTTTTTGTAAAGAGCATTAAAGCAGTAAGTTTTTCTAGGGAGATCGTATCCTTATAGTATTTGCTCCATCTTTTCTCTGTTTATGGAATCGAATACATTGGAGAAATATACAAACAATAGTGTTGCGTTGAAACTCTTTGCTTGCACTCTTTTAAGTCGACGGAATGTCAGAATCTGTAAATGTTGTGGAACAATTCCTCTGAAAGCCGTTCTCGATTTCGGGTTGGATACGATTGCGAAGCAGGGCATTATAAATCTTAGCAGCTATAGCAGCAGAATTTATATCTCTGTAGTTCTTAGTGATTCTTAAGTCATCTTTCTTAAGGAAGTGAAGGATACAGTATTTTGTCTATTCCGCTAGTGTTCTGTTTATACACAGCGTTGCATAATCAAAGAAATATATCGTCAAATTATCTTATCTTCCATACATTAGAAGGTATTTCGTCAAGGTCAGCAGTTTTCCAGCTTTTAATTTGTTTTTAGGTACTGCGTCAGATTCTTCCTCCGTAAACTACTTTAGTTTTATGTCTAGTTGGCCAATAATTGTTTTTGGATTGGTTTTTCAGAGGTTTCAGGAGAATTTCAGAGTATATTCTTGAAATGTTCTTTTCACTTCTGTATTCTTCCTTCTGGGTGGCAGCTTTTAGTTTTGCTCTCGAGGTAGTCTTCCTTCCGTTCACTTAATTTACTGTCTACCATGCTAATTGTGATTGTCTATCTTCTACCGAATTTCTGATTTTATTGATATAGTTTTGAATGTATTCTTCTTATTCTTTTTGGTATCAGTTATTTCTCTAAGGAATTTATCAAGCTTATGTACATTGACATTTGTTAGGTTTCTTTCATTAAGTGAGGATGCTTTTTTCATGTTATCTCGTATTTCAAACGATTATTGACTCCCATGGAACTCTTTATTTAGCTCTTGGTTTGATTGCTGCTTCTACATGGGCGGTTACGAAGTTTTCATATCCGTCATTCGGAGTATGTTTTTCAGATGTCTTTCAACAAAAGAGTATCAGATTTGTTTCTTACAGTTACCGTATATACGAAGTGCCTTCAATAAGTTTCCAGACTTTTTGTACAGGCATTTAAAACTGTCGTAGACTCTTGAAAATTCAGCATGTTATTCCTATACATCTTATGAGATGACTGATTGATTTTATAATTTCACGTTCAAATGAACAGCTACAGCAGGAATTGGAATACTAAAGCCTGATTGTCACAGCTGGTGAATTTCAAAAATGCAATCTGGACGTGAGGACACTTTAGAAGAACGATATGCAATAAAATTCTGCTTTAAACTTGGAAAAAATGCCACAGAAACGTACGGAATGCTTCAGACTGCTTTTGGAGCATATTGCATGAATCGAGCATGAGTTTTTGAGTGGCATAAGAGATTCAAAGAAGGCTCAGAGTATGTGAGGGAGGATGAGAGGTGTAGTAGAAGTAAGGAAGTCAGAACACCAGAGTTGATTGGCCAAATAAAGAATTTTATGGATAAGGACAGTCATATGTCTATAGAGTCAATAAGTGCACAGTTTGATGTCAGTGTGGGAACTGTACACACAATTATTCGTGATGAACTGAAGATGCGGAAGATTTGCGCGAAGCTTGTCCCAAGGGTGCTCAGAGAAGATCAGAAAGAAAGACGTTTTCGTGACAGCAGGGAGATGGTCAAGCTGATCAATTCAGATCCCGCAGTTCTTGATGCTCTGATGACCTGCGATGAAAGCTGGATCTACTGATATGACCCAGAGACCAAGAGACAGAGTTCCCAGTGGAAGCATGTTGGCTCTCCCAGACCCAAGAAGGCCAGACAGAACAAATCCACCCACAGACTTTTAATGATCCCTTTTTTTAACAGCACTGGCATGATCTACATGCACTGGGTTCCCACTGGACAGACAGTCAACAAGGAATACTATGTTGAGGTTTTAAGGGAGTTCAGGAAGATATTCCTTGGGAAAAGGCCAGCATTCTTCAAATCGGGTCAGTGGCATTTCCACCAAGACAATGCACCAGTCCACAACTCCATCCTTGTCACAGACTATTTGACCAATATGGGCATCAAGACAGATCCTCAGCCTCTCTATAGTCCAGACCTTGCTCCCTGTGACTTTTGGTTATTCCCTAAGCTCAAGAAAAAACGTCGAGGCTGTCGTTATGAGATAATTGAGGAGATGGAAGAGGCTGTGACGAAGGTCAGTGACACGCTCACACAAGAGGTCTTCCATGTGGCTTTCCAGAAGATGTTGGAACGGTAAAAGTGCATTGCAGCCAGAGGAGATTACTTCGAAGGGGACTAGAGTTTCATGTGTTGACTATCAATAAAAGTGCCCATACGAAAAAAGTCTGGAAACTAATATTGCTTATATCTCTATTATTAAGTGAGTACCAGTCATAACCTGTGGTTTTAACCGTTAGTTTCTTATTTCTGCGTAGATTTAGGGATATCTTTGCAGAGACGATTCTGTGATCGAATGACACTCCTTCAAAAGAGGCGTATGCCTCACAGTTCAAAGTGCAATTAATATATTTCTTGTTCATGAGTATTTAGTCTAGTTATGCTTTTGTGTTTTTTGGGTAGGTGTTGGTCCAGTTTTTCCTTCTTTTTTGGAATTTAGTGTTTAGGCATGAAAAACTGCTCTCTTTTGAAAAATCTGTTAGATATTTGCCATTTCTGTTAGGCAACTTGTGTGGTTTCCGTCTTTGCCTATATGAGCATTCATGTCTCCACCGATGATTAGAACATTGTGTTTGGTAATATGCCGAGTAAGGGAATATAGCTCGTTGTTGAAGGTGGTGATGTACGTGTTATTACTGGCTTTGGCGATTCGATTGTTAAGCAGGGGTTGCCTTCGATGTGGCACGCATAATTTTCGGTTGGGTTTTCTTTATGCTATTTAATGATTTTAAGTCATGAGGACTGAGAAGCAATACAACATCTCCTCTGGCGGCATTTCCATGCAAATGCCAAGAGAAATGTCCAACCATTACCGGGATCATGGTATTTTGATTCTTGTTCACAATGGTGATATCAATGTTCTTGCATAGATATGATGTCTATATGTTACTCGACTATAGATTCTCTTAGTTCGGTTAGCTAGATTATTGTGTTTAAAGTCCAAAACTTAAATGTCGCTATGTTAACAATGTTTTTCCATCAAAGTAAGTTGGATTTAGGTTTGGGTCCTGTATCTGATTTTTGAACGCTGGAGCCAAAGTTCCAGCCTCAATAAAACGGGCCCCCTTTTTTACTCGTGTGAAGGGCGATGCAGTTTGGATGTACGGCTTGGATTAGAGTAATAGTTATATTTCTTTGGTTATTTTTATCTTCAATGGACGCAAACCTTAAAGATGCGTAGTTGTAGTTTCCTGACTGAACTGTTAGATTCTGGCTGTTGACCTGTGAGGTGAAGTGCATTATTGACTCACCTTTGAATTTATCCAGCTTACTACACATCCACCGTGCTGCATCCCATGGTTTCCATTGCAATATACTTGTGTGGGTCATAAAATATTCTCCTCTCTCAGACACAAGCTGGGACCGGATACCTTAGTAGTTATGGAGAGAGAGAGAGAGAGAGAGAGAGAGAGAGAGAGAGAGAGAGAGAGAGAGAGAGAGAACCTTTTTTCTTAAGTTTTTAACTTTGCTGAAGTTTAACTCTCCTTTTTTAGCTTGATCAGGTACACGTGGGATTACCTCATTTCATCATTACGCTAAAACAAAATTATTCGGGAGCCTGCACAGAACTTCGACCCGAACCCTTTATTTAATCCACGGGGGCAGATTGTTCTAATAACCGGGTACAAGTGTTATAGTAAGTATTCCTGGTTATTTTTACTTGTAGTCAGGATTGAACCTGCAACCTCATGATAATTTCACTTAGCGGGACTTATAAATCTAATGTTTTTCTTAACATTATGAATAACTATGTATTACTATTATTTACGATTTTTTAAATTTTAGCTTATATTGCAATTTTTTTACCTAGGCCTTTTGAGCATTGGTTTTGATATCGTATTCATAGTCAACTGGATTCGATTCGAAGTTCCGTGTAGGCTTCTGAGTTCGACAAGAAACATCTGAAGAAGGCCGATGGACGCATCGGCTGAAACATTGTAAATACAGCAACAAAGATGCAAATAATAGTCCGAATCAGCAGTACATGTTCTAAAATAGTCTGAATACTCTAAATGATAAAAAAGGGAACAGATTTGTTGTCCATTGAAAAAAAATGGCTCTGATAATGGAATCTTAATTGTTTGATATCATTAGGACAACAAAAATTTAGAGACAAAAATTCTATCTTAATTATCAGACAAGGCAGAATTGTTTGCATCAAGAATATTGAGTGGTTTACTTGATAAAGAAAATTCGGTCGTTTGATAAATTTGGAAACTTTCCTTCACCTACGCATTTTGAAAATCAGATTTGTCACAAAAAGACAGTTGTGCCAGCCCAGAGATAAAGGCCTGGTTGAAGAGAGAGAGAGAGAGAGAGAGAGAGAGAGAGAGAGAGAGAGAGAGAGAGGAATTAGGATGGCCTTAGACCCTGCTGATACCAGGTAAAGCTGAGAGATACAAATCAAAGTAGGTTTGAGTTGAGAGGGTGGATCCAACCTTCAGACCATCAAAAAGGGAAAGAACAATTTCCCAAATTTGAAGAAAAGCTGTTTATAAAATATTAGGATAATGAGAGATTGACATTAAGGATGAACAGATACGATACCCATCCAACCCTCACACCGGTTCGATACCGGACCTAATATAAGTTGTTGATTTTGACATCTCAGACAGAGAGTCCGGGGAGAGTTAGAGTCGGGGTCAGAAGAATAAGAAAAAAGATTCCGGAGAGAGACTGTCTGCTATCTTTTCTGGACCATAGCTTTAAGCCAGCCTCCAGATACTAAAGACTTGGCGTACTGTTAGACTATTTGTAGCTGTGTTGCAGAATTAGTCAAAGTTAGAGAGAAGAGTCTTAGAAGAAAGACAGCCACAGTCGCTGTTAGAGCCCACTTCAATTTGAGAGACCTGAACCGATACCTCGGGCTAGACTTCGAATACTAAAGACAAGAACGATTATAACAAGTATTTTTCAGTGCCACTCAACTAGGATCGCAACGTGAATGGTTTAAAACCACTGCTTACAACAAACAATATAAACAAAAGGATTTGTTACATTTCTAACCCGTTTTGATTATTTTTTTGTGTTTGAGAATCATTTTGATGTAAGTACTGGCCGTGGAACTTTTCATCACTTTAGTGACCTCGTCAAGTGATTTTCTCTGTTTCTGTGAACAAAACACAACGTGGGCAGAGAGGTAAATGTTTATGAAGGACACCGATTGGTTGCCGTGGCCAGGTTAGTCTTCAGGAGGTTGCATCTATCGATTTATCTATCTCAAGAGAGGGTCCTCGTGGCGTAACCTTTTACACGCTGGACTGCGACCTCCAAGTAAACGATTTCGAACTCCACTTGCAATATTACTTTCAATTTTGGACTAAAACCCTTTGGCAAAATATCCTACACGCAACAGGTTAAATGATATCACTGCTTTTCTTCTAGAAAGACGGCCTTGGCATTAAATAATCCACCAAGTTTGATATTCCATGGATCAAAGTAGCTAAAATAAACCTATCTACCTTAGTCTGTTCAAATTTGTCTTTCTTTTTTCTATCTATCTATCTATCTATCTATCTATCTATCTATCTATCTATCTATCTATCTATCTATCAAATTCTCATAAGTATTTGAACAAACAGATAATTTTTTTTATCATCACCTACTTTTAGGCGTTGAAACGGTAGCATTAGGCAAAAATAAGTAATTTTTTCAATTAGTAAAAGACCTGTTTTTTCTTCCCGAAAGTTAAATTTCTGAAAAAAAAACCCAATTTTTTTACAATGGAATATTGTTTAAAAAATACATTTTTCATCCTTCTAAAGTCTTGTTCAGGTATTAATAATTCTTTTTGATATATATATATATATATATATATATATATATATATATATATATATATATAAGGATCTATTTTAAATGTGTTACTATCATCATAATTTATGTATATCATCATAATTTATGTATATCATCATAATTTATGTATATCTACAGACACAGGAATATGCTCGCATGCACGAATTTACGCACGCACACATACATACACATGTACATACATGCGTACACACGTATATGCATGTAGGTACATACACAGATTAACATATACATACACAGGCAGACTGACAATGACCTACATACTCACATACACACACAGAGACACATATACATTTGAGAAAAATAAGAGGAAAAGTGAATAAACCGAAACACTGACAACGGATTCAAAAATGATATTTTGTTTTTATTTCAAATCCGTCGTCAGAGTTTCGGTTTATTCACTTTTCCACTTATTTTTTCACATCTCATCGGATTTACCAAATCTACCATTTTTCCATATACCTATATATATATATATATATGCAAAGCTCTTCGAATGAATTGAGCACTTAGGTATCCGGTAAGGCAAAAATGTAAACAAACTAAGGCTGCTACATAATGCCTTATAATTCCCGAGCTGACGTGGTTCGCTTGTTGGCTGAGCGGTATGATACTAAGTCTAACGTAAAGTTGGGCTGGTTTCGACCCCAGCTTCAAGCGTCCTACGTGTCTAGCCACACTGAAGAGTTGTGATACAACGAAACAGACTGTCTCTGGATGACAATATATACGCTCCCCCATGGGGGTTGAGCACACGGGCGAAGAAATATACGGCTGCCACTCGCATAATGCACAGCTCTCCGGATGAATTGCGCACTCTGGAATCCGGTAAAGTATGAATGTAAACAAACGAAAACTACTACTTAATGCCTTATAATTCCCGAACTGACGTGGTTCACTTGTATACTAAGTCTAACGTAAAGTTGGGTGGGTTTCGATCCCAGCTTCAAGCATCCTACGTGTCTAGCCACACTGAAGAGTTGTGATACAATGGATGACAATATATATATATATATATATATATATATATATATATATATATATATATATATATATCATCTTGTCATGTCACCAGCACGGATATCCCTGAACTCCTCCCTATCGTTCATCGCTTCTGGCAGGTCCTCAGGGCTACATCCCGTATCCTCGCAGAGCTGCTGTATGTAGGTTCAAGCACCTACACATAGAAAAATAGACACACATATATATACACACACACAAGCACATACACATATTTACATACACACGCCCACATACATACAGATAAATACACACATAAACACACACACAGATACAAACACACACACACACATACATATATATATATATATATATATATATATATATATATATAATGCAATAGAATGATGATAAAACAGTTTTAAACACGACAGTTTGATTATGATTAAAGTATTTATGATAAAGGTATTTATTTCTCAACATACAGTTCTTCCTTAACACCTTTATGTTATATATATATATATATATATATATATATATATATATATATATATATATATATATATATAACATATATATATATAACATGTTATATATATATATATATATATATATATATAACATAAAGGTGTTAAGGAAGAACTGTATGTTGAGAAATAAATACCTTTATCATAATCAAACTGTCGTGTTTAAAATTCTTTTATCATTATTCTATTGCAGACTTTTATCTATGTATTGATAAGAAGACATTGATGTATGCAGACATTTAACAGACACACTATCTATCTATCTATCTATCTATATATCTATCTATCTATCTATCTATCTCCATGCGTATATTAATATGTAATATGTCAGAGTTGATAAATCTCTTTGGAAGTTCAGGTAACCTTTTAAATGTTAAAGCCTGCATTTAAAACCAAAGCAGCAACAGCAAAAAAGAAAAAAAAGAATAAAAATGTAAACAGAAGATCCAGCAAATAAAATGGAGTTTTAGGGGAAAAATGGATACGAAAAACAATCCACATTAATTTCGTTTTCAACAAGAAACAGAAATTTATATTTTGTTTAAAGAGTTCTTATATATCTTCCAACATTTTTTATTCGAATTTGATTGTTTCTGCCCAGGGCGCCTACACACAAGACATTCGCAACTGAATTGCTTCCGAAACTTGTTTTCTTTCACCTTTTTTACATATTCAGTATCTAGAAATGGGTTCTTCTTCTTCTTCTTCTTCTTCTTCTTCTTCTTCTTCTTCTTCTTCTTCTTCTTCTTCTTCTTCTTCTTCTTCTTCTTCTTCTTCTTCTTCTTCTTCTTCTTCTTCTTCTTCTTCTTCTTCTTCTTCTTCTTCTTCTTCTTCTTCTTCTTCTTCTTCTTCTTCTTCTTCTTCTTCTTCTTCTTCTTCTTCTTCTTCTTCTTCTTCTTCTTCTTCTTCTTCTTCTTCTTCTTCTTCTTCTTCTTCTTCTTCTTCTTCTTCTTCTTCTTCTTCTTCTTCTTCTTCTTCTTCTTCTTCTTCTTCTTCTTCTTCTTCTTCTTCTTCTTCTTCTTCTTCTTCTTCTTCTTCTTCTTCTTCTTCTTCCTGAAGGCTGACAAATGTGGCTTTTAAGTTCGATGTCAAATCACTTCTTAGTCATAAAATCAATATAGTAATTTTTCAAAAAATAACTAAGTCGCAGTTGCCATAGAGCATTAATATCCTTTTCAAGATATAATTACACTATCAAAGAAGATCATTATTTTTTTTCTTGTTCCTTGGCAAAAAATATAGTTTCACAATTGCTTATGCTAAAAGTAAGTGGAAAAGATCTTTTCCCGCTTCAATCATTGCTTTTGTGATCTTTAAAATGACATGTTTTAAAAAAAGATTTACCAATTTTTCCAGATAATTCCAGGTAGATTCAATGCTGAGTAGCTGATAGAGAATTTTCTGGAATTTACTCAATATTTTTGCTCTTTTTTGTATAACTTTACCATAAATACATGTCAATAATTTCCATTTTCTATGCTTTTACCACATAAACAATTAAGAAATAACACATACTATCCAGGAACAATTTTTTTGTTACATTTTGATATTAAAAAAAACCTTTGATCCAAGAAAATAGATTGTTTAAAAAGTTATCGTTTCGAAAGGTTTAGATTAAATTCCGAACTTTAGCATTTTGCTCGTTTCATTTCAGTGTTTAACAATATATTTGGATTTTAACGTTATGTTCTGTCATTTCAGTTCAAAAAGGAAAATAATGTTATGATTGAAAAGCAAAAGAAAAAGGAAACGGAAAATAAAATAATGATATTCTGGAAATCATAAAACAAGTGAATTCCAATAGAGAAAGAGCTTTTCAAATAGGCTTTTCAAAAAGATAAATATTAAAAAAAACAAACCCCAAAACAAAATAAAACAAAACAACAACAACAACAAAACAAAAACAAGTAAACGACCTAAGTGAACAGAATTCTTTAAAAAGTACTCGGGAATATTTAAATTCACTAAATTTTACCGTTTTGCTTGTTCTATTTTGATATCCGCTTTGAATATGAGCAGCCCAGTTGGTTGGAACTGTAGAATACGCGGATTGCATCCCTGCAGTGAAGTAGAACTGTGGCCTCCGCGATATATATTACCAAGACCTGTCATATGATTAAAGTTAACTTGCTGACGTCACTACTAGGAGAGTTCTGTTTTATTTACGCGGCGTCTTTCAGCGTTGACTCAGTTTCAGAACACAACATGCCCTCCCTTTGTGTGGTACCAAAGTGCAAAGGGAATTATAAAAATGGTCCGAAAGTTCATTGTTTTTCGTTTCCAAAAAGTAAGTAAAGTAAAGTTAGCGACCATAGTCGAGGGTGACCCGAAGGCTCCCTTTTCGATAGCTACTACACCAAGGTGTAGGGGAGGGCGCTACTCCATTCCCTGGATTGCTCCACTTTACCCTTGAACCGTACCTTATAATGCTGAGTGTTAAGCAAGGTGGTATCAAGTTCCATTTTTAAAGTCTTTGGTATGACTCGACCTGGGATTGAACCCAGGTCTCCCGGGCCATTGGCGAATGGAAACATGCCATTAAAAGGGAGAATTTTACCCCAAGGTAAGTAGTTAAAATTTTTATCGCCATTTATTTCAACAGGTGCTAAATTCAAAATTTGTTAAAAAATTAGTTTTGCTGTAGCACAAGAAAACAGTTTTATAATTTAAACTGAAGCCGAAAAAACTTGTTAAACATCATATTTTCTAAAAATATTTGTATTAATTATTTTTATTGATATTTTATTTAAGAAAATTGTATTTTCTTTTCAACGAAATATTTAAAAAAATCCTTAGAAAACGATCGTAAAAACTTAACTTTTCTATACTTGAAACTTTATGAATCATTTTTAAACATGAAAAAATATTCCTGAATTAATTTTTTTTTCATTCTTGAATGACCAAAAACTACAAAATTTATTCTTTAGTCAATTTTAAAAGAATTTGTTTTATTTTAAAGTTTTTTTATTTAAAAACTCTGTAAAATTATTTGTACCAAAAGTCAAGTCACTATTGCCGAAAATTTAAATTTGAAAATGATGACTTAAACTTTGTTTAAACCTATTATTTCTGAATAAGTTTTGAATTTATTTGAAACATAAAGGCCTAAATCACACCACCACACTTGAATTTTAAAACATAATTCTAAAAATATTCAATTTTTAGAAAATATTTAGCACAAAATGAACACGCTAACACACTCAAAAATATTTTCCAAACATTTTTTCCTTTTTTGATAATTTGAAATTAATACGATATTTTTTGATAATTTGAAATTAATACGATATTAATACGTAGAAAATTCTAAATTCTAATGATACTATTGTTGGTTGCTTGATTGCTATATTTGAGTGATGCCGATTTAAAAATTCTTGCAATTAAAACAAAAGTGATTTTGATTTTTTATAATTAAATTAAAAATATGAAAATTTAAGCAGTATTTGTTAAATTGTTTTTAAAATTTAGACGAATAAACGAAAAACTTTATCTTTAAAACTGTGTTTATTTACAAACACGACCGGCAGTCAGTGATGTTTATATTTTCTTATTAATTATTGTTTTTCTTAATTTTAATCAAAATTAATAAAAAACAGTATAAATCAAAACATGTCTCTTTCTTTTTTTTCTTGTTATATTTTAAAAAGTTTAAAAATCTTTATTAAAAATGTTTTAAAATCTTTATTTAAAAAAACGACTTTGTGATTATAATTCAACGTTGTCATGAAGCGAGAGATTCATTGCTCCACTAACGTGACGTCACATTTCATCGAGCAAGCCTGGGTATTAGCGACGGCCACGGTAGGGCCCAACCCCAATAAGTGTCGTGAGGAGAGAATCCAATTTTGGATCAAGAAAATGTGGAGTAGCTGTTCGCTGCTATTACTTCCAATTTCACTCTGATTCGGTAGTACCTATTAAGGTTCTGTTTGTAGGTCAAATAGAACTTTTACTAGGGATTATTATTGATATTAAATAGAATTATTAGTGTTTGACAACAATACTTGAAACCATTTAGCTGTGTGATTAATATCAAATTAGAGAGGAATACTTGTTAAATAGAATTACGAAAGTTAAATAGCAGTACTTGAAACAATTTAACTGTGCGCAAATAGAACTGTTAATATAAGCAAGACTTTAAACAATTTAGATTTGTGCAAGTAGAACTATTAGTGTTAGATAGCAATGTAGTCCTATGCTAGTCACGGAGCCCAATGTGGTGTGACTACTAGTCACAGTACTTGTTGTGGCTATTGTGTTCGTGACTACCACATTAGCTTCCGGCTGTTTGATTTGTCAAATCCTTCCGTGCTCACGTTGTGTTAGAAAGATCCACGGAGGGGGGGGGGGGGTTGATACAATTCTGCCAGATCTTCTTCTGACGGTCAGGTAATATGAGTGGCTAGATTGTCTAGCAACTTAAAGAATAGAGAAAACCCGTTCTTTAACAACAACAAAAATCGTTTTTATTGAAACACGTTTGTGAGACAATAAATAACAAACAAACGAGGTTTGCTTTCCTGGCAAACAAAAGAAGAAAGAATATTGACAGAGGAAGAGTTACGATGAGGTGCGGTTAGAGTAACACTAACGTCTCTAAAGTCTGGGACTTTAAATTTTTGTAATGTCGGATAGGTCGTGGTAAAAAATCACCTGAAGAAGGCCAGAGGTGAAATGTGGCCGAAACGTAGTGAAAGAAGAAACGACACAAAAAACTACCAAGATGAGGGGGGAAAGTCCGCAATAAATAAAGATTAATTCTCGGTTTCTGATTGGTTGTCCAATAAGAAACAATTAGGAGTCATATTTTCATTGGTCACCTGTTTCATAATTATGATTGATGAAGTTAGTGGACAACCGAAAAATCAAATAAATTTGCCAACCTTTACAATCAAATACAGTTGTCTCGCACTTAACGGACCTTTAGCAACGATTAACCAGCTTTTTCGGTCAATATAAGCCTTGAACAAAAAGATACTTATTTTAAGGATCTTTTTTGTTTTTGAGGTATATATATATATATATTAATTAGAATATATTTCATAAATTCTAATTTTTACATATCAATTAAGTACTCAACCGCACGTCGTGTCACAGCAATACTTGAAACCATTAAACTGTGTTGCACGTTTAAAGATAAGGTTACCTACAAATTATTCGTTTACAAATCATACATATACACAGGATTTGGTAATAAATAACCTACAAGAGTTGATATGCTATAAAATACAACTAACTAACCTTGAAGATAAGTGTATGATGAGGGCGCAATGCTGTATCATTTTTTGTTAAAAAATGGGGTGAAAAACAAAAACAAAACAAGGAAAATGGTAATGGAAAAGAGAAAACAAATGATGGTAACTATAAAATTATATTAATGTTAAAATAATATCATTAAATAACATCGTTCAAACAAAGGTATCATCCTATGAAGCAATTAGTAATATTTTCATTTCTTTTCCTCTTTAATTGTGTCCTGGATATGGCACTAAAACACAGCCCAATCGGCTAAGACGGGCTGTAGATTACACCGACTGTATCTCTCCAGAGATGTAAGACCCCTCCCAACGAGTGTCCTGGATATGGCACTAATATGCAGCCCAATCGGCTGGGAGGGGCTGTAGATTACACCCCGACTGTATCTCTGCAGAGAGGTAAGAGCTCTCCGAACGAGTGTCCTGGATATGGAACTAATATGCCGCCCAATCGGCTGGGAGGGGCTGTAAATTACACCGTCTGTATCTCTCCAGAGATGTAAGAGCCCTCCGAATGTGTGTCCTGGATATGGTACTAATATGCAGCCCAATCGGCTGGGAGGGGCTGTAGATTACACCCTGACTGAATCTCTGCAAAGAGGTAAGAACCCTCCCAACGAGTGTCCTGGATATTACACCAAGCAATCTGATGGTGAGGCTCCAGTAACGCTTTGGGGAATGCAGAGTATCCCTTCATTGCCATTGCTTCTAGGCCCACTCTGGCCCGGAGTGGTAGCACTTGAAAGCGTCCTATCTCTGGGTTAAATAGAACTGTTTGACATTTAAATTGCGTGCAAATAAATACTTAATTGAATTGTTAGAAATAGAACTATTTGATCATTCAACAGTATGTAAACAAATGACTGATGTTTAATTGAATTGTTGGTTATACATAGAAATACTTGGAACCATTTAACTTTGTTGACTTATGTTTACAAATCATAATTATCTAATATACATGTGTAAACCGGATTTAGTTTTAAATAACCTACTATGGTTGATATACCATAAACCAAACCAAACCGAACCACACTCTAATATGCATCCTATGGTGAGCCTCTAGTTTTGGAGCTCTGTAGAGTGTAGGTTACTTCTTCATTGGCATTACTTCCAGGTCCACTCTAACCCGAAGTGTTAGTACATGTTAGGGTCCTGTTTATAGGTCTCATAGATATGCTTGAAAATAATTATTTATATTAGATAGTATTATGTAAGTTTATCTATTATTAAATAGAAATAGTTGAAACCATAGTTGGCGACCGTAGTCGAGGGCAACTCGAAGGCTCCCTTTTCAATAGCTACTACTCATTTTCCTGGATTGCTCCACTTTACCTTTGATACGTACCGTATATTGCTGAGTGTTAAGCAAGAAGATATCAAGTACTATTTTTAAAGTCTTTGGTATGACTCGACCTAGGATTGAACCCAGGTCTCCCGGTCCATTGGCGAACACTCTACCTACTACGCCAATGATCCGGTTCCATAAATTGCTTAAATTATTAGTATTAGATAGAAACACTTAAAACTTTATAATTGTATGCAATGTATTTTAATTTTTATGACAGGAATATTTGACATCATTTGACTGTGCAAACTATTGACTGCAGCATCGAAATTATACAAGAGTCATTCAATAAATAAGGTGAAATTTTGCCCAAGGAGTTAGTAATAAGAAGCACAATTAACTGTTGCACCTTTTTCAAGCAAATCAGAAGTGTTGGGTCCCTTCATGTGCTAGATGACTGTCAGCATGGTCTTCTTAACTAATCTCTGTACCCGCGCCCGCAACTTTTTCTTTACCGCATAGTCACTGTTTCCCATTCATAGACTTTTTTTCAGCTTAGATTCATAGTGGCAAACCCATATCTAGCCCATTTGTAAAGCTTTTTTTAAATTAAAGCATGCTTCTCTGTACACATCATTCATTTTTCTGTAAATTTCACATGGCTTGTACTTCTTTGCTATCAAAACTTTGATGACAGCCCTTTGTTCAAGCCAGGATAGCTCTGTTTGATTTGCCACCAAATTTGAATTGTCTCAGAAAAAATATTTCAGCAAGATTGAAATAATTTTGCTACAAAGCAATTCCAAACAAGGCTGAATTTACATTATGAAAAATAATTTTGAGAAAAAGATATATTTTGCTTTTATAAAAAAAATCCTCTTACTTATTGAATGACCCTCATAGATAGATAGATAGATAGATTCTCCTAATTAATTGAATGACTTTCATAGATAGATAGATCGATTCCCCTTATTAATTAAATGATTTTTGTAGATAGATAAATAGATCGACTGATATCAGATTGATTCTCCTTATTCATTAAATGATTCGTATATAGATCAATAAATGAATAGATTCCCCTTATTTATTGAATAACCAAACATTTACAAATGAATAACATTTCGGCATTACATTGCCCTTAAGGAGTTGATATGCCCTTAAAAAATAGAGCAAACTAAATCTCTTTCATTGTTCTTCCTTTTATATTTCACTTATAAGTACAGCGTTCTTTAAATACGAATGATTATCCTAAAATTTAACTAAAGCAACTCTACGTCATCTATCTATAATAAGGACCATTTTACAACCAGTATTTAACATGGGTAAGTACCGCTAGTTATATGAAAAATCCGGCACAATCATCTCTTAAGTTTGAAATGTAAATCAAAAAGACAAGATATATACTATTCAAGATTCAATTTTACTAGAAGAAAGGACAATAATTGCTTTGTTGTTTAGTTATTGACCTCACTTTATTTTAAAGATTATATCATTCAAATGTTTGCCTTTACGGTTCTCAGTGAACTTCTACAGCATTCACCAACTCCTTGCCTCTGGCATTGCTGCGATTTCACGGCAAATAGAATCTTTCAGCTTGTCAGTTGTCTGTAGACTACGTTTAAAGACTTGTGCCTTCAAGAATCGCAAGGGGAAATAATCACGAGGAGAATAGATCTGATGAGCGAGCTGGCCACCATGTCATGCGACCATTTTTTAAATAAGTTTCAAACACAAACGCATGATGTTTACCGTTCAATGCATATAGATAGATCCCCTGCTACTACTCAGAGACATAATTTCTGCCCAGGCACTCTTATAACCACCTGCGCGGGGCAATTTCAAGTCTGGGAAATCACGCTGTCGGATCCTGTTTAATAATGAAATCATAACATAAAAAAAATTATTCAAGTAAAAACTGTCTGTCTGTTCGTTCAGCAAAGGATCAACTACTTTTGATATAATTTCAACAAAACTTTCAGAAATTGTAATGACCATCTATTAAAATGTTTTAAACGTATTTATTCATAATTATTTAATTTTTACTTTTCAAAATTAAACTACAACACAGCTCACTCGGCTGGGGCTGTAGAATAGGCTGACAGCGTTTCTTCAGAGGGGTAGATTGTCATGTCCAGGATACTTGTTGGGAGGAGCTCCCAACAAGTATCCTGGACATGACAATCTGATGGGGAGACTTCTGTAATACTGGAGCTTTGGGGAATGCGGAGTACTCCTTCATTGACATCGCGCCCAGGTCCATACAGTCCCAGAGTGGTAGCACCTAATAGGGTCCTATCTATGGGTCAAATAGAACTGTTTGACATTTAAATTGTGTGCAAACAAATGATTTATGCTAAATTGAATTTCTAGTGATACATAGCAATAATCGGAACCATCTGATTGAATGCAAATTAATGAATAGTGTTGAATATAATAATTAGTGTTAAATAACAATACTTGTAACCATCTCATTGTCTGCAAACAAATGATTAATATTGAATAGAATTATTAGTCTTAGATAGTAAAAATTGAAATAAAATGTGTGCTGACTGATATCAATTTGTTATTGTTTCATAGCAATACTTGAAACCGTTTAACCGTGTGAAAAAATGAATTCAGGCTCGTTTGAAAATGTGTTTACAAATGTTTACAAAATGAGTTTACAAATAATAAAGATTTAATATATATGAATTAACAGGATTTAGCATTAAATAACCTCCAAAAGTTGATATGCCATAAAACCTAACCAAACCAAACCGAAAGTACTACAAATGCTAATAAAATTAAGTAATCTCAAAATATGAACGAACGTGCGTCATTTTCAAAAGTGACGATTTATTTGACGGATATGATAGGAAAAGTAACGATCTTTCAATTCATTTTTTGCACATTTGGCTGGGGCTGTAGAATACACCGACTGCATCTCTGCCGAGAGGTTAGACCAGTGAGGTTCCAGTGATGCTGGAGCTTTGGGGAATGCGGAGCACCCCGTCATTGTTATCACTCCCAGGTCCACTCTGGCCCAGAGTGGTAGCATCTGATAGGGTCCTATCTATGGGTTAAATGGAACTAAACTGTGTACTTATGCTAAACTGAATTGTTTGAATTAGAACTGTTTGATTAAACTGAATAGCTTGAATTAGAAATGTTTTTGACAATTAAACTGTATACTTACATTTAAACTGTTTACATATGCTAAACTGAATTGTTTGTAATGGAACTGTTTTTGTATGCTAAATTGAATTGTTTGAAATGGAACTGTTTTTGACATTGAACTGTATTTACGCTAAACTGAAAAGTCTCGTATAGAACTGTTTTGGCATTTAACTGTATAAATAAAATCTACACTTATACTTAACTGAATTGGTTGAATTAGAACTGTTTGACTAAGCTGTATTGATTGAATTAGAAATGTTTTTGGCAATTAAACTGTGTACTCAAGCTAAACTGAATTGTTCGAAATAGAAGTGATTATTTGTATAAAAATGGATTTGACATTAAATAACCTTCAAAGGTTGATATGCCATAAAATCCAACCAACCAACCAATATCTATTTATTTTATTCCTTTGTGTCAACCATAGATGCCTCCTCCTGGATCACCCACTTTTAAATACTAAAAGAATTTCTACTTAATCTGGATCTTAGTTAACATATTTGAATAAAGTTTAAAGCAAAGCAAATATTTTTGTCGTCTTTTATTACAATTTGCTTATCTATTATCATTGACTTATCATTCGTAATAATTGGCATAAAGTATTTTACCATAAAAATACGTAACTTTCACAAACTTATTTTTTTTTTGTTCAATTAATTCATTTGTTTTTATATCGTTTTATTTTTTGAAAGTTTAATATATATATTTTATATTTCTTACTTGGTGATTTTCTCTTTAAAATAATTTCAGAACCATTTGAAAATTTGTTTATGTGCGAATTGTCGGAACAGAGTGAAACCAGAAACCTTAAAATTTTACGTCAATTCTGCAGTATTTTGGTTGGTTAGTTGATTGAGTGATTTTAAACGGCATGTCAACCCGTCTAGGGTTATTTCATCGCCTTCGTACGCTTGTACGTTTGTATCTTTTTTTTTGAGTTGATGTTTTCGAACAGTTTTTGCATGGAGTTATAAATCATGTATTCTTCTCTGATACAGATAATTGACACACAGTTGTATGATTTCAAGTATTCCTATCTAATATTAATAATCATAAGCTTTCGATTCATATTTAATAATCATCATTTGTTTGTACACAGTTACATGGTTTGAAGTAACTAATAATCCTTAGTAAACTATTATAGCTTCAAGTAACTTTTTATACAAATAATTTACTTATAGGAATAATTTTTAAACATACAAGGCTCATTATATTAAGTTTCCAGACTTTTTTCGTATGAGCACTTTTATTGATAATACACACATGAAACTCTAGTCTCCTTTGAAGTAATCTCCTACGGCTGAAATACACTTGTTGTACCGTTCCAACATCTGGAAAGCCCCATGGAAATCCTCTTGTGTGAGTGTGTCAATGACCTTCGTCACAGCCTCTTCCATCTCCTCAATTGTCTCATAACCTCTAAGTTTTTCCTTGAGCTTAGGAAATAACCAAAAGTCACAGGGAGCAAGGTCTGGGCTATAGGGAGGGTGAGAATCTGTCTTGATGTCCATCTTGATCAAATAGTCTGTAACAAGGATGGAGTTGTGGACTGGTGCATTGTCCTGGTGGAAATGCCACTGACCCGATTTGAAGAGTTCTGGCCTCTTCCGACGGAATCTCTTCCTGAACTCCCTTAAAACCTAGTTTTCCTTGTTGACTGTCTGTCTAGTGGGAACCCAGTGCATGTAGATCACGCCAGTGCTAGCAAAAAAAGGGATCATCAAAAGTTTGTGGGTGGATTTGTTCTGTCTGGCCTTCTTGGGTCTGGGAGAGCCAGCATGCTTCCACTGGGAACTGTCGCTTGGTCTCTGGGTCATATCAGTAGATCCAGCTTTCATCGCTGGTCACCAGAGCATCAAGAACTGCGGGATCTGAATTGATCAGCTCGACCATCTCCTTGCTGTCATGACAACGTCTTTCTTTCTGATCTTTTCTGAGCACCCTTGGGACAAACTTTGCGCAAATCTTCCGCATCTTCAGTTCATCACGAATAATTGTGTGTACAGTTCCAACACTGACATCAAACTGTGCACTTACTGTCTCTATAAACACACGACGGTCCTTATCCACGAAATTCTTTATTTGGCCAATCAACTCTGGTGTTCTGACTTCCTTACTCCTTCTACACCTCTCATCATCCCTCGCAGACTCCCTGACTTCCTTGAATCTCTTATTCCACTCAAAAGCTGATGCTCGATTCATGCAAGATGCTCCAAAAGCAGTCTGAAGCATTCTGTGGCATTTTTTTTCAAGTTTAAAGCAGAATTTTATTGCATATCGTTCTTGTAAAGTGTCCTCACGCCCAGATTGCATTTTCGAAATTCACCAGCTGTGACAATCAGGCTTTAGTAGGGTGTATTCCAATTGCTGCTGTAGCTGTTGATTTCAACCTGAAATCATAAAAGTTGGTCAGTTATCTCATAAGATGTATAGCAATAACATAGTGAATTATCAAGAGTCAATTTTAAATGCCCGTATAAAAAGTCTAGAAACTTATTGAAGGTACCTCGTATTTATTTGACCCTTTGATTGGACGCAAACCGTGATTACTATTCCTGGTTCGAGTGGGTTTGGAAGTAAATGGCATTGAAGATGGACCTCACTCTTCACAGATTTCCAGAATTGGAAGCTCATCATCAGATGCCGTTTAGTCCCAAATCGATGACCTCTTTTTTTGGGGTGGGGTGGGTTGTAACCCTCTGAAGAGGGATGAAGTCAGTTTATTTTAACCCTCGCCGACAGGTAATAGTTTAGGAAGGGCAATGAGGTTAACCTTGGTTAATTGGTGTTTAATGGTATATCAACTATTGTGGGTTATTTAATGCCAGATAGTTTGTAGGTAACTTTATTTTTAAACGAGTTCTTAGAGCTCATTTATAGCAGTTCCTGTGGCCTTGTGGCTGACGTACTGAAATGCGACATTATAGTAAGCGAGTTTGAACTCCACTCACGCTATTACATTCACTTTCACTCGGAAGAGGTATGAACTCTCTTATCATCCGGGATATGAGTTAAATAATACGACTACTGTCCTTCTGCAAGAATGGCTGATATGCCATTAAACAAAGAAACCAATATCTTATATGTTTATACACAGTTTACTGGTTTCACGTATTACTATCACAAATAATTCTATTTAATATTAATGATTTGTTTGCACACAGTTAAATGGTTGCAAGTACTGCTATTCAACATTAATAATTCTATTTATCAAGTATTCCTGTGATATAAATAATTTACATATAGCTCTACGGTTTCAAATAACTAATTATGATAACCTTTAGTAAATGATTGAACAGTTCTATTTGACACATAGATGAGACCCGAACAAGTACAATTACTCAGGGTTAGAGTGGACCTGGGAGTAATGGTAATGAAGGGGTACTTCACATTTCACAAAGCTCCAGAACAAGAGCCTCAATATCAGATACATTTTAGTGTCAAACCTAGGGTATTCGTTGGTGAGGAGTCTTACCCCTCTACAGAGGGACAGCCGGCGTATAGGACAGCCTCCGGTAACTGGCTGATAGCTTACACGGACTAAAATAAATTTAAAAAGAAACATGAAAAATTACATCAAATTATCTTCATCTAATTTTTACTTAATCTTTGGTAGACTTGCTGATAAAAGTTAATATGGATTTTAAATCTATCTACCAACCCCTCCGCATGAGCAGTTGCCTTATCGGCTGGGGCTGTAGAATTCACTGACTGCTTCTCTGCAGAGGGGTACGACTCCACCCCCTCAACGAGTGTCCTGAAATGACTCTAAATAATTTGATGGTGAGGTTCCAGTGATGCTGGGGCTTTGGGGAATGCAGAGCACCCCATCAGTGCCATTGCTCCCAGGTCCACTCTGGCCTGGAATGGTAGCACCTGATAGGGCCCTATCTATGGGTTAAATAGAACTAAACTGCGTACTTATGCTAAATTGAATTGTTTGAATTAGAACTCTTTGACAAAACTGAATAGCTTGAAATAAAAATGTTTTTGAAATTAAGCTGTGTACTTACACTTAAACTGCGTACATATGCTAAACTGAATTGTTTGAAATGGAACTGTTTTTGACGTTAAAACTGTACTTACGCTAAACTGAATTGTTTAATATAGAACTGTTTTGGCATTTAACTGCGTGTAAACAAAATCTATACTTATACTAAACTGAATCAGCTGAATTAGAACTGTTTGAATAGACTGAATAGCTTGAAATAGAAATGTTTTTGACAATTAAACTGTGTACTCAAGCTAAACTGAATTGTTTAAAATAGAAGTGATTATTTGTATAAAAATGGATTTGGCATTAAATAACCTACAAAGGTTGATATGCCATAAAACTCAAACAATCAACTAACCAACCGCACAAGCAGGATGTGACACAAACGAGTTCGAACTCCAGTCGCGCTATTAAGTTCACTTTCGTACTTATATTCTGGTAGAGGTATGAACCTCTTTATCTTCCCAGCTGGTGTTTCTACAAGGATGACTTTGCCATTAAAAAACATTGTTGTTTTTCGTGCAGATGGTTCATCCTGTCATACTGTGCAACTTAGGAACATCAGTGATCATCTTTAAAGGAAGTATGTAATATGGGTAAGTACTACTTGGTATTTTAGCATTTTTATGCAAGTTCAAATTGACAAAGGTTGGACCAAAGATTAATACAAAATCGAAACAAAATAAACGTTGAAATAAGATTTACCTGATTTTCATGTTTGTTACAATATCATTCATTTTTGGTACAAATTCTGTCAATTTAGAAGCTGAAAATCAAGTGTTTTGCGTGTATTAACAAGATGATCTTACAAGTGAATAATAAGAAATTACATTGTTATGATAATTCGAGTCATTGTCACAGTAGTATAAGTTCATTCACTTATATTTTCTGTTTTCTTCCTTCAAATATATTTTCTTTCTCTCAATACAAACATACATTTTTCAGTTTCATCTCATGTTTTCTTTCTTTCTTTCTTTCTTTCTTTCTTTCTTTCTTTCTTTCTTTCTTCTTCTTCTTCTTCTTCTTCTTCTTCTTCTTCTTCTTCTTCTTCTTCTTCTTCTTCTTCTTCTTCTTCTTCTTCTAGCATATTCTTTCTTTCTTTCTTTCTTTCTTTCTATTTCACCTATTTCTTCTTCTTCTTCTTCTTCTTCTTCTTCTTCTTCTTCTTCTTCTTCTTCTTCTTCTTCTTCTTCTTCTTTAGTGATTCGCCTTCCCCTGACTCTTTCTCTGAATTCTATTCCTTTCTATTCCTTTTATTTCTTTAAAGTTGTTGATGCTATTCCATTATTGTCTTTTATTTATTTTCTTTCAAACAAATATTTAACGTGTCAACCACAGTTGTACGTAGGTTATATTAATTGAACTCTAACTTCTTTAAGAAACAAAGCGGCTATTTTGCTTTTATTTTATTCTTGACGTTTCTCTTGCGAATGTCTAGCTTTCAAATTTTCTTTATTTACCTTTCTTTGTTTTTTTTCTTTGTAAGCAACATGCAAACAAAATATGTGAAATGGAATAGAAACAGTCGAACAGAGTTTCGCGTGAAAACATACAAAATTAACAAAACATGTTAGATGCAAATGTTCAGATGCGTTTACAAGAGTTGTTTGTTTGCTTGCTTGCTGGCGCACGTGCGTGCACACACACACACACACACACACACACACACACACACACACACACACACACACACACACACACACACACACACACATGAAACTGACGCAACACATTCTTTCAAGTTTCTTTTCCTCATTGCAATCCAGAGTCAGCACAAGTAAACATGACTACGTATATACAAGGTGTTTTCAAAATTGTCGAAACTGAATCTGAATTCACCAAGAGAGAAGTAAATAATGGATGAAGTGTTAGTTTTCTTCAAAATACGAGGTGGGTTCAAAAAGTATCGAGCCTGAAGCTGTATTAACCAAGAAATAAATGAACACTGAATTAAACGTTAATTTTCTTCAAAATAGTGCCCCTTAGTATTTAAACAAGTTTTCTATTTGTCGATGCACCAAAGAAAGAAGGCTTTTGATATGATGTAAAGCTGCATTGTCATATTTATTTTAATGTCCTTCTCATCCTTAAATATTTATGTCTTTGAAATGATATTTTAGTTAAGGAAACACGAAAAAGTCGCACGGAGTTGAAGCTAGGAAGTATGTAGGGAGCTGTACTTTCGCAATCCCGTGTTTCGTCAAAAACTGCTGTTAAAAATATAAATAATGGCTTCATAAGTTTTTCAAATGATGCAGTCATTTAAAAAAAAACAAAACACAATTACAATACAAGCAAAATGTATTTCCACGACTTAAATTCGAATTCGCTTAATTCGAGGCAATAGTCCGGTGCGTTTTCCACTATCCCACTGGTACTCCCCCATAGGTGTATATGTGTGTGTGGGAATGTAAACTAAAACAATCCAATTCTTCCCTTCTGTTGTTCATTCCATTACTCTTTGTTTCATGAGTTTTTTTTTTAATCGAAAGAACAACCAATCCTCAGAGAGTTCCCTTTTTAAAATAGAAGGTAAGGATTGAATTGTTTTAGTTTTTATACTGTTGTGCTGGTCGACATGCGAGCACTTTGATTTATCCAACGTTTTTAAGTGATTGTTTTCTTTTTTTTCATCTGTTTATATATATATATATATATATATGTATATATATATATATATATATATATATATATATATATATATATATATATATATAATCAGGTAAGATTGAGGATGAAATTTGAGGTTATGAGAAAAAAGAAATACAGTATGGATCAGATTTTTTCCCTATTGGAATAGCATCCTCAGATAAAGCTATCCCTATAGCGAATTTAGAAGTCATTTAACTGTGTGCAAACAAATTACTATTGTGATTGAAAGGGAATAGTTACTTGAAAACATAATCGTCTAAATATATTATTAGATGGGAATACTTTTAAATCACATAATTGTGTACAAGTTATCAATATTTGATTGGAATACTCAAAACAACATGAATATGTACAAATTATTCGTATTAAAAATTATCATTACTTATGGAGGTGCTCTATCGTTGTAGAAAATGAAATCGGTGACCTAATCCTGGGCGAGGCTGTATGTATTTCGCTGCGTGCTAATCCCCTTATGAAAGGCATGAATTCATCTGTTCAACTCACCCTAGCTATGGGTAAGCAGTAAGGTAGATTGGATATTTTAGCCTTCGTTGGGCCACCAGTTTAGGAGAAAGAAAACTCTAGTTTCAAACCAACTTTACTCCGCTTAAGAATTGGCCTTGCGGCAGAGGACTTGGGTAAATAAATACTTGAAACTATAATGGCATTAAAAAAAGAAAAAAAAGAAAGACTGATTTGGGCATCATATTACCCAACAAGTGTTGACTTGCCATAAATCCACCCAACCATCCATGTATTTTTTAAGATTATAATTACAGAGAGTGCAACAGAAATACTTCCCACCTTTTAATCTGAGACTTATAGGGTGAAAGTGAACTTAGGCAAGTGGTAATGGTTGCTTCATTAAGCTTATGTCTTATCATTTTTTTTAGATACGATCAGTAAAGATTATAACTTGGACCGGTGTACACCTTGAATTTGCTGTTGAAACATTTCTTAAGACTGATGAATCTGTAATTTTCGTGCGCCTTTCTTATTATGCTGGTCTTGGTTTGGTTTGGTTTTATGGCATATCAACCTTTGTAGGTTATTTGATGCCAAATCTGGTTTATACATATCTATTGAATATTTGATTTGGTTTAGTTTTATGGCATATTAACCATTGGAAGTTATTTAATGCCAAATCCGGTTTATACATATATATTAGATATATAGGATTTGGTTTGGTTTTAAGGCATATCAACCATTGTAGATTATCTAATGCAAAATCCTGTTTATACATATACTCGTATAATGAATATATATATATATATATATATATATATATATATATATGATTTTTAAACACATTTTGTAGATGACATTTTTAAATGAGCTTGAGCTCTTTTTTGTACACCGTTAAATGGTTTCAAGTATTGCTATATGTCAAAATTTAATAAGTCATTTGCACACATAGTTTGTCGGTAATTTCAGTTTGAAATGAGTTACAACTCATTTGTTTACACACTAGTATGACTATTTTTTCTATACAGTTAAATGATTTCAATTATTGTTAAATTATTCATTTGCACACAGTTCTATTTCTAACAATTCAATTTAGCGTAAGTCATTTGTTTGCACACAGTTTAAATATCAAACAGTTCTATTTGAACCAGAGATAGGACCCTATCAGGTGCTGCCTCTCCGAGTCAGAGTAGACCTGGGAGTAATGGCAATGAAGAGGTAATCCACATTTCCCAAATCTCCAAAGCTGGAGTTTCGCTATCAGATGGTTTAATTTCATATCTAGGAAACGTTTTGGGGGTCGGGGTCTTACTCCTCTGCAGAGATACAGTTGGTGTATTCTTCAACCTCAGCCGACTGAGCTATATTACATTGGAATGATGCTGTTCTGGATAGAATTTTCAAAACATAGCGCTTAGAATTTTTTTATCTGGAACCACAGAATTCCTATATTACTTGAAATGAACTTGAAAAGCTCTCTGTGAAGAAATTACAGATTCAACAGTCTTAAAAACGTTTCAACTGCAAACTCACAGTGTGCACCGGTCCAAGTCAGGATCATAACTGATCAGATCTGCCCCCCCAAAGCAGCCCCCCCCCCAAAAAAAACGATGGAGCTACCATTGCCACTTGCCTAAGTTCACTTGCACCGCACAGGTAACAGTTTAAAAGGTGGAAGTTATTTCTGTTGCAGCCTGTACAAATTCATGATTTCAAAAATAAGGAAAGTTAGCAAAATATGTATATAAAATTCGGTATGTGTGTGGGTATAGGGGGGTATGTTCACGCGCACGCGTAGATATGTGTTTATAGATGGAGTCAGTGACGTCATGGCTGTTCAATGATTATACCATGCAATGTTCCAAGTGTAATGACGTTTGTAATTAACGGCCACCTCAGCTTGCAGAGGTAAGGGAGGAAGAGAAGAAGGTCGGGGGGGGGGAGAGAAGTTTAAAAGATAGGTATACGGAGGGGGGAGCGAAGAGAGGGAAATAAGGGTTTGGCAGATGAGGACGTGGAAACAATTTCTCGAAGTGGAAACGTGGGTTTAGAGAGAAGCCGTGAACACATTCAATATTTATGCATTCCTTAATTTTTTTGTTTGTTTTTGTCCGACATTATTTATAGTTGGGATAGGGTGAAACTTTGTTTCTTTTTTTTTTCTTTTTTCTTTCATATTCAATGCATATCCTTTTTATCCGTGTATATAGCTTTCTTTCTTTCTTTCTTTCTTTCTTTCTTTCTTTCTTTTCACCATTTGTCAGTCATATTTGATTTTTCTATTGATTTTTTTCTAATTGCATATTTGCCTGAAATTTACTCTACATATCTTTTCTTTTCCTATAAGACCGTCCTATCTATCTATCTATCTATCTATCTATCTATCTATCTATCTATCTATCTATCTATTCGGTTTATATTGGATTACGGTGTTATCAATTTTTCTCTATATATTGTCGGATTACACGCCATTATTTACTTCCATATATATATATATATATATATATATATATATATATATATATGGTATTATAATGTACTGGGCGCATCAGAAAAAATGGATATGATTTCACAGTCTAATAGTTTGACTAATTCTTGTTTAAATGATCCCAAATTTTAATTGCCTGTGTAGAAGCAACTTACTTTTCACGTATAGAAATGCGATTCATTAGAAAAGCAAAGGGGCTTAACAACGTGTGTAGAAAAAAAAAATTAAAACTCTGTATAAACACCTTTTCTTTTCTTGTGAATGGCATTTCTCTTCATATAAAAGAAAAGAAAAAAGAAAAAAAAAGAAGAAATACAACATAAACCTTTAAACATCGAAGTTTTGAGTTGTTTGTGGACATTGAGGTAATTTGAATGAGAATTGGTCAAGTTATTATCTCATCGATTTTTCTGAAACACCCCATATATATATATATATATATATATATATATATATATATATAATCGGGTGAGGTTAGGAATAAAATCTGACGGTATGCGAAAATTGAAGACAGTTTAGATAATCGGACTGACATTTTCCTCTTTAGAGAAAGCATCTTCAGATGACGCTATCCTTAAAGCGAATAATAAAGTAATATAACTGTGTGCGAATTATTATATCAGATAGCAACACTTGAAATCATATGATTGTGTGCAAGTAAATTATTATTATCATTATTATTATTATTACTATACCCCTCTAGAGTTTTTCACATCAGTATTAGCTGATGGCTTTTCACTGGAGCTTGAGTGACAGCAAGTCTCCTCAAGTCTCCAGGACTCTTAGTATTCTGGCCGTTCTCATTAATGCTGTCATTTTGATAGTCTCTACTCGTCCGCCAACTTCCAAGTCCTCCAGGCCTTTTAATAATCCTTTAATTACTGTGCCAAAAGCACCGATCACAATTGGTACAATCGTCACTTTCATGTTCCACAGCTTTTCAATTCTCTAGCAAGGTCGAGGTACTTATCCTTCTTTTCACATTCTTTCAGTTTTATTCTGTGGTCAGCTGAGACAGTAAAGTCGACAATTTTACAAATTCTCTTTTTTTGTTGTTAATTATTATAAGGTCTGGTCTTCTAGCCGAGATTAGGTGATCCGTGTGTATGTCAAAGTCCCATAGGAGTTTTTGTGTGTTATTTTCTAGGACAGGTGAGGTGTGTAAAGCGATCTGAGGAAGAATTTCATTTTGGTACCAGGAAGCCCATATTTTCAGGCATGCTTATATATCATTATTATTATTCACTCATTAGAGCTTTTCACATCAGCGATAGCCGATGGTTTTTCACTGAAGTCTGAGTGACAACAAGTCTCCTCAAGTCTCCTGGACTCTTCTAAGTATTCTGGCAGTTCTCAACAATGCTGTCGTTTGGATGGTCTCCACTATTATTATTATTATTATTATTATTATTATTATTATTATTATTATTATTATCAAATAGAATTAGATGAGATATACTGGGAGTTTCGGAAAAATTGATATCATTTCGTAATCTAATAAATTGATCAATTCTCATTTAAGTGATTTCGAATTTTAACAGCGAGTGTAGAAACAATTTGAAATTCTATGTTTAATGTTTTTTTCTTTTCTTTCACTGGAAATTAAAAGGTGTTTAAACATTAAACATAGTATTTTAAGTTTTTTCTATAGATGTAGGTAAAATTTGAAATCATTTGAACAAAAATTTGTCAAGTTATTAGATAACGAAATCTCATCAATTTTTCTGAATCCCCCTGTATAACTATATAATATATACACAATCGTGTGAGTTGAGGAATGAAATCTGAGAAAACTGAAGACAGCATGGATAATCAGATTGACAATTTTTACTTTAGAGTTAGCATTCGAAGATGACGCTATCCATGTAATGAATAATGAAGTCATATAACTGTAAGCAAATTATTATATCAGATAGTAATACTTGAAATCATATGATTACGTGCAAGCAAATTATTATTATTAAATAAGATTAGCTAACTGAAAACATATAATCATCCGTATATTATTAGTATTATTTAGGAATACGTGAAACTATATAATTGTGTGAAAATTGTTAATATCAATCAGGAATACAACAAACCATATAATAGCGTGCAAATCATTTGTATTAACGAATATAATCTATCTATCTATCTATCTATTGTTTATTGTCTTTCTAATTTGCATTTCAATTTGCAATGAATCCCTCTTCTAAAGAAAATCCAACAACGTATGAATAACCATAAGTGAAAGAAGAATTTTCTCTCACCAACCATAAAAAATTAGAAAAAAACAAACAAACAAACAAACTATAAATCAATGGAGCAAGCGACAACTGTTTGAAAGAAAAACTGCATACAGACGTGAATACTTGAATAGTTTCTCGGAAGAAAAACTGAATAAAAACGTTCTTAAAATATCTTCAGGACATTTTTAAACAGGAAAATATTTTGTTCATCGTGTTTATGTTCGCTGTCTTTTTGCTCTACTCATTAAATATTCAAGTTTAAAATACATTCATATTCAGGCATTTTGTATATTCCTATTCACAGTCGATGCCTTCAAGTGACTTGCCTCGTTTGAAGTGTCTCGAACAATTTTCACTCTAGTTTGTGGAACGTGTTATTGTTTTTCAAATGACAGGTTATCTCATAAATTTCCTGGGTAGAATCTGATGAGTTGCTTTTAGATTTAATGAGTGGATAGATAAAATACAGGGGAAGAAAAGAAAACTTCAAAATAAGATTTATTACTTAATTCAAGACTTTTTTGTATCAATGTACATATAGGTTTTCATCGAGATAATGGTCATCATGATGTTGCATCGTTTAAAAAAAAAGTCTTAATCTAATTATTCTATTTTTTAATACCCATGATACATAATAAAAACTTTGCTAGCACATTATATCTAACAAACTTGACGATACATGAACCCGTTGAATTTTGTATTATCCATGATGCTGTGTCTGTCTGTCTGTCTGTCTGTCTTTTTCTTTCTCTCTTTATATATGCATTTATACAGGGTGCAATGAGTAGTCACCATTTGAAATTATTAACTTCACGTATGCGCATTATTTGTTTCATGTTTTATCTACTGTACAGTAAACTCAAGTCAGTATGGTACTGTTACAATTCATTCCTCCAGAAATTTGAAAACGGCATTCTCACTAGAAGTCAAATTCGAAGATTTCAGTGTTTGGGTATCAATCTGAGGACAGCTTCATATTCCTATTGATAAAAAATCCAAACAACTAGTCCATACGGTATCATTTACCAATGTAAATGAGAGTGTTAGAAAGGTTTGCCTATGATTCAGGTGTTTAAAAAACAAAAACCGGTCACATTAGGATTATAAATTTATTTCCATCCTGTTATGGGTTTTGATATAAATTAAAAACACCAAAAATAAAACCCTAACAGGACTTCTTCAGAATAGACACAGGAAAGAAGGGTGGGAGGGGATAGAAGAGGGTGAAGAGTTTTCTCCTCATTTAGCCCACTTCCGGTTTTTTAAAAATTTATTGCCGGTTGCAATTATAGTAAATTAATTTTCTTATTTTTATTTTTTAAATTCTAAATACATTTCAACTTAAAACTCCAGATTTAATACAAATTTAGATAAATACAACTTTCTTTAATAACTTTACGTAAGGATACAGTAATACTTATATTAAATTAAGTTTAAAATTTAAAATTAAGATTTTTAATTTAAAATTTTATTTTCGTGCCTATTAATTCAATTACTCTTCCATTGAAGAAGAGAAGAAACCATATGATGTGTACGTACTCTTCCCCCTCTGCAGAGGTGCAGTCAGTGTATTCTACAGCCCCAGCTGACTGGGCAATATACAGAGTTAATGTCAAAGCAGTTTTATTTCAGATAATTCAGTTTAGCATAAGTACACAGTTTAGATGTCACAACAGTTATATTTCGAGCAATTCAGTTTAGCATAAGTACGCAGTTTTAATGTCAAAACAATTCTATTCTAAACAATTCAGTTTAGCATAAATACGCAGTTTAAATGCAAAAAAAAAAGTAAAGTCGAGAAACTAGGGTTTGGTTCTATTCAACCCATAGATAGGACCCTTATCAGGTGCTACCACTCCGGGCCAGAGTGAACCTGGGAGCTATGGCAATGAAGGAGTTCTCTGCGTTCCCCAGAATCACTGGAACCTCACCATTAGGTTGTTTAGTGTCATATCCAAGACACTCGTTGGGGAAGTCTTACCCCTCTGCAGAGAAGCAGTCGGTGTTCTACAGCCCCAGCCGACTGGGTAAAAAAATGAAGAAGACGATGGAAAAAGGAAGAGTAGATAGAAAACCGATAGGTGCAAGAAACTAACCAGAAAAGAAGAAAAAGAAATATATATATATATATATATATATATATATATATATATATATATATATATATATAAAGGTCATTCAATATATATATATATAAAGGTCATTCAATAAAAAAGAGGGATTTTTTTGAAAAAGCAAAATAATTTTACTTGAGAGTTTTTTTTCTTTAAATGTAAACACTTCCTTACTTAGAATTGGTTTATAGCTAAAACTGTTTTAATCATATGGAAATATTTGTTTACGTGGCTATTCGGAATGATACTAAATCAAATACAATGCTTCAGGATTGAAAAGTCCCACCCAACCAACCAAACTAGGATTGAAAAGAGGTTTGTTATCAACTTTTGGGTGGCTGAGAAGTGCAAACCATATTACATTTACTGAGGAATGTGTGATGTGTACAGAGAAGCATGTTATCGTCAATTTTTTTTTTTTTTACATATGGGCTAATTATGCGTTTGCCCCAATGAGTCAGAGTAAAAAAAACAATACATGAAATGAAAACACACTGACTCTTCGGTAAAGAAAAGGTTCACGCGCTGAGCTCAGTAAAGAAGGTGATGTTGACTTCTGGGATATAAAAGGATCCATCAACATCGATTTCCTTGAAAAAGTAGCAACCGTAAATAGTGCTTCTTATTGCCGATGACTTTGGCAAAACTAAACTTATTTGTGGTGGGGGAGAAACTGTGGCGTTATAGTTAAAGTGCTGGATCACGAGATAATAATTAACGATTTCGAATTTCAGACACGTTTATTTTGGGGCTAATACCTTTGTGAAAATTATGAACCCTTTTATCCTCCCAATTATGGCTTAAATAATACCACCACTATTCTTCTACAAGTATGGCTTTGGCCAGAAATTACCCACGAAAGTTCATATACCATTAAACCAAGAAACCAGAAGCTTATTTATTAAATGACTCTCTTATATATATATATATATATATATATATATATATATATATATATATATATATATACAGAAAAGTGTTGAAAAAGATTAATATTTCTTAGTATTTTTAGATTATTATATAAATTCCATTTAAAAAAAACAAGTTATTAAAAAAGATTAAACACACACATGAATACAAAATAAAAAATTTATATATATATATATATATATATATATATATATATATATATATATATATATATATATAGTTAGGCAGTAGTCTTTCATTTAAGCATGCTTGATTAAGTAATAAAGACACATTTTGTCTAGATAATTTTATGAAGATCCTTTCAAGTTTCCTGATTAGCGCTGGGGACAATTTTGGTAAATTCAGCCACCAATTCCAACCAGAAACCAGGACACTTATCAGGAAACTTGAAAGGATCTTGATAAAATGATATAGACAAAATGTATCCTTATTATTTAATCAAACATGCTTATATATATATATATATATATATATATATATATATATATATATATATATTTGTATGTGGATTTACGTGTGTATATAAGAGGGTGAGTCAAAAAGTAATGCCTTTTTTCTTTAGTGTAGGAATAATTACCGATACAGGAACATGTATCGTACATCAAAATGAAGCTAGTCCTCAGTGGATCCCTTCCCTAGTTCTTAACATAGTCACTGTTTCTCCCAATAGCAATTTTCCACCTTCGAATGAGAGCATGTGTCCTTGTTCTTTAAAATTTTGTTGACTGTTCTTTGAGCCACTTAATCACTGCACTTTAGCCTCTTAAACTCTTTTTCACGGGGCTAAAGAGATTATTGTTTGAAGGCGTTAAGTCCGGTGAGTATGGAGGATGCGGTAAAGCTGTCGATCCGAACGAGGCGATTGTCTACTTTGTCCTGATGATTGTGTGTGGTAGGGCATTGAGATGCAGGAGGAGGACATTATCGATCGGCAAAATTTAGCATCTTCATTGCATATATCTTTTTATATTTGATATTTTGGGGAGTTAGGAGGAACATTACCTTACAAGGTAAAATCATGCTGGTACATTTTGAGGCGTGATTTTTTAAAGAAAGACGTTTATTGCTATTATCCTTTTACTCCTAGTGCATTTTTCACATTAACCTTAAATGGTGGTATTTCATTGTTGTCTAAAAGAAAGCAAGTATTCTTAGGTCTGCAGGACTCTTCTCAGTTTTTTGACTGATCTTAATAATGCTGTGGTCTGGATGATCTCGAGTCTTCCTCTGATTTCCAGTTCCTCAAGTCTTTTTTCAAAGTTTTTGGAGATCGTTTCAAGAGCAAGTACAAGAATTGGTGCTATCGTCACCCTTTATTTTCTTCACCATTTTAAAAATTCTCTGGCAGAGCCTAAGCATTTATGCATTTTTTCACTTTTTTATTTTCATTCTGTGGTCTGCCAGAACGACAAAGTCCACAACATGATAAGATCTTTTTTCTTCAACTCTTGATCTAGTCGACAAAGAATTTTATGCGTCTCTTTTTCGAGGACGGATTCTGGTTTGTGCATATACCATTTGGTAGTATGGCTTAATTTCAGTCTCTTGCACGATTCTCAGTGGATCACCTTCTTCACTCAGTCCTGTCCAGTCTTATTCTCTTTTTGTGCTTGTTTGCTACATTCACTTATTATGTGATTGTTCGACTCGTCCCTGTCACCACATAACCTACATTTGCTATTTCGTTGCGTCTTATCTATTTTCGTTTTAACATGGTTAGTACTTAGAGCGTAAACAACGCTATTAGAAGAGATTCAGTTTTTTTCTTAAGGTTCCCCTTTCTAAGCCATGTCCAAATTTTCTCGTGTGAGATTTCGCTTGTTTGTCGCTTGAAATGTCCATACAGTTGTTTTTATTTCAATTTTTGTTTTCTAGTTATTGTTGCTCAGTTGGTCATTGTGTTGTTTGCATTGTTTCTGGTCGTTGTAATTAGTCTTTCTTTGCTATTTTTAATGTAGTCTTCCGGTCGTCGTATTTATGCATTGACGCTATCTTCAACGCTGGTGAGTCCTCTTCCTCCTTCTTTTCTTAACATATTTGTCTGTCATTGCTGAGATGTAAGGCCTTATGCATCACCATTAGTTTTCTTGTTTGCTGTTTCATTTGTTGAAGTTCTTTTTTCATCCACTTCAAGATTGGTCCCAAGTATCTTACAAGGGAGACAGCTCAGGTTTTTATATCTTTGATGCTGCAGAACTTGGTTTTGAAACGGTTTCTCGTTTTTCTGAGGTAATCTTTTCTTTTTTTTTTTTTTTTTGTTTATCTTCACTTGTTTTATGTTGTCCATTTTCACTATTTCCAAGTACTTGTAAGTTTCCGTTTCTCACTGCATTCTGATTTTTTTTCTTGATTTGGCAGTTCCATTATTTGTCTTTTCCCACTTTTCATTATGAGTATAGCACATTTTTCCGTGATAAATTCCTTTCCTATAACCTGGTTGTATATATTGTTTGTATCAGAGTCTCCAATTTTTTTTCATTTACAAATAGCTTGATGTCGTCCATGTACATTTGGGGATTTATCTTTTCTTGTGATTTTGTAAATTTGTTGCCCCTGTGCACTTCCTAAGTATGTAATTCAGTAGTATCATTACTATTACAAATAATAATGACGATATCGCATTTCCTTGCAAGATATGTCTGGATTTTCACCCCTGCTAAAGTTTTATTCTTTTGTTATCTATTTCACTTTCCAGTTTTTCATGGATTCTATGATGAATTTTATGACTTTGTCGGATATATTGTCCATTTTCAGACAATCTACTATTCAGATTTGCGAGACTAAATCATTGTCCTTTTTGTAGTCAATCCATGGCATAGTTTCATTTTTCCGCCTCGCCTTGGTCTCTTTCAGGATGAGCTGATCAAGGTACAGTAAATCACCTGATCCCCTTGTTCCTCTGTAGCATCCTTTTTGTTCACGGCATACAAGCGAGGAGTAGATCGCTCTGCGTTTAGGAGTTTCCATATTATAGGTAGACACGTTATCGATCTATAGTTGCAGAGGATTCTTTTTGAGGGTCTTTCTCATTATCATCAATTCGAATATGTTTGATTTTTCTATGCGTCTACTCAATTGAAAAGCTAGTCTGTCATGGATGAACGCGAATTTTTAAAACCAGAATCCATGTATGCCATCATGGCCTAAGATGTTTCAATTCAGTACTTTTTTTTAGTGTTGCTCTGAGCGATTTCTGGTGTACGTCCGCTTCGGGGAATTCTTTCCGTCTTTTCTTATTCTTTTTTCATGTTATTTATCCATTTTGCCTTTGTGTTATGTTCTTTCTGTTTCCGTATTTTACTTCAATATTGTTTTGCTTCCTTTGCATCTAATTGTTGGTTTGTCCTTGTGCATTCTCCACCTACGTATAAGTATAATTTTCTTTCGTTATTTTGGAATGTACAGTTTTGTTTATATTGCTTTACCCTATCTCGGTATCTTTTAAGTCTTCCGCTCTTTCACCATATCTCATCTAGTTGCATTGTTAGACTTGCTTGCTGTTTTTTTTAAATCTTTTCACTTCAACATATCTCTCCATTTTTTCGCTTGTTGTCCTTCTATCCTAATTTCCCATCCAGGTTTTGTATTTCTGTTCGGGTTCTTTCGGGGAATACCGGTCTATCATAGACTAATTTCGCATTAATTAGCTCATTTAGTTCAATGATATTATCCGTTGGGATATTTATTTACCGTTTAGGTTTCTACCTTGAATTTTGTGTTGTTCTAAAAAGAGATTCTATTTTTCTCTTGAGGTTTTCATTTCGTTGCCATATTCAGGTCTTCTCATGTGTAATCTTACCAGATATTATTATTATTATTATTCTATTCTTTTGAAAGTTTTTCACACAAGCGTTAGTTGATGTTTTTTTAGTGGAGTTTGAGTGACAGCAAGTCTCAAGTCTCCAGAACTCTTCTCGGTATTCTGGCCGATCTTAACTCTGCTGTAGTCTGAATGGCCTCTACTTGTCTGCTTTCTAAATCTTCTTTTCCCTTTACCAGTCTTTTATGAGTTGTTCCAAGTCGACCAATTAAAATTGGTATCACCATCACCTGCAGTTTCCCTCGCTTTTTTTTAGCTCTTTAGCAAAGTCTAGATATTCATACCTCTTTTCGCTTTCTTTTAATTTTACCCTGTGGTCTTCCGGGACGGCAAAATCCACTCTTCGGCCGGTTTTCTTTATTTTTTTCTTGACTATCACTGGGTCTGGTCGTCTGGCTGAGATAAGATGATCCATTTGTACCGCAAAAGCCAAGAGAATTTTGTGCATCTCATTTTGTAGGACGGATTCGGAGTTGTGAATATACCATTCATTTGTATGGTCAAATATAAACTTCTTGCACAATTCCCCGTGGATCACCTACCTCACCCAGTTGAGTCTATCTAGTCTTATGCTTCTTTTGCACTAATTTTTCATTCGCTTATTATGTGATTAATCGTTTCGTCTCTATCCCCACATAATCTACTTCTGCTATTTCGTAGCGTCTTGTCGATTCTTGCTTTGACATTGATAGTCGTTATGGCATTGTTTTGTGCTGCTACTAAAAGAGATTCAAATTCTTTCTTAAGGTTTCTCGTGTGGGATTCTGCTTGTTTGTCGCTTGAAATGTCCATACAGTTGTTTTTTTCCCATTTTTGTCTACTGGTTATTTTTGTTCTGTTGATGTTTATTTTGTCTGTATTGTTTATAGTCGCTGTAAGCAGTCTTCATCCGCGCTTTTCTGTGTAATCGTCGAGTCGTTGTATCGATGCATCGACACTATCTTGAATGCTGGCGAGTCCTTATCCTTCTTTTTTTTCTAGACACATACAGTCTATGTCATCTCTGGGATCTAAGGCCTTATGCATCGACATGAGTTTTCTTGTTCTCTGGTCCATTTGTTGAAGTTCTTCTCTTGTCCACTTGAAGAATCTTCCCGAGCATCTTACGAAGGGGACAATCCAGGTATTTAACTCTTTGATGAGATTTCTGCTATGCAGTTTGGTTTCGAGTTATTTTCTCGTTCCCCTGAGGTAGTCTTTAAAATTTTTTTTCTTTCATCTCCACTTGTTTGATGGTTTCTGCTTCCAATATTCCCAGGTATTTGTAAGTTTCCTGTTCTAAGAGCGTTCTGATTTTTCCTTGTTTTTGTAGTTCTATTCCTTCCGTCATTTGATGTTTTCCGCTTTTCATTATTAGCATGGCACATTGTTCTCTGCCAAATTCCATCCCTATATCTTCACTCCATATCATCTCTGCCTGTATTAGGATTTCCAATTCTTTTTCATTTTTTGTAAACGGTTTGATGCCATCCATGTACATTTAGTGGCTGATGTTTTCTTGCGATTTATGAAGTTTCTATCTGCCTGTGCATTTCCTAAGTATGTGATTCAGTGGCATCATCACTATTACAAATAGTAATAGTGAATCTCCCTGGAAGATCATTCTTTGTATTTTCGCCTCAGCTAAGCTTTTTCCTCCAACTGTCAGTTCCACTCTCCAGTTTTCCATGGTATTCTCGATAAACTTTTCGACTTCGTCGGATATCTTGTACATTTTAAGACTGTCTATTATCCAGTTTCATAGAACTATATCATATGCCTTTTTGTAGTCAATCTACGCCATAGATAGATTTTTTTTCGTCTCGTCTTGCTTGTTTATCAATGTATAGTAGATCTGTTCATCTCGTTTCCTTGCGGCACCCTTTCTGTTCCTGGGTGACCAGTCTGTGGCTTATTTGCGAATAGTAAATCTGCTCTCTGATTTGTGCCGTTAGAATTTTCCATGTCATCAGTAGGTACGTAATGGGTTTGTAGTTGTTTAGGGCGGTTCTTTTTTGGGGGTCATTTTAGATCAGAGTGGTCTTTCCTTTGATCATCCATTCAAGTATGTCTGGTTCTGGTAAACATCTATTTATTTCGATAGCCAGCCTGTCATGAATGGGAGTGAATTTCTAAAGCAGTATCCATGCGTGCCATCATGGTATGGTGTTTTCCAATTTAGTACCTTTTTTTAGTGTTGCTCTGAGTGAATCGATATGAATTTTTGCTTTAGGGCCTTCTTCGAGTCCTAACTCTTTTCTCATGTTACTTTTCAGCTTTTCAGTTATCTTTTCTTCGTTCCCATATTTTGCTCCAAAATTGTTTTGTTTCCTTGTCCTCCAGTTGTTGGTATGTCTTCGTGCATTCTCCCCTTACTCGCCGGTAGATTTTTTTTTTCGTTTTTTTATGTCCATTTTTGTCTGTATTATTTGATGCTGTCTCGATATTTTTTTAGCCTTCCAACTTTCGCCATTAACTTCTGATTTATCTCCTCGAATTGTATTGTTTGTTTCCAGCGTTTTTCCTCTGTCTTATCATTTGGGCTTGATGTCTTAGATTTCTTATCTGCGTTTCCGGTCGAATTTCCTATCTAGGTTTTGAGTTTCTATTCGTATTCTTTAGATTTTATCTCAGACTAATTTCGCTCCTGCATAGATTAGTTCGTTTAATTTCGTGATGTTGTTCGTTGAGATACGCGTTAATAATTCGTTTATTTTTTCAGTTTCAGTTTCTGCTTTGACTGTTTTCTAATCTTGGTTTCTTATCGATGGTAATCTTGTCTTCCTTTTAGACATAACTATCTTTAAAATGTCTATATTCCTTTTTTCTTTAGTCTTTGTTCTGTGCGGTTTGGATATATGGTGTTTCGATTGTTATTTCTTTGTGGTTCATCTCGGTTATAGTGTTCTTGTTTTTCAGTATTTGGTGTGTCGGTTATTGCATTAGGGTCTTGCTTCTTCGATTCCTTATTTATTTGTTAGCGTATTTCTAATATTTCAAGGTCAGAAAACCAACCTTTCTTTACTGCCATCCTAACTTAGTCAACGAGTTTTTGGCTTGTTGTCTGAAATCTAGTGCACTCTTCCTAGATTTAAATCATTTTTCCGATAGCTTCTTTGTGTCAGGTTGCTCCAAAAATAACTGTGAAGTGCAAGTTTGTTGCCTTCCCTAGTACATTTTCTGTGTTAGTGTCTTTGGTTTATATGGTTATTTAGGTTCTCGTTTGTGTACCTGAAAAAAAAAAAAAGAACAGCTAACATTCTTAGAATGACATTCGGATCCTCTCTTGTTGGCTATCAGAGGCGCACATGCGTATCATGACACCCAGACTACTGGTCTGGGTCCCACGTTGTATTATGTTTCGATTTGCCGTTTTTATCATGGGTTGTATATTGAGGCTATATCAGACCCAGGGGTTGTTTACAATCTGCGCACCTGTCACAGATGTGACCAAGTACTCTTTAAGTAACATAACTCATAAGCGAGTCACAATATATATATATCTTCTTAGTCGAGGGTGACCCGAAGGGTCTCTTTTGAATTGAGGTGTAGGGAAGGACGCTGCTCCATTCCCTGGATATATATATATATATATATATGTATTAAGTTTGGCTGCTTCTTTCCTTATCAATAGACGCCTCCCTTATTGATAAGTAGCAGTAGTTTCCTTACTGAACTATTTTACCCTGACCGTTAAGCCATAAAGTTCTTCCTCCGAGCATCTGATGAGGCTCACTGTTTGACCCAAATTTGGATCCATCCGTCTTACTTCAGATGCTTGGGGCCCCGTCGGCATTCCCCCCAAAATGTGCGCCGAATCCGCCAGGCGATAAACCAAGCCCTGTCAAAGCTGGTGAAAGCTTGGTGGGACGGACCTCTGAGGCCCAAGGAGTGTTGGTCTTAGCCGCGTTGTATGAATGTTGGTTTGCACAGCTCCCATGTTAGGCGGCCTTAACTGACTTAACAAAAGCCAAAACATACTCGACCTGATCCGCATACCGAGATACACAACGGATGATGGAAGCCTCTTTACTGTTATTTATTCTGAAATTTGGTTACCTGGCTACGAACATTTTTTCTTTTCTTTCCTCTCTTTCTATATAATATTTGTAGTTTACCAGCACTTTTCATCTCCCTCATAGTTACTGTTTTGTACACTACATTTCTGCTAGATTAACAGTATTCATCGCTATTTTTCTAATATTTGTTTACCTTTTAGGTTTCTACCCTGAATTTTGTGCGGCTCTAAAAAGAGATACAGTTTCTCTCTTGAAATTTTCCTTCCGTAACCATATCCAGGTTTTCTCATGTGTAATCTCACCAGATATTATCATCATTATTCTGCTCTTTTGAGAAGTTTCACACCAGCGTTAGCTGATGGTTTTCCAGTGGAGTTTGAGTGACCGCAATTCTCCTCAAGTCTCTTGGACTCTTCTCAGTATTCTAGCCGAACTTAATAATGCTGTAGTTTGGATGGTCTCTACTTGTCCTCTTCTTTCTAAGTTTTCCAGTCTCTTTACCAATCCTTTCGGATTGTTCCAAGTGCACCAATTAGAATTGGTATCACCATAGCTTTCATGTTCCATTATTATTATTATTTTACACTTTTGAGAGTTTTTCACGCCAGCGTTAGCTGATGGTTCTTGCGAATTTTTCACACCAGCGTTAGCTAGAGTGTGAGTGACAGCAAGTCTCCTCTAGTCCCCAGGACTTTTCTCTGCATTCTGATCAATCTCAACAATGCTGTAGTTTGGATGGTGTCGGCATGTCTTACGGTTTCCAACTCTTCTAGCATCCTTACCTTTGGGAGATCGTTCCCAGCATACCAATCTTAATTGGCATCACAATCACCTTCATGTTCCATTGCTATTTTTTTAGTACTCTGGCATATTCTATTATTTTTCCGTACTACCACACTTTCTGATGCACTTTGGAAACTAGCAAAGATATTTATTTAATTATTTCTACAAGCCTTTAATCTAAAATTAAACATTGTAAAACAGAAAAACACACACTAAACTGAATTTTTAAATCCCCATTATTGACAATAACAATTTGTATCAATAAATACTAATTTCATTTAATGAATAAAAGGAATCTTTTTGTGTGTTATTTTTCGGACTATTGTCCTCATCTTTATTGTTGTTAGTTGTAACACAAAGTTTTGGCCACTGTATGCTCTGGCCTTCCCCAGGTGTCCCTTGTTTAAAGACTGACTCAAACTTTAAAAATGATTCCCAGGTTGAACCATTTCCAGGCCCAGATAAAAAAAAGTGACATCTGAGGAAGGCCGGAGGATTCAGCGACCGTAATGTTGTGTTACAACTAACAACAATAAAATGAGGGCAACAGTTCGAAAAATCACGCACAAAATATTGCACATCAAGCATCTTCTCAAAAATTCAGACCGATAAAAGTAATCTATCTATCTATCTATCTATGAGAGGCATTCCATATATATAATAAGGAATATTTTTTTTAAAAGCAAATTAATTTTTTCAGAATTTTTTTCTTTAAATGTATTTTCTCTGTATAGCAAAAATCATTTTAATCTCGTAAAAGATATTTGCTTTGAGGCGATTCGAAATCGTGACATTCAAACAAAGTTCTCCAGGCTTAAACAGAGGTCAGTATAGATTTCATTGAAAAAGGTACAACTGTAAATAATGCAACATATTGCAAACTCTTAAGGCAAAATTCCTGGATTTCCTCGTCTTTGGGGTTAATTTTTAAAAGTAATATTTTGATATTTTGTGGGTGGATCAATGATCAAAAATTTGTCATGCTACTTCATCTAACAGAGTATTCACATTTTCTTGAAATATTTTAATGCTTTGTGTTGAGTATTTTGTAAGAGTTAAAATCATTTTCAGAGAGATCTGTACTGATACATTATCTTTGCGTTCTAAAATCAAAATGATAATAACTCTGGTTTACAAAAATAAATTTTTGGTCCGAGGCAAGAATGGAGATAATTGTTTTTTGTTAATTTGGGTGTGCTGAATTCAAATTTATAAATAGTTTTGCTCTATCACGTCTAGTTTTCTGGCTTTTAAATAGTCTCATTTTAGTATAAACAGAGAATATATGTGCATATTTCAAGAGTTGCAGCAGCTTATAACAGATAAAATAGGATAGATAAAGAACATTGATTGAATCAATATACTTGGATGACACAATTACACAATTCATAGTACCACAGACAGTCAAAAGTATGTTTTCTTAGAAGATCTGGCGTATTTTGCATCCGGGATGTCCCGCAAGAGCATCCAGCAGAAGTCTCTCATCATGCCGGGGTTCCATTTGCCTCAATAGTTGCTCTCCATCTTCGTAATGTCTTGTGGAATCTTTCTCCATGCTCATCACTCACTGCTCCAAGGTTTGGCGGGAAGAAGTTGATGTGGGAATGGAGAAAATAAATCTTGAGTGACATTCGGCACCCCATATCCTCGTAAGGAATCTATCTATCTTCTCAATACAGGCTTGGTAATCTGCTACGCCATATCCTCGTAAGGAATCTATAAACTTCTCAATACAGGCTTGGTAATCTGCTACGCGTGTGTTACCAAGGAAGCCACTACAGACTGACTTGAATGCTTCCCATGCTCTCAGCTCCTTTAAGTTAAGAAGCTCCTCAAAATCAGTATCCTTCAGCACTTCTCGGATCTGAGGTCCGACAAAGATGCCCTCTTTGAGCTTAGCAGCACTAACCCTGGGAACACAGTAGACAAGTGTTGGAAGGCAGCACCATTTTTGTGCAACGCCTTCACGATATTCTTCATCAAACCAAGCTTGACATGAAGAGGAGGAAGAAGCACCTTATTTATGTCCACCAGAGGATTCTCCTTGAGGCTGTGTTCGCCAGGAACAAAAGTGCTTCTAGACCCCCAGTCTTTCTGCTTCTAATGCTGGGATACAGCTCGACTATCCCAGAGACAGAGAAAACAACAGTACTTTGTGAAGCCCGCTTGCATACCCATAAGAAGACCAATGACCTTGAGGTCCCCACACAGACTCCATCAGTACTCGCTGTACTTAATAGCTTCTAAAAGAAGCTCCATATTGTCATAGGACTCCTTTAGATGGACAGAGTGTGCAATGGGAACGCTGGGATATTTATTCACGTTGTGCAGAACACCCTTGAGACTTCGGTTGGAAGAGTCTATGAAAAGACGCCAGTCTGAAGGATTATGTGGCAAACCAAGGGACGTAAACAAGCCAGGTATGTTTGTGCAGTACCACAGCTTGTTTTCCATGTCAAAAAAGGAAGCAAGGTCTTTGTTCCGATTCCTGAAACTGGTGATCCTTACATCTTCCTGGACTAGGTTCCACTGTTTAAGCCGAGAAGCCAAGAGTTCTGACTGCTGTTTTGACAGATAAATATCACGAGCAAGATCATTCAGGTCTTCTTGCGTGATCCAGTGTGGCTCATTGCCACTTGTTCCTGAATATTTAGACACAATAGCTTCCAAAGATATTGACTCGGCAGAATCCTCCCTTGAAGGCATTTCTTCATCTGATGAGGAAAGAAGATCCTTATTTACTGGAGGTGTGGGTACAGGAAGATCATCTGAATGGGGAACGGGTCTCGTAGCAGATCGAAGGTTGGGATATTTGATCTTTTCCCTAGAAGATGCATTGAAACCAGTTATATTAGTTAAACAAAAATAACAATCATCTGCGTGGTTTCGCGGCTCTCTCCAAACCATCGGCACTGCAAAGTTGAAAGCCGCTTTTTTGCCATTAAACCATGCAGTTAGTCCATTGTAGGAGGGTTTACAACAGATGTGTGGAGCCCAAGACTTGTTCTGATCACCAACTTTACAGTCAAAATAGTGAAAGTAGGTGGTTCTGAGGAGGGAAGTGATGGTTCGACGCTGTGCAACTGTTGTGAAGTCCCCACACGCGTAGCAGAAAGAATTGGCCTTGTTGAGGCATCCTCGACATTTTGACGTGCTTGAAGCCATTGGAGAATCTGAAAATATAACAAAGTAAAACGAAATGTGCATTTGAAGATGTAATACTAATATTTAGTAACCCAAAATATGTGTAACACGATAGTTGAGGGACACCAATCTCCTGCGCCGCCTGCGAGACAACCTCTTCCAATGACTGCCAGAGTGTGGATTGAGACCTGCTGCTTTAAGTGTCAAAATCCGTCTTGATATATAACTATATATATATATAATTTAATGCTATCACTTGCATTTAGTGCATAATAACTAAAGAAATAAGCCATAAGTCTCACAATATTAGAATTAACCCTGAATTCATATACGCCTTTATGTACCGTATATGCACAAAATGCACACTATTCATATCTAAATAACTAGAGGTGATGAGTAAAAACGGATTTCAAATTTGAATTCAGCACCCTCAAATAATGTAAAAACGGGTATTTTTGTGCTTGACTCGATTTCTTTGTAAACCAGTGATAATTAATTTCTAGGAATGCCAATAAACTGTGGCCGAGTCATTACTACTGTATGGATGCACCACATGGCCGCAAAGAAAACGCATTTGTAAAGTTATATGGGAACTGAACTACTCAAAGATGCTGCGTGCTGTTCTGAATACATTCTGAAAGCAGTATTGCATAAACTGCAGTTATACGGCCACTTACCTTCCCTCTCATAAACCATCCAAGTAAGTCGAACAAGACATGCTAGACACGACTAGAGAAGTAAGAACGAATTCATAAGTGACATTCAACTGTGAATTCCTACTCATGGACACACCAGTGTTTCCCAGTCAACAAAAACTTACATATATCCGTTCTGTGTGGCGATAGCCGACAGGGACGGATAGCAAGAGAGAGTCAAAGGAACCCGTGCTATTAGTACTTGAGAATGATGAATAGTTATATTTGCTAAGTAGTTGATTATTTGGTTATCACTAACATGTCCTTAGCTAAAAATTGTCTCAAATAATTATGTTAGTAATTTAGATCCCCACGTGGCCACCTCTAATCAAATACTGCTTGTGTACCGAACTTCTATTATTTGGGATAACATTTGTTTGAATCAGTTTGTCAGAAAGAAGTTCTCTCCCTTACATCATTGAGGTCAAAATGAATAAACTAAAACAAAATTACTTCTGATAAAACATGATCGATTATTTTGAAACACAAGAAAGTTTAATAGTGACAAAAAGAGATGTGAAGAATGACCATTAAGGAAATTTCGAGGAATCTTTTTGGATTCAAGAAAAAGAACAGTTTTGTTTTGAAGTCAAATCTTTTTCTTAATTTTTTATTCGTATGTTTTCATTGAAGGTGTGTATTGAGTAGCAAAGTTAGTTCACAAATAAAATTAAATCTATCTATCTATCTATCTATCTATCTATCTGGAAGAAGATAATGGATTGTAATCTGACAGTTTGTGAAGAAAAATTGATATCAAGTAATCCAAATAGAAAGGGGAGATTAATTAAGAAACAAAGTTGACACTATAGCGTTTCGGTCCTGCTGAACTATCATCAGGGCTATGAGGGGTTATATTAGTGATTTTAAGTTATTTTAAGTTTAAGTTATCGATGAATGTATAAAAAGTGTAAAAATATATAAATAAATCTCCTCTTTCTATTTGGATTACTTGTTATCAATTTTTCTTCACAAACTGTCGGATTACAATCCATTATTTTCTTCCATTCTGTCCCATTGACTAACAAGATCCAAATCCATTCTCTCACTCCAATATCTCATATCGATAACATCAAGATGTTTCGCAGATGCAAAGACCTACTCAAAAACAGGAAGACTTTTCTACACAGGAAAAATCACACCAACCAGAATGTCCAGCGTTCTTCGTTCATCCCAACATTTTCTTTGATTACATAAGTTTGTGCCTTGAGGCTTATATTCGTATTTTGGATTTTCCGAGGCATATACATTAATATAAATAAAAAAAAAAAATAAAAAAAAAAACAAAACAGACTTATAGGATTGGAACTTTGTCGAAAACAAGGAATGATTCGAAATCTCTCGATAAACGAACGGAACGTGGATTCTGCACAATGTTTCTATATGTCAGGTGACGTAGTTTAAAGAAACGAACGCTGATTAATTGATTAAACGGCCAATTTTTCTTGTCATAAACAGCCAACCTTTTCTTGTTATACAACTTTTCCAAAGTTTTTTTATATATTTTTACACTTTTTATACATTCATCGATAACTTAAACTTAAAATAACTTAAATCACTAATATAACCCCTCATAGCCCTGATGATGGTTCAGCAGAACCGAAACGCTATAGTGTCGACTTTGTTTCTCAATATATATATATATATATATATATATATATATATATATATATAATTTTTTAGTTGGTCCAGTCAGGATAAAAGTGAATTCTTTAAAATGAATAGGTCCACAAGAGGATTCGTTTTTAGGGTTATTCATTTTTCATCCACATGTGTTTCCCGAAGACAATGTCAAAAACCAGAAACACGTGTTAAAAAAATAACGTAAAAAAATCTTCTAGTGAACCTATTTATTTTAAAGTATATATATATATATATTGATAGATAGATAGAGAGATATTTTTACCGACCGAGAAAGGAAGCTTTCAATTTTCTGATTGTTTGATTTATTATGTTTGCTGAGTGTTCCTGCTGAAAAACTAGTATTGTTGATCTCATAAGCCATTTTTTTGTCGTTACTTCGCTTACGCTCGTTTCGCACAAAGCCAGAAGTACGGAGTGCCAAGAGAGAATCGAACTTACTGACGATTGTTAGATAACTTAGTTCGCTAAATATTACACCATGCGATTTATCAAGCAATTGTTTGTTTCAAGGCCTTCAATAGAAGTGAGATCAATCAATCAATCAATATATATATATATATATAGGGTGGAACGATAAAATTGTCGCTCTAGAAAAGACATGATTCCATTTCCGTTTCATGAAAACCGGTTTTCTTTTTTTGTTGCAGACCATCTACTAGTTGGCCAGTTGTGGACAAATCCCAAGAGCGATGGGAGTCTTCTATCATGTCTGAAAGTGACACAATGTTCAACGAGCGAGATCGAGGATGCGCCGCTGTACAACTCATGCTCTCTACCGATCCAAGTTATGACAATAGGACCATTGCCAGCACCCTCAAAATGCAAATCTGGATTGCCACGAATAACAGGGACGTGCACAGGGTGATGAAAACAAAGTTTCCGGCAACGGTTATGGTCTTTGGTGAGGTTTCAAGGGAGGGCCACATCATGCCACCTCACATCTTCGAAGTCGGCTTGAAAGTCAACACCGAAGTGTACCTGGATGTGCTGAAGAGTGTGGTGATCCTCTGGTGCAATCAGGTGGCCGGTGGCAGACCCTGGGTGTGGCAGCAGGACTCGGCGCTGGCCCAAAAGTCCAAAGAGACCCAGGCTTGGCTTCAGAAGGAGTGCTTCGACTTTGTACCCTTCTCTCACTGGCTCCCCTCCTCCCCTGACCTGAACCCGCTGGACTACTTCGTTTGGTCATACGTCGAGAACATCACCAACATGACCTCCCACAACACCAAAGCCAGCCTGATCACCGCCATTCACCGAGTATTCGCTGAGATCCCACCGGCGCTTGTGGAAAAGGCATGCTTCCAGTTCCGGATCCGTATCGAGGCGGTGATTGAGGCTGAAGGCGGTTATATTGAATAGATGTCAGCTCTACTACATAATCAAGTGACCTGAATTGATTTTTTCAATAAAAGTTTAAAAATAAAGCTGTAGTGTTGTTTTCTTTAGGACGACAATTTTATCGTTCCACCCTGTATATACACACACTCTACCAGTTAAAAGTAATTGGCCACCCTCAAAAATTATTTCTGATCCTAAAAGTTATTTTTAAGGAAACAAGTTAAACGCCATGATGTTTTTATTTGTTATACTAAATACAAGTCTTCTTCATTAACTTTAACCTTAGTATAACCAAATATCTTTTGAAAAATTGATTTGAACGCGTTTTTCTTCTTTAGTACTGAGCATGAATAAAAAGTTATATTATACCACCAATTAAACTCATTAGACTATATTGTGTTGAATTACTGCTTGCTAGATACTACTTGTTTTGCCTTTGCAAGAGGAAAATTTCATCAGAGTCACCAGTTTGTGTAACAGAAGGCTGATTGCTCCAAATATCACCGCACAATTGAACCAATATTGTGAAAAAAATGTGTCAACATCCAATGTGAAGAGGAGACTCTGTGAAGCTGGCTTATATAGCAGAATTGCTGTCAAGACGCCACTGTTGAGGAAGCAAAACAAATCAAAAGTCTCCAGTGGGCCAAGGCGCACATAGACCGGATAATAGAGCATTGGAATAAAGTCCTTTGGACAGACGAATCAAAGTTCGAAATCTTTCGGTCAAATAGGAGGATCTATGTGCAGTGAAGGATTGGTGAAAGAGAGCCATCCCCTGTATCACACCAACCGTAAAGCATGGAGAAGGCTCTGTTATGGTATGAGGAGCTTTTGCTACTTGCAAAATCGGGGATTTGCACCAGGTAAAGAGCAAACTGAATTAAAGCGGCTTTTACAGCACACCGCAGCATCACACAATCCCATCTGGAACGTGGCATGTGACTCAAGGATTTGTACTCATGCAAGATAATAACCCAAAGTATACTAGTAAACTTTATCAGTGGTACATTAAAAGCAAAAAGGAACTGAACATCTTTCAACTGATGTCTTGGCCGGTGCAATAAGCGAACTTAAATTCCACTGAACTGCTGTGTGATGAACTTGATCGAAAAGTCAGAGCTAAACAACCCACAAGGGTAGCTCACCTTTGAAAACTCTTGCAAGAAAGCTGAGCAGGACTGTCTTCAGTCTGCCTCTAGTTTTTGGTGGAAAGAATGCAGAGAATATGAGAAGCAGCGAAAGCGGCCAAAGGGGGTCATTTTGATGAATCAAAAATTTAAGAAGTTTTTTTGTGATTTTGGTTTAATTTGTATTTAATGTAGCTCAGGAAGACTTGTATTTAGTATATTAAATAAAACCATTGTGGAGTTTAACTTGTTTCTTTAAGAAATAACAGTTTTAGGATGAGATTTAAAAATTTTTGAGGGTGGCCAAATAGTTTTGACTTGTAATGTGTGTGTGTATATATATATATATATATATATATATGTATATATATATATGTGTGTGTGTGTGTGTGTGTGTGTGTGTATTTGTGGTGAGCTGTCATAGAACAATGGTAAGCATGTGAGTTTTGCAACCAATGGACAGTTGCTAGAAACAGTGTTTAAGTTATTTTATTTAAGATATGTCTAATGATACAGGAACTGACTCCTTAAAATACTGATATCCGCAAATAAAAAAAACATCATTACAATCAACTCTTTATTGTTTGTCCATATCCAAATTCTCCATGATATATCTATGTAAGTATACCTTTGTTATTCTTATCTTCTGGAAGCGTCCATTGTGCATCGGTTATCGCCCTCGGAAATGGAATTGGTAGCCTGAGTTCCCCCGGTTATGAGTAAATAGTAGGGAAGACCAGGTTCTCTTGCCTTAGTTAGGCTCGGAGAAGAAAAGTCTCAACTCAAAACCGCTGTACTCCGCTGTACTCCGCTGAAAAAATGACCTTGTGTCGTGGCTGACGGTAAGAGTAAAAACATGCATTCTCATTCTTCATGCAAATTGAACTCGTCTTTGACCAATCAACTTTGTAGAATTGTTAAAGCTGCTGCATTTAATGCAACACCTTAAAAACCTTTGTCTATCATCATTTGTTTGCACACAGTCATATGGTTTTAAGTATTCCTAATACAAATAGTTTGTACACAGTTATATGGTATCCAGTATTCCTATTAGATATTAGTAATTTTTGCACAATTGTATGATTTAAAGTAACTATTCTTATTTAATGATAATAATCTGATCGCACACAATAATATGGTTTCAAGTAATCCTATTAAACACCAAAAGTTTACGTGCTATTTGAAGTCTGTAAGTAATTATAATAATCCTTGGTTGATAGTTGTAGCTTCAAATAAGTATTCTTAAAACACATAATATATGATATCAAGTATTCCTGTCCAATACTATGTGGTTTGTTTCTTTGTTTAATGACATATCGACCTACGAGGGTTACTTAATGCCAAAGCCATCCTTGTGGAAGAATCAGTAGTCGAACTATTTAACCCATAGCTGTGAGGATGAGGGGTTTATACTTTTCCCTAGAGAATTAGTCCGAAGGTGAACGTAATAGCACCAGCGGAGTTTGAACTCACTTATTACAATGTCGTAGATGTTACAATCCCATCTATGAATGATCTATTTGAAAATTAATTTTGGTTTGGTTTGATTTCTTTGTTTTATAGCATATCAACCTTCGTGGGTTATTTAATGCTAAAGTCATCCTTGTAGTAATTTGTCATTGTATCCCGGGGACTCCACTTACCTTATCAATACTGGATAGTAATATGTGAAACCATATAAATATGTACGAACAAATTATTAGTAAATAGAATTATCTATGCTATACAAGAAATGTTGAAAGCATTTAACTATACGCATATTATTCGCATTTTGAATAGTTATTTGAATTGAATTAGACAATGATACGACAGGAGTCCTAAAAGAGATCTCTTTTGGAACTACTTGAAATTATCTTAAACTTAAGAAACTTTGAGAATTCATTTTATTTTTATTGTGGACTTTTTGTCCTCATCTTGGTAGTTTTTTTGTTGTTTTTCTCACTACGTTTCGGCCAAATTTCACTTCTGGCCTTCTTCAGGTGATTAACCGCGACCTCGGATAGGAATGCTAAGTCTTATAACGGTATCCCCAGTAATTGCTGTAGTTACAAGACTCAGCATTCCTATCCGAGGTCGCGGTTAATCACCTGAAGAAGGCCAGAGGTGAAATTTGGCCGAAACGTAGTGAGAAAAACGACAAAAAAACTACCAAGATGAGGACAAAAAGTCCGTAATAAAAATAAAATTAATTCTCAGATTAAGAAGCCCCCATCTCAAAAGGATTCCCAATAAAGACAATTAAGAAACTGACCGGCATTTCTGCAATGTGGTGTTGTCATCATTTATACAGCAGCTTTATCGACTTTATCACAATGTTCCTGTGACTGTGCTCTTTGGCCTTATTTAACTGTCACAACAATGATTGATTTGCTACTTTATTTTAACGGTATGTCAACCTGTTTAGAGATAGTGGTAAAGTATGTGCATCGGACAGTATCTGTCGCATTTAGTGATAAACTGATTTTGTCTAAAGGAATAATTGTTGACGAAGAGCGTAAATAATGCTAGAACTGAAGTTGAATTTACAGATATGAGAAATAAACGTGTTCTTGAAATTCTTAGCATCCAACTTTCTAATTCCGGTGAGTTTTTCATTGGTCGAAGCACCTCTAAGAATCCTTTTTTGAGTGAAGCCGTAACGTCGCATTTATTTTAATTTCCTTCACACCCTTAAATCTTGAGATGAATTATCAGTTTAGGAAACAAGGAAAAAGTAGCATGAAGCTTGGTCTGCACTTTCATAATTTTGTGTTTCGTTCAAAAGCGCTATTAAAAAGTTATCGAGAATTGACTCTAAATCGTTTAACAGTTCTCTCATTAAGGCTTTTTAATACGTTGACGTATTTGCCATGAAGAGTGGGTAATACCGACCCCCTCCAAAAAATAAATGGGTGTCGGGTATGATACTAAATCGCATCTGAAGATCTGGGAGTGTTGTTGCCCTTCACGGTACTACTTGGTAGTACTTGTTAGAAGGTCTCATCTATGAATCAAGAAGATCTGTTTAAAATTTATTTGTATTCGAATGATTTTTAAACAGATCGTTTTGATACAAAGATGGAGCCCTCTAACCGGTCCTATCGATATATTTAAAAATTTAGTCTCCATACTTATTTTTATCCCACTTCGTATAATGAGATTTAAAGAAATTAGCCTCACTATTAATTCAGTAGATACAGATGATACTAACTGAATACATTACAGTTCTACGAATGACGAAAATATCCTTATTATTATGATAGGTGACAAATTAGGTTTATTTGTTGGTCAAGGCATCAAATAGACGCTTCTTTCAATAAAAATGAGCTCCCAGAATGTATTTCTTCTGAGAAGGATATTTCGATTTCTTCTTCTCTCTTTAAAATAGCAAAACAGGTCTACTGTGTAAGTAAAACTAAACTTAATCTGTATCTTTTTTCCCAGCGTATTTAATGTAGTGCCCTCCCTTCTATCACCCTTCTATCACCGTTTCTCGCACCTAGAGTGAAAATTCTCGTGATTGGCTTTTTATTGTCAGTCGCATAACTGGACAACAGGATGATCACGAGAACTCCCGCTGTGGGTGCAAGAGACGATGAAACATGTGATTGAGATTTTTGAAAAGAGACAGTTTGTTTGTTTGTTTGTTGCCTGGAAAACAACAAGTCACGACCAAAATCCCAGAGCCACAGAACACTGCTATCCTCCCTATTGACGGTGGGCTACAACTTGACCAAGAATAGATAATTCCTTGGTCGACTTGAATATACAATTGCACGTCTTCCTGTTTTGAGACTGGTCCGCAGGGAAATTGTAATATCTACAATAAAGTGAGTGGGGTTTTTTTGTGATCACATGTCCGTCTTTTTCCTTTCTGGTCGTCATCTCTTCATCACTTCTTTGTCACTTTGTTCCAGTCAACATTCTTCGAAACGCCGGCAACATTATTCGTATAAAGTTGAGATTTAGAGGAACTGTTTCTCTCTCGACACTTATGACACTGTCGGGCTCAACAGAGTTATAGTCCAGTGACAAGCATAGCAAGATAACTGGTGAATATGCAAAGCTATAACTTTATTCCATTAATTTTCTCAGACCAGTTGAAAATCACGATCATAAAAAAATCATTTTTAGTTGTTTGTTTATATTTGTCAAAAAAAGCAGTGGCTACCAGGGGTCCGTAAACATTAACCGCTCGACGACGTTCATTAGATTTATCTAACTTAATTAAGTACTTTAACTTATTTAACTTAATATTATTAACATTATAAATGATTTTCTACATTATCCCTGTGTTTATCATTGCAATAAAAAGCAGTAAAGTTAAATTGATAATCAGTTTACGTAACTCAAAATTCTGTCAGTAGAGCGGGTTTTCTGCTTGAAAATATAAATTTTAAATGGATAGTAGAAATCGCTGATTAGTATCTGGTTATTAATATTAAAAATCTCTGTAATATTTCTTAATTATCAGCCATTACCAAATAAATGAACATCTATCTATCTATCTATCTATCTAAGCCTGTTCTTCTCCCCGTCTCTCTCTTTCTCTCTCTCTCTATATATATATAATTCTGTTCATATGTACGATTGCTTAAATAATGTGTATTTAGCCAGTATATGTATATTTTGTTGAAAACAACTGATAAGGATTTGGAGTTTAGTTTTTATTCAGCATTTCTTGTTGGCAAACGCAATGTCGCAGCTGTTGTTAAAGGCACTGGAAAAACTGTCCAAAGCGTCTAATAGTGTTGGCCAAGTATGGGTACTTACGACCATCTTTGACCATTGTCACGGACGTAGGTACTATTATGTTCTAGAATTGAGGATTTATTCTTATTTGAGTAGGTGTCTTCATCACGTGCTGGTGACGTCATGCATGAACACGTAGTCCGTTGTTACTGGTTTGAATGAGTAGAAATAGCAATTAAGAATCACTTGACAATGATTCACCGAGGCTAGAGTGAGAAGGAAACTCTAGTATCAAACATCTGCTGATTTGTTGGTGTCCTTTGACGGGAAGATATTCTGAAATAAAACCTACAGTTAGCATAGCCACCATTTATCTTGCTATGCTGGTCACTGGACCCCTCCAGTAGTATAAGTGTCGTACAAGTGTCACTATAAATCAATGACATATAGATGTCATACTACATCATTATCTTCAGCATCTTGAGATATTTTTCACAAGTCTTATTGGTTTGAGAGCTCATGAACGAGAATTAGTTATTAATCAGATTGTCTAAGTTGTAATTTTGATGGTAAACTTGTCCAGATATGGTTTGGTTTGGTTTGATGGTATATCAACACTTGAAGGTGTGTGTGTGTGTGTGTGTGTGTGTGTGTGTGTGTGATTTGTTACCGAATGAAGGTAACATTATTTTTAAACAATTGGTTTGGTTTCTTTGTTTAATGGCATATCAACATTCGTGAGTTATTTAATGCCAAAGACATTTTTGTTGAAGAATAGCAGTGATAGTATTTACCAATTGCTGAGGGATAAGGAGGTTCATACCTTCCCCAAGAGTTTTAGTCCGAAAGTATACGTAATAGTATGACTGGAATTCGAAGCTACGGAGACTCGCTGAAATATTTTAAACAAGCCAGAGCTCATTTATTAGTACAAAAATGGTTTCAAGTATTGCTATCAAATACTGATAATTATAATTGTTTGCTCACAGTTAAATGGTTTCAAGTAGGAAAAAATGATCGAGTGGACTTGGGAGTAATGGCTATTAAAGGGTACTCCACATTCGCCAAAGCCCCAGGACTGAAGCCTCAGCATCGGATGGTTTAATATCAAAATTCAGGACATTCTTTTGGATGGATGCAGTCAGTGTATTCAAAGCACCAGCCGACAGGACAGGTCAAGGTATGCTATCTATCTATCTATCTATCTATCTATCTATCTATCTATCTATCTATCTATCTATCTATCTATCTATCAGTTCGAGCCAGAAAACAGCCAACGTCACCCCTCATAATTATTAGGGAATACAATAATAATAATAATAATAATAATAATAATAATAATCGGGCGTCTTCCCTAATGCGATGATTAGTTCGCTTCTTTCACTACCCAATTTATGAGTGTTCTGAAATCAATCCTCACCGGGTGCCTAACTAGAGTGGGCTTGTGTCGAAGGCGGCCTACAAGCAAGTTTAATCTTAATTGTGATCATTTACTAAGATGAGCCTATTTTGTTACAAGGCTAGAAATTTGAACCACCCAGTGAGAATCGAACTCAAAATGTTCTGCCAAGCTAGCTAGCTAAGCATTAAACTAGGAGAATTTCTTTTGCTGTTTCTTCTCAAGAGTGGGGAGAGATGAAGTTATCAGTTTGCTGTTTTCCTCTCCGCTGGTCTTCGGAAGCAATTTTCTAGGTTTTAGGGGTGTTGCTAGCCCCATACACCTTCAGTTTTAAGTTAAGAGTTTTCATTCTACACCGGTTGCCTTATCAAGGCGAAAGAATTTTGTCTTCCCTACTATTTTCTGGATGAAACTGTATGCATTTCATATCGTGCTAATTGCCTTTTAGAAAGGCATGAACATATCTATTCTCTCCCCAATCATGGGTAAATAGTAGGTCAAATTAAGTTTTTAGCCTTATTACGGGAACCGATCTAGGAGAAAAAAAATCTGAATTCCAGTCAGCGCTTAAAAATTGACCTTGTGTCACATCCTGATTGTGGCGGAGGGGTTTGGTAAATGAATAGTATTTACGGTGGGGGAGGGAGAATAGAAGGATTTTTGTCTTTCTCAAGGGAAATAGCGTGGAGTGAAACGTAAACTGCCTCGTCTAGAATTTGAACTCAAATCGTCGAATCCATTTTCTTAGACGTTAATCATTACAACATGTGTGAGGTGCCCTTTTCGAGTTTATTAGTTATTTGCTTGGCTTTGCTTATTTTGACACTCAACAATGATAACTCGACGAGTAATTGTCGGTAAGATTAGGCGATAACCATTGCTACATTGAGAACATCTTTATTTCAAATCTTATTGACATAAGCCAAGCGGATAAGAAAGAAAGAAAGAAAGAAAGAACAAAAAATAAACAGCAAAAAGCAAACAAACAACAACAAAAAAATCCCACAAAAAGAAAAAAGCCCCGTAAAAGCAGCCCCTTCAAAAACAGCGATTATTGCTTAAAATGTATCTCGTAATCTGATGGTCGTTAGTTCAATCCTTGAATCGAGCATGCATATATACCATATTATTCTAGCACGAGGCAATATTTAGTAGTTTGTGGGTTCCATCTTTGTTTGGACCTCTTGCTTTGAAATGTTATTTTCAACTGATATTTGTTGATGTTCTTGTGTTGATTTGTTTTGTAAATCAAGTTCTTTCTCTGGGATTGGTTTGTGGCAGAATTTCTCAATTTTTTTACTTGATACACACCCGGTAACCAAATTCAATTCCATTCACCCTAAATAAATTATTTGAATATTAAACTCAGTCTCAGTGGATGTCATGATGAGAGTGGTTGATTTTTTACAAATGTTTTCGGTTTCAGCATTAAAATTTTAACAAAATACAGAAAAGTTTTAAATGAAATAACTTCGATAAATACCTGGCTCTCCTGAAACTAACTTAACAAGTGGATATTCAGTTCTCTTCGGTTAAAAAGTTATCTGCGGGAAAAATCCTGCTCTAACTGAAGAGAATAATAATTTAATTTTAATAATTAATTAACAATCTAATTTTGATTTCTTTCTTTAAAAATCTGTCACTATAGATACGAATTAAAATTTCTGGCATTGTATTTTCATTTTACTTTTTTATTTTTATTTTCTTTCTTTTTCAAATCTATATAATTATTCTTATTAAATAATGCAGGGTGGGATTGTCTGGAATGCTGATTGTTCAAGAAAGAAAGATTAATGTTGAATAAATGGCAAAGAATTGTAATAAATTGTTGAATAAAACGGTGACAGTTGAGCTCATCATTACAAGAGCCTTTGGAACAATTTCAAAAAGTCTTGTATAAGGATCAGAAGAACTGAAAGTTAAGTGTAGGCTTCAAACGAAGCAGACGACAGCTTTACTAAAAATCCGCCAAGTGACTAACAATAACTGCAGAGTGGCGCATTTGTTAGTTTTCATTTATCGAACAAACGAATGGGGTCAGTTATTGATGTAGTGGGTTTCTTCTTCCTCTTCTTTAGATAATCGACATATTTGAAACTAATCGATTTATATTGTCTTCTAGTTTTGAGGTCAGCTCAAGAAATATAATCTGAAAAAGAACAGACAGGTCTCTACTGCACAATAGAGAATAAATAAAAATATAAAAAGAATGAAACGAAGAAATTTATATATAAAAAACTACGATGAAAAGAATAACAAAGGCATTTTTGAGGCATAACAGTTAATGTAATAAATACGTACATGATAACAAAATGTAACACACAGGAAAAGACAAGGAGGTTATATATATATATATATATATATATATATATATATATATATATATATATATATATATTAGTTGTATGTATGTGTGTGTGTGTGTGCGTGCGTGCTGTTTTGCCCATAAATAAATGAATACAATCCAACCAATCTTTTTAAAAATTTAAAGTTAATTTTCTTCTAAACCAAATATATTAGGATCTTATTATTTCCAGTGGATTAAAAGCACAAAACGGATATTATTAGGTATTATTCATTAAAAAAACACAATATCATTGAAATTCTTCGACCAAAATATAAATATGTAGCAAATAAAAAATAAGTTTACTCCTTATATATATTTTTCCATTATTTTTTTGGTTACAGAGTTGCAATACAGTAGAATTCGGTTATAAGTAATACCTTATAATACCCGTTTTGATTTCAAAATGTTTCACTAGAAATAATAAAATCCTAATATCTTTTGTTTAGAAAAAAAATTAATTTTTATGAAAAGATTATTGGGCGGTGTATTTACGGGTGATGATATATATATATATATATATATATATATATATATATATATATATATATATATATATATATATATATATATATACTCTTATCTCTATCGTGTTCTTTGTTATTTATTAAACTATTTTTGTTCTTTGTCCTTTTTTTATTCCACAAATTATTGAATCATTCGGACTAGTATCTTCATTTTTGTTGTTTTTATCACAACATTTTCGTTTATATGCTTGTCGATATTCCGCCGGGGTGTCCAGAAGTCTTTGTGATATAGAATTGTTTTTTTTTTGTTTTAGAAAGTTACAGTTAATGAATGTCAAAAACATATCAGTCAAATCGTTGTGACAAAAGCTTCAAAAAGTATATAACCCGTGGAAAAAAATATTCATATAGTGTTTCATCTTAGGATTGAATTCGGCATCATTTTTTTTTGGTTTTTGCTCCGAGTGGAGTCGGAGAAGCTGTTGATTTACCCCGCAATTCTGGTTCAGGTTTTGATGCCATCAGCCAAGTAGCCAAAACGATGGCTCTAAATATATTCCTTTTTTAAGATTAAAAAAAATTAAATAGTAGAATTGTTCTTTTATTTTATTCCTTTCTTTCCCTTGTATTTTTTCTCATTATTTTTAATTGTCACTTTTATTTGTTTTCATTCACCCTTTCTATTTCATTCTTATTTATTTCATCTATGCTGTCATTCATTCATTGTCTTAATGCCTGCGATCATATTCTTTTTCAACTTTCCTTTTTATCTAAATCCTTAAAGAATTCGAATAATAATAATAATAATAATAATAATAATAATAATAATAATAATGATGATAATAATAATTATGATGTTTAAAAATGTATGATGAGCGAGGGAAATATTTGGTCAATATCCGGTCATTAATATAGAAAAAAGTTTCCCCGCAATATTTCTTAAATAATCAATAAACCATAAAGAAATAAATTAAGTATGATATAAAACGGCCGCCATCATTGATTGTAATTATCATTAGATATGACAATAATAATAATAATAATTATAATAACATTTATAAAAATCAAATATGGCCGTGTGTGTACCAACATGGCCATATGAGTGCAAACATGGCCGCAGTTTTCTGATTGGCTGTCTCATTGTGACTTGCCTGAAGCGGCGGCATTGGCCGTATGTGACAGTAACGAAGGGAATGTATTAGACCAGGCGAATCCGGAGGCAGCCATCAAATGGCTAGTGTTCGACAGGGATGATGTGAGATACGGGTAGGAGAGAACTGGTGGATAAAAGAACTGGGGACTAGCGCAGAACGGGAACCGATAGGCGGCGCTGAAGTTGGGTAGTTCGGCCTTGTCCGTCTTGATTTCGTATTTGTTGTTCGACAATTTCCGCCTCTTTGGTGAGGGTTCGTCCGTTATTGTCGTTACTGGTGTCGTTGTTGCTGCTGTTATTGTAATTGTCGTCGTTGAAGTAGATGATGATGATGACGAGGAGGATGAAGTTGGCGATGATGACGTTCTAATAGTATCGGAGGAATGTTTACTTGTCTCGATATCGTTGTCTTCTTTTTGTGTGCTATCACCATTCGCTTGTATGCGGCTGGAGACTTCGTCTCTGTCAGTGGCGCCATCTGGGAAAAATAAAAATAAATTAAAAATAATAACCAAATGCTAAAACGTATAAAACATCACAATAAAATACAATGAATGGACACATTCTATGAAAACTAAATATTATAAACTTACATTGATAATAGGGGAAAGTTTATTTATTTATTTATTTTCTGGAGAAAACTAATCGGTTTTGATGTAGGGCTATCAAGTTTCCTGTGCATTTTTATAATAAAATCATTTCCCGTGCATTTTTATAGTAATTTCGTTTCCAATACAGTTCTATAATAAAATCATTTCCAATGCATTTTTATTGTAGTTTCATTGACCTATGCATTTTTACAGAAAAATTATTTCCGTTGGGTTTTTATAGTAAGATAATTTCTGGTGAATTTTGATAAAATCTTTTCCAATGCCTTTTTATAATACTTTCATTGTTCAGTACATTTTTATAGTAATTTCATTTCAATAGTCATTTCATTGTCCAATACATTTTAAAAATAATTTCATTTCAGTTTCATTTCAATAGTAACTTCATTGTCCAATATTCATATATTAATATTTCGGGAAAGGTTATATGTTCTCTATAGAAGACGAAACGGTTTGATAAACAAATTTGGTATTTATAATTAGTGAACACTAGGGAATGTTTTAACGTAAAACATTTGTTCTTCATGGGGAAAGGTGAAGTCTCATCCCTAAAAATGAATATTGAATAGTCGGATTTTTGTAAGACATGACTAATAGTTCATAATCTAAATGTCCAAATTTCAAAAGAAAAGAATTAATGAATTATTTGTCTCACTAAAATAATCATTCCTATCTAATTAGACATCACTGATTGGGTTTATAAGTAGCTCTTCAAGCTGAGGAGGTAAATAGTTACATGGAATTATTGCTTGGTCAGTTATAAGAATCCGGTCAAGGATATTTAAATCTATGAATCTCGTAAGTGTCACTGAAAATATTCCTCTATAAACAAAATTAACAATAATAACTTCACAAAATAACATTAAAAATATAATTGGTAAATAAATATTTTGTTATGTGGACTTATTTTTTATAGCATCAATTACCGGGTAAGGGTTAAAGTGCTGGACTGTGGTCTTGAAGTAAGCTAGTTCGAATTCCAGTCGCATTGTGACGTTCACCTTCGGACTAATACCTCTCAGGAAAATTATGAATACATTATCCTCTCACCTATGGGTTAAATATTCTCACCATTATTCTTAATGATAGATTTGGCATTAAATAACTCACGAAGGTTGATATACCATTAAAAAAGAACCAAACCAAAAACGTCGATTGTAATTGTTTGGTGTAAACTTTTAATTGGCAGTAAAGATTGCGAAATAGACATTGCTTTGAAAAATAAAATAATTAAAGGGAATGTTTGACATTTTTTTCGGTTACTTTTGTTATATCTATCATTATCATTTATTTGTATATATCTTTAGACACATCTACTTTTTACTGTCTCCTCACACCAGCCTAAAAAAATAAAAGAAATAAATAAAAGAATCTTTGCGCAGAAGATATACGTAAGTCGTATAAAAAGTTCTAAGCCTCACTCAGAAAGAAAAAGCTATTGCTGAACATCTTTGTTGTGCCAACACACTAACAGTTCTCATGAAAATAGAAAAATTAATTTAGATCTTTCTAGCTTTCCAAGAAGTGGCACTGAGTGGCCACAACAGAAATGTTTATGCTCTTCTTGGTAAGGCTTCGAATTTTTTTAAACGACCTCGTGTATCATTGATAGCATATCAATAGACTGATCAGATTCTTGTTAGTAATTCATCCGACAGTTCCCCAAAAATATCCTCTTAAATCATTTTTTCTTGACATTTTTTCTAAAACCATCCAATTTAATCCAGAGTGTTTTTTTTTACACAATAGCTGTTTTTGA